>JBBPBS010000330.1:2218059-2261943 GCA_037974835.1 Cicer judaicum
ATGAAATCATTTTTCTAAACTGAAAACAGACAATTTATCTACCCAAGTAGAAATATTAAATTAAATTTAGACAAAAAAATATGATATTTAACTTTTTGTGTCTCATATATAAAATATAAATTTCAATAAATAATTTTTATCAATATTAAAATATAGGTATTAAATTTTACATTATAAAATAGATAGTAATTTTCATATTAATTTCAATTAAATCTAAAAAAATAGGTTTTATTTTAAATATCAATTAAGGTTGATTACACTAACAATAAAACAATTAAAATTTGCTGTTTTTTATAAACAATTTTATATTATTTTTTGTATTACCCTTAATTCTTAATTATCTCAATTCATTTACTTTTCACTCAACAATAAATAAATTAATTTTAATAAAACAATATTTAATACTACTGAAAAAATAGAAAGCAAGAAATAAAACAAAAACAAAAATTAAATTTTCTTAAAACATGACAATTGAAAAAAAACACGAATGAATTATTCAATATGGGCCGCACAGAATGAATGGATATGCACAAGAGACCATTGCAGTGGCATGTGTATAAAGTGGACTAAATTCACAACAAAACAAAATGATTGATCAATGTCTCTGGTCCAGTGCAAGAAGCGAAGAGGTGCTGGCATCCTATTACGAGCTATCTCAATATTTAGATCGCTATTAAAAAAATTAATTTTTTTTATAATTTTATTTATTTTTATTAATTCATAAAATTGATCGTCCTATTTTAAAATTCTAATATTTTTTTTTCATTCTTTTCAAATTTTTAAATTTAAATATGAGAATATGAAATATAAAAATAATATGACATACGATTTTATGATATATAACCATATAAATGTATTAATTGTTCATATCTTATTAATTGAATTACAAAAATAAAAATTTTCTGAAGTTGAAAGTTAATTGTTTTGACAGATTTATTACAATTTCATGAGTGTTAATAATTTTATATTATTGTATTATATATCATGTTATTTTAAATATACAACATCGTTATTTTATAGTTAAAAAATCATAATAAAGGACTAAAATTGTTAGATTTTAAAATGGAGTGACCACTTTTGTAAATTTGATAAAAATAGGACTGAAACTGTATTTAAATCTAAAAAAGAAAAAGAAAAATGATTGTTTGGACTTAATCATCACTTCACATTATGTTAATTTCCAAAATAAATTAACTATCTAGTCATTGACTTGTCGACTCTCGATATAAAGTAAAAATTTGGTAAAGTGAACAAATCAAAGTTTAATTTTATAACTCCGTATAGTTGACCATCCATGTGCATATAATATCTATTGATTTATTTAACAACAATTGATATTATTTACTTTGTTATTTAAAGTGATAACCTCACTTTGGAGGAGTCTAAAGTGAGTTGTTCACTTTATAAAGGTTTTATCTAAAAAAATAAAATAAAAAACTACTTCCTTCATATTATTATAAGTATTTCATTTTTCTTTATTATAAGTGTACATTTGAGTGTATTTTATTTTTTTATTATAAGGGTATATTTGAATTGTTTATAATTCTTTTAGAAAATCATTATTTTTGTTAATTTTAAAGATAAATTGAGTTATATTCACTAAAATAATAATACTTATAATTGTTAGTGTAATAATTAGATGAATGAAGATATAATATATATAAGGATGTATTATTGGATAAAAATAATTAATGCTCCATTGTTAATTTATAGAGACAACTCCTATAAGACAAATACATATATTCTAAATAAAACAATTAAAATAAAACAAATGTGCAAAATTCAACTTTTAAAATATTTGATTTTTCTATTTTTATTAATGTGTAAAATTCAACTTTTAAAATATTTGATCTCTATTTTATTAATTTACAAAATTTGTCATTTATTTTAAAATTTAATAATTTTAATTTTTTTTTAATTTTTTTAACTCAAATGATATAACAAACATAAACTACATGAGATATAATACAAAAATATTGAAGGATTAATATTTATAAAATTACAATAAAACCTTCTATCAATTATTGATGACCCAAGGCCACTATTAATTGAATTATTGAACCACTCATTTCATCCAAAAAAAAAATATTTTGAAACCTCATATACTATAATATGCTTTATCATGTAAGAAAAGAAATAGATTATAAAGTGGCATATTTAAAAAACAAAAAAAACTAATGCACTTACTTAAACTGTTCTGAATGAAGCAGCTTCCCTCCCGAAGAAATAGGTGCATCAAGTTCATCATTTTGATACAACATCTTAGAGTTATACTCATTTGGTAACTTCCTCTTCCGAAACGCAGACACAGCCACTTTTATTAGTCGGGTAAACGGGCTTCCTTCCGGGTTCAAGTTCCGGTAAAGTGGATATCCAGCAATGAATGTAATAATTGAGATGAACATTGCAATAGTGGGGATTGCAAGGCCCCATCCCCATCCAACATTGTCTTGAATATAAACAAGAACAGTTACAGCCACAAGTATAGATATTCCCATGACAAAATAGTACCAATTAAAGTATCTCCATGTCCTTGTTGTTTGTTTTGGATCCGATTCATCAAATTGATCAGCACCAAATGCTACCACACAGGGTCGGATCCCACCCGACCCGATTGCACCTAATGAAAGTGATATATATAAAATTGCCAGCTGTCCTGCACTTGCTTCCTTACATATCTCTTCCCCTTTACAAGGAGGTGGTCTTAACTGTGGAAGTACTGCTGATACTGTCAAACTAATCATACCCTATTATGAAAAATCACATAAATTAGAATAAGTTACTTTTATATTAAAATAAATATCGATATTGAGTTGGACCTTTGGTGTCGAGCTCAAATTTAAAATTTTAAAATTGTACATGTAAGTTAATTTTATTAAATTTACCACCGTTTATGATAATTTTTTTTCTCTTAATTTAATGATTTATGACTGAGACACGGTAAATATATACTGATTATAGTATCCTTGTTTGATTCAAATGTTCCCGTGATTCTGTTAAATTATTAATTCTTTTCATAACTATTTTAATTACAACAAAGTTTATCTACCATAATATATTAATTAACTGCAGTTTAGTATGGTAACCTTTGAGGTCTACAAATTTTAACTTGTTTATAGGCAAGCTTAAAACAATGTTGTCTCCAGTTTTTTTTTTTAAGTAAAAATGGAATTATAATTTGATCAATTGATGTATATATTATCCATAATATCTAACTTAACTGATAAATATTTAGGTTATATATATATAAACATAAATTTATTTACTATTATTTTTATAAATAAAAAAATCAATATATTTGATCTTATTATTATTTTATTCCTAATTTTGTTGGATTTATCAGGGAGAAGACGTATTAAAAATAAATTAACTTAGGTAGCACTAAAACAAATTATTTGGTTGTGATTGTTAAGGTGTTCGAAGTGATTACGTATTTAATTAAAAAAAATTTATGTCTATTTGTACCCCAGCACTATTATGGTTCGTATCGAGGAGGTAAAAATAGAGCAGGGAAAAGATTATAATTTGATTATTTAGACGGTGTAACTGCCGAATTGTAATATTTTATACCGAATTATAATTTAATCATTTAACGAACCAAAAAAATAGTACTTTAATTATTTAGACAGTGTAACTGTCGGTCTATATATATATATATAGAAAGCTATAAACATGTTTGGTTTGTATATTTTAATATTTAAAAGAAATAGTCACAAAAATATAAGATTATTAATCTATATTTCTTATAATCTTCAACCAGAAAAAACAAAACTAAAATATTATTTTTGGTAAACAAAAATACTAAATAAAATGTTAATTTAGATGATTGAGAAAATTACTATCTGGTATATAATGGAAGCAGCGGCGATAGTCATGAACTTTCCAGCAAAGGAATCGGAAATGAAGGCACCAAGCAACGGTGTCAAACTTGATGTTCCACCAAAGTTAGTGAGAGTGTTAGCAGCTTTGGTTAATGGCATGTTAAGCTGTGTTGTCAGGTAGCTAATCATGTTAGTATTGAAACCCACCACAGCCAACTTCTCAGTAATCTCATTAGCTGCAACGACGAAGAAAAAACATCATACTTATGTCACTGTTAAAATTGCAACTTTAATATTGCCGTAAAATATAAGTAGATGTGGCTGAAATGGTTGCAAGATGTTGTTATTACATTAAACTTCACAAAATTCAATATTGCAACTTGAATTCTTTATATGCACAGCAAATTATAACTATATATATGTTAAATTCCATGCTTACCAAATATAAAAGGCATTGTGACAAGTCCTCCTTTTTTCCTTCTTCTATGAGGATAATTACCATTCTGCTCCATCTTTTCAAAACCTTAGTATCTTTGCAGTACATAAAATGGCTATATAATTTAGGTATTTATAGGGAAAGCTTGAGGTTTCGAGGCCTATCACGGCAACCACAGCACTGTGAAGCGTACTATACCACTTGTAGAACTTATAATAGCCACAAATTAATAAGATTATTTTAATTTATTTCGTGACAGTAAATTACACCTTCTGTTTTAATCAATAATTTTTTTTTACTATCATAAATATAAATAAAATTTATATTTTAAAAATCTTGTATATAAAAATAATTTAATAATATAATTGAAAAACTAATTAAAACTATATTAAAAATCGTAAATAATATATTTTTAAACAGTTTTTTAAGTCATATGATTGTGAATGATTATATAAATTCGAGGAGTGATACATCGAATAAATTATTATAAATTCCATACCGGTTGTTCATAGGTATGGGACAAGATATTTTTGTCATGTATATAGGTTTTATTTTATCTATGCCAACTTGCAATGTACTACTAGTCGACTACAGTGTGTTGATTTTTTTGTAAATTTTTTTATGGGAGGATAAAAACAAATTATTAATGAAATCAACTTCATTTAGTGGTTCGCATCAATGTTTCTAAGAAGAAAAACACGTTCGATCTATTGATATTTTATTTTAAGATTTTAATCTATATTTTGTTCAATATAAAATATATTTTGCTCAATATAAAATATAAATGTTTATATAAATATTATATTTAAATGTCAAACTCGCAACACTATTCTGGTTTAAAATATTAGTTAATGTAAGTAAAAGTAGGGTAAAAAAATTTGATGTATTTAACCAGAGCATCTATATTAAATGTTGACGACTTTGGATGTGTTAATTGTGGAGGACTTGGGGTGTGTTAGTTGATACGGCCAAATGTTCTCTGGAAGATAAGCTGAATAGAGTCCTCCTTTTGAAGAGTGTACTTGATCACGTAGTGGAAAATATTTTTAAATATGATAGGTTCTTATAAATTTGTATTGCAAAGGCTTTTTATAGACGTTCTATGGTATCACAATCAATCAACACATCAATAAAGATTTACACAAGAAATATTTTTTGATTGAGTAATTTAAAAATATTTTTTATACTATGCAAAAAATAGCATTTTACAACACTTTTTTTAAGCCGTTTACAATGCTTTTAAGCGCTGTAGTATCTAGTGCTGTTAAAAGATACAACGCTATTTAAAATAAAATATCATTGTAATATATAGCACTCAACACTTCTCTTAGAGAAGTTTTACAACGTTTTTCTTAAAAAACGTTGTAAAACTAGTATAACAAACGGTTTTCCATGATCTAGTTTTTGAATTTTGCCAGATTTATTTTTTCTATGCTGTGGATTTTGCTTGAATCTGAAAAAATGAGGTTCATCAATTTGTTAGTTATTATAGTAAGCTAATCATTTCGTATTCAATTGATATATATGTCAAACCTTTTTTAGTGAAGTGACTGCCTCGTTGTGAGGAATCTTCTTATCATTTCCTTTAGACTTTGTAAGAATCTAAATAAATGTGAAATTAAAGTTAACAACAGAAAAATCAGCTATCAAATATAATTAATCATAATCATACAATTAAACATACATAGCAATCAAACATACATTATCTTTGCCAACTAGATTTTTGGGCCATGCCACGTAACTACCTATTGCTTCTCCAAAAAACTTCATCTCCATTGTTGTCGAATATAGGGAATGGTGCAAGTGGTTCAAAAGCAATCACGAATGAAACTTTAACATGGCTAACAGGGATGAAAGTATGGTGTAATACTTCTCCCAAGGTATTGTACAATGTTCCTTTTCCAACCATGTGATGAGTAGGGGAGGATAAATATAGCATGCAAGATGAGACACCCTAAATCAATGGTTAATACACAAGTATGCGAAGCAATTAAGATGAATGAATTTCTTATTTTATTAAGTAATTAATTACCTATAGAAGACTTTTACAAAATTTTTTGCAACAACCATTTTCACTCTCTAGTTGCACTTCACGTTGACACTCAAGAAGTTGCTTTTCCTTATTCGTTTTCACCAAAATACCATTTGCTCTATTAGGATTTTCAGCTTATCTAGTACTTCCTCATTAGATGGATATATGCACTTCTCATGTGAAAAAAATGGTTTTTGGAGTTACGCCAAATCTTTTACCCCTCACACGGCCAGAATATTCAAGAACATTAAATACCTTACCAAGTATGTCCATGCAACTAACTTGTTTATTCTCCTCTGAATTTTCAGAATATTGTTCTAGATTCTCCTAAAATACATTTAGTATTAAAAAGTTAAGTTCAATATCATTTTTAAAAGACAATATTAAACAATGTTAAAGTGATAATATACTTACACATTGTTCTATCACTTGTAGAACATTTTCACTATCAACTATTCCATCATTATTCAAACAAGCCTCCTTCCACAAAATATGACGACCTAATGGTTGATCGGATTTCGTCTCTTGAAGCTATTCATTAAGACATAATCAAAATATTAGTTAGAAACTATAGTTTATAATCTACCATATTATATAAAGGTGATGTTTACTTACCATTTTTTGCTCTAAACGTGCATACCCCATACACGATTTTTTGACAAATGAGATATCAATCTACTATGTATTTTTCCGGCAACTCTAAGCACATATTTTTTTCGCACCTCATCAACGTTAAAAGCCGACTGTAAACCAAATAAAGATAGAGTTTGAGTATTTTAAGAGACGAATTTCTAAGTATTTCAATAGAAAAAATTCTAAGTAACAAAAAAGTGGAGTAAAGAAGTTACTTGTATATCATTCTCCAATATATCTTTAGCATTCTTAAAATTTTTAACTAACAACTGTACCAATGTAGCTTACCATCATTGAACTATTGAGCTCAATTGATTGGCCACTTTGATTCCATCCCACCTAATAAACTCAGAGCAAGTGCATGCTTTCAAAAAAGATATAAAAAAAAATTCTAAACAAAGTATAGTATACCTCTAATTTAATTCCATTACTTCTAGCTTTGATGACCTTTTGCATAATAGCTGCCCCACACTTGACTTCGTTTTCATAACTCTTAGGATTGACAACTTCATCATTTTGATGATCTAAATGATTATTGGAATCCATTTATCTACACATTTCACACATTATAATTATAAGTTCAGTATAACTTCAATAAGTTCAACATGTAGTAGTCTAAGTAGCAATATATGTTCAACATCTAGTTTAGTGACAACAAAAAATTAATAAATACAATACATGACAACAACAATCACTGAGTTTAGGGTTACAACTTCGCTTAAGTAGGAACAACTAGAAGAGGGTGCATAAAAACATATGGATAAGGTTCTTATGGAGGGTTCGTGGTAGGGTTTGTTTGGAGAGGATTCATAGGGATAATAGTGAAGAGGGTTTGCACTAGGGAGAAGATGGTCAGTAGGGTTCGTATGGAGAATAACGATGATGGAGAGTACGTAATGAAGATGAAAATGAGGAGGTTTTGTACTTCAAGTTCGTAGGGAGAGTACATAATGGAGAGGAAAATGAAGCGGTTTTTTATTATCAATTTACTTAAAAATCCTTTTACAGTGCTTGTTCAAAAAGTGCTTTAAAATACCTAACATTTTACAGCGCTGCCACAACAAGCGCTTTAAAAGACTATATAAAAAGCACTTTAAAAGATTGTATTAAAAGGCGCTATATGAGCATTTAACAACACTTATGGACAAAAAGCATTGTAAATGATTAAAAACGTTAGTATATGAGCATTTTTAAAAGCCTTTTATAGCGCTTATAGAACAAGCGCTATAAAAGATTTGTAATTTAATTTTTAAAAGCCTTTTACAGTGCTTATGGACAAAAGGTGCTGTAAATGATTAATAGTTGATGTTCAATTCAATTCAAGTTAAATATGCTAAATTACAATTTTAGTTCAGTCACTACAATATTTTTGCTCTACTGCAACGCATAAAAACCGTTGCCGTAATCTACGAGAACGGTTTTCTGACCGTGGGGAACCAAGGCGTTGCCTTAGCCTAACACAATGATTTTTTTTGAAACAGCAACACTTTTTAAAAACCGTACTGGTGGCTACCTCTAACAGAACGATTTTTCAAATTGACAAGGACAACGATTTTTTGATGTTGCCAAATTTAAACCGTTCTTGTAGGTTCCTTTTTCAATAAAGTTACGGCAATGCTTTAAAACCGTTGCAAAAAGTAATTTTTTTTTGAAAAAAAAAAATTTCTTAAATTATTGTATTTTAGAAAAATAATTTTAGTAAAATATTATTATTGAAATTCTATAATAAATTTAAAAATATAAGAATTGTTAATACTAAATTATTGTAATGTACTGTAATAAATTCATAATGTAACAATTGCAATAGTATAAATTCATAAAGTTCATTGTCATATAGATGAAGCGTTGTAACTCTTGATCATTCATACAATGTATTTGCAGTGATTCAATTTCTCTAATTTATATTCTAGAGATAAGGAGATAATAAAAATAACAAAAATAAAATTCCTTATCTATAAAAACAAATACACAAAGAAAACTTAAGTATCAACATATATTTCTTCATCTTGTGCTTCTAAATATTGAAATTCATCATTGGTATCACCATCTTTCATCTAAAAAATAAAAATAATATATTCAATAAGTAAAATCATGAGTAAATAAAAAAATGTTAAAGTTTATAATAGTAATATAATTCTAACAATAATATTTCTAACCGTAATATAGTTCAGTCTTACTTCATTATTATTAGGAGCATGTGTTGATGTAGAAGAACATAGAGTACGGTTAGCATCAGCTGGAGTTGATAAAAAAGCTGCTAAAGCATATGTATTCAACCCAGTGTTTGAGTTCAACATTGTCTTAAGAATAAGCTGAAATTTTTCTTCCATCGCTTCCATTTCCTTACGTTGTTTCTCCTCTATCTCTTGTCTCTTATCATTAAAGTGTTTTATCTCCTGAGCGTGTTCTCTTTTATGTTTTGCAATTTCTTCATTTCTTCTCAAGAGAGTTGGTGTTGAAGTTCTTCTGTGACAACGAAATCTCCCATGTTTTTCTTTGCCACACACACTCTGAAAGGCTTCTAAAGATGACTGTCCATCTTTTTCAATCAAGTCTTGAAGCTTTATCTAGCATAAATAATAATATTAAATGAATAATTGTATACATAACTAATAGTAAATAAATAACATATTATGTTAAACTTACAATTGCAAGATTGGTTTCTTGATCCAACTCTTTTCCTTTTTTACTTTGTCGAGTAGCAATAAACATTTCAGCTTGAGTGGGAGGCTCTTTATCTTCATTACTTTGACACTAAACCAAGAAGAAATAAAAAAGAGTATGAGAGTTTTATTTAAGTAACATAATTAAATATTCATTTACAATATTTGAAAAAACAATATCATTTTTTCCCTTATAACTGCAAAGCCTTTATTCCCCATTCGGTGTCTGTATTTCACCCGAGCTATATTTTGAATATTTTGATGTCTGATTTCCTATATTCATTCACAATTTTTTTATAAAATTATAAATGTGTGACAACAACTATATATAACAAATAATTATATCTTACTTGACTGTGGTCTTCTTTCCAATATTCCAATAGGTTCTTAAAGTCTTCTTCTAGTACCTCATGAGGACGATTTTTTAACCGCTCGCGCATGGTTTTGTACTTACTAAAATGCTCATTTTTAAGAAAACATTTGTATTTTTGCTGCAAAAATACAAATTAAAAAGAAACATATTAGAATCTATATTTATAAAAGTATGCTAACTCATACATTCAAATTAAAAAGTAAGTACATTTAGATAATCCCACACATGATCTATATTTAGATCCTTCCAAGTCCTAATCAAAGCCTTCCAGTTATTGAAAGTGAGAGGACACAAATCTGAACTTCTTGCGATTGTCCCAAAAAAACTACTAAGTTCAGAAACTGTCTTTTCATTAGGCCCAACCGGTTGTCCTTCTTCAGTCAAGATGATCTCTTGTCTATATTTAAACTCTCGTGAATGAATTTTCCGACATATAGTCTTTCCTCGTTTTTTATTAATCCTGAAAATAAACCACATAATAGTAATTAAAAAAGTAAAAAATAAATTGCAAATTTTTATATCCAATATGTAATCAACAAAAACATATATACCATTGGTTCCCTCACTTTCCTCACTTTCGTAGTTGATACCCTCCTCCATTTCATTTTCTTCTATATCTTCATCTCCTGAATCCTCTACTCCATGTTGTTCCTTATTCTTATTGAGATATTTGGTAAGTGACATAGGTGGACATTTTGGAATAGTTTTTTTCTTCTTATAGGCTTGTTGATGTACTGGTGATCCTTGAACTTGATTTCCCATGGTAGAGTTGACTTGCCTCTTAAGGTTATTGTTTTGAAGGAGTCCTTTGTTTTTTTCCTCAATTTTCTTAGAGACTTTTGATTCTATTGAACCTTGAGTAGCCATTGTTGACTTTTGTTGATTCTGAAGATTATTATTAGAGACTTGGGATTCTATTAAACCTTGAAGACAAGGAGCCTTTGTAGACCAAAGTTGTCTCTTGATATTATTATTTTGACCAACCCCTTTGTTCTTCTCAACAATTTTCTTAGATGGTTCGAAAATTGCTTGGACTACAACTACCTTTTGGTTTGGCTTTTTATGTTGTGTTTGAATTGAATTCCCAGCTTCCAATGATTGCTTCGATTGGTCTAGCTTTTGATTGCTTTCTTTGATAGATTTAGCATTTTCTAACTTGACTCTATATTGCCGCATTAAGTCATTGCTGGACTTAGCTTGAATATCAAGCCGAAAACCATTCCCTTTGTTCATTTTCCTACAATCAAACAAAAGAAATAACATCGAGAATTATTATTCAAAGTCCAAAATGAGTAACAAACAGTCCTAAAAACAACAGTCCAAATAGTAACAACAGTCCTAAAAAAAGCAGTCCTAAAAGTAACAAGCAGTCCAAATAAGAAGTAGTCCAAATAAGAAGCACTCCAAATAAGTAACTAAGAAACAACAGTCCTAAAAGTTTTGGTCTGCTTCTTCTGTTTGATTGCAGGAAATATAGTAGTCCAAATATAGCAGTCCTAAATATAGCAGCAGACCAAAGAAAAAACAGTCCTAAATATAGCAACAGTCCAAATAACAAGCAGACCAAATATCAGCAATCCAAATAAAAAGTATATAGAAGTAGTGGTAAATGCATCAAGTATATAGCAGTAGTCCTAACAAGTAAATATAGCAGCATTCCTAAATATAAAGTATATAGCAGTCCTAAATAACAAGTATATAGCAGTCCTAAATAACAAGTATATAGCAGCAGTCCTAAATGCATCAAGTATATAACAACAATCCTAAATGCATCAAGTATATAGCAGTCCTAAATAACAAGTATATAGCAATCCTAAATGACAAGTATATAGCAACAATCCTAAATGCATCAAGTATATAGCAGCAGTCCTAACAAGTAAATATAGCAGCAGTTCAAAATACAACAGTCCAAATAATTGTAACAAGGACAATAGGAAGTGTCAAAAGACATCAGATTAATGAATAATAAACAGAAGTTCAAATAAACAGAAGTCTCATCATTCCATTATAAAATAGAAGTTCAAATAATGGTAACAACATTCCATCCTAAGTAAATAAATAGAAGTTCAAATAATTGTAACAAGCTGTCCAGACGGATCACATTGATATGGTTATTGGCCATTTGAATTTGATTGTTCGTTCAAGTTGAAAAATTCCCTAGGAATAGACTTCATAACATAATGTCTATTTGGATTAGAAGGATCTTGAATGTCGAAGCATTGGTGGACTTGATATGCCAATACAAAAGGATTGTCCATGTAGCATCTCTTGTTAAAGTAAACACAAGTCAAGCCAAACTTGTCTTCTTCAACTTCAAACCAATCACATCTAAATAACACAAACTTCAACATACCATAATAATCAACCTCAACTATTTCAGTAATTGATCCATAGTAAGCTATTGATTGTATTATTGGATTTTCATCTTTGGTACTTGCAAAACTTTTAGTTACTACCATTAGTGTCACACCACTATTTTGTGTTTTACGTCTAGCATCACGGTGTTTTGTATGAAACCTGTATCCATTAATTACATAGCCAGAAAAATGTCTTGCAATTTTATTTGGTCCTCCTGATAGCTTCTTAAGTTTGTCAGATTCATCGCTTAACAAGGCACGCTTCTTAAACCATTTGACAAAATCTAACCCTTGACTTGTTGCTTTGCTCCACCTTTTTCTTTTATTCACATTTACATTTTCATTTTCATGCTCACTACAAATAAAAGTACATTGTTATAGTAATTGTAAAACAATTATTTAATGCGTTAAAAACCTAAAAATACAAGCATACTTATTTACCTTATAAAACATTGGACATCGTCACAATTGAATAAAATGTAACGATGGGCCTAACTCCTAGACCTGCAGTCCAAATAAATTCCTTCACCTTTTTTCTTTCCCCCAATAGGATGACCAAGGTCACATGTATCTCTATTCCTTGTCATTCTACTAAACCTTGTCTCCACACCACTATGCAAGTATCGCGAGAAAAATGTCAAGCACTCTTCAACCAAGTAACCCTCAGCAATAGAACCCTCAGGACGACTTTTATTACCAACATAACTCTTCAACTTTCCTAAATATCTTTATGTAAAGTACATCCACCAAAGTTGAACAGGCCCTCCCAATCTTACCTCATTCACCAAATGTATTGGCAAATGAACCATTAAATAAAAGAAACTCGGGGGGAAAATTGTCTCCAGTTGGCAAAGTGTTTCTACAATCTCAATTTGCAAAATGTCCAAATTAGCCACCTCAATCACCTTCTGACATAAACATCAAAAAAAGGAACAAAGACGAATTAAAGGGTGAGCAACCTGGTTAGACATTGCACTTCTCACAACTACTTGAAGCAAGTAATGCAACATGAAATGTGCATCATGACTCTTATATCCACTAACTTTTCTTTCAACAAGTTGAACACATTTTGAAATGTTTGAAGCACATCCATCAAGTATTTTTGCTTTTTTTAGTACAGAACAAAAAGTAGTCTTTTCCTTTGCAGTCATGGAAAAACATGCTTTTGCAAACACTATCTTTTTACCTTGATCCAACTCTTTAGGGTGAAGTTTCTTTCTAATGCCCATGTCTTGTAAATCTAAACGAGCTTTTGCATGATCTTTTGTCTTTCCTGGGATATCCAACAAAGTTCCAATTATATTATCAAATATGTTTTTCTCTATGTGCATAACATCAAGATTATGGGGTAAAATATTGTGCTTCCAATATGGCAACTAAAAAAAAATAGATTTTTTATTCCATGGACCATCATTACATTTCTTTTGCATCTTACCAAATGCATTGTTAAAGCCTTCTAACAAATCAAAGATATCTTCCCCTTTTAACAATTATGGTGGTGGCCTATTTTTTGTTCTTCCATTGAAAACCCTAACATTTGATCTATATGTATGATCCATAGGCAAAAAAACACGATGACCCATATAACATATCTTTCGACTACGCTTCAAATATGTCGAATTAGTGTTATAATATATGTTGCATGATTGAGGGGAAAATCTTGAGAGATACATTTTTAAAATATCACCCTCATATCCCTCAGATGCATCCTCTTAGGTGTGACTTTTGCAGAGAAAGACATAGGAATGAAACTTGTTTTGATGACTTTGTCGAACTAATAGAATATAAATATTTTTTGGTCAAAGATGCAGAAAACAATGAGTGTTATATTAAAAAGATCAATTGGGAACAAATTCTACCTTCAGATAAAAAAAACTTTGACATTATGGAAGTTTTGGTTGAATTCATGAAGAATAACATCATTTCAATTGAAAGATTTGAAAGTCAATGTAAGAGGTTATTTGAGCAAGTGGTTAAGTTTGAGAAAATGGAGAAGTTGATGATTGAAGATAATTTCATTATTGTGGTAGAAGAAGATAAGCAAGAGGAAAAGAAAAAGAAAGAGATTGATAAAGTTCGAGATTCAATCTATGCCTTGTTCATCAAGGTCCAATTGAGAAGGACATGGAAGCAACATCTTTTATTTCTCAAGATCATGGAATTTCATATATGCCACCTTGACAATAGTTGAGGCATCAAGCTAATGACTTTAAAGAAGCGCTTCATGAGACGCAACCCATAGGTAGAGGTAAATTTTATGTTTTGCAATCTTATTTTTGTTATTTGAATTTGTTTCTTTCTAATTGTGTGTAAATGTGCTTTATGATGAAGAATTATTAACAACTTGCATTTTGTCTTAAGTTTTCTGTTAGGGAATTTGAAATTTAAACTCTATTTCTTTGCTCATATCATTGCTCAATTCGATAAGTTTCACTAATGCATGCATTGTTGATTACTCCTTGGTTGTCGAAGTCTCACTTGCCATTTTTTTAAATAAAAAAATACTAAATAAATTTTGTAGTGGCATGTTTTGCATCATTTAGATAGTTCATACTCTTTCTTATTATCCTAGCTATGAGCTTTTGAGAATAAATACTTTAATTCTTTGTTGTGTGATTATTCAAACATGTGTTATCTCTTCAGAACTTGCAGTAATTCTGACTTGCATCACTTGTAATTTATGCATACACTTAGGCAATTTTGTTTGGTCGTTTGAGCCTTTCTAACTATCTTATACAAATTTTATCATTTTCTAGCCCATTTGAGCTTTGCCCTTTTATTTTAGTTACTAGCCACATTACAAGCCAAAGACCTGACTTTAATTAAATCTCCTTACTTGGAGTTAGGTAGAAAACAAAATTCTCATCTTGTTAAGAGGATAAGGGTTTAATCTATACCTAAGGGTTGAAATACTTTTACATAGTGTTGCCTTAAGCATCTCATATGAGGTTGCCTCAAGCATCTCATATGAATCATTTCTAGAGTAAACAATAAAGGTTTAATGGGAAAACTTATTTAAGGGTGTAGAGGGGATATGAGTAGGTGTTTGGTGTTCAGGGAGGGGATAATATGGTGTTGCAGTAATATTAGGTTCAGTTATTTCATTACAACTACCATTAACAAAATCAATAAGAGTTTACGTTTTGTATTTTATTCTAGTTAAGGCTATATTCATCCTCATTTGCATTTTCATCATCTTCTCATTCCTCTATCATAGAAGATACCTTGATTGCGATTTTCCATATCTTTTCAAACTCTTGAGATGCTCTTGGCCAGAGTAGGATAGAGGCATCTCTTGACCAGAGTGGTTCATCCTTAGATACTCTTGAGTTACCACTTTCCTATATTGTTGTGAGCCATTTAACGTCATTGCTTAGTCTTATGCAATCATTTGAAGTAATGAGCTGTATTTTAATGAAATTTTGGATGTTGAACACAGGAGTAGAGGAGGATGCCATGTGTTCATATTTTACCTGACCCAGAGTTGATGATACAAGACCTTATGTACTCAAGCACCAAGTTTAGCAAGTTTGTCTTGATCTTCTAGGAGATGTTCCACACCAGTTCCTTGTGATCTTTGCTGACATGATCAATAGAGCCACCTTTAGGCACTACACATTCAATAAAAATATTGAAGATAATTTTTTATCTAAGCATTAAATTGATTTGGAGTTGACCTTGGGATCTTCAAAAAGTTCCATGTTGATTTTAGAGGACCTAACTCTTGATTAATATCCATTTTCAATTATCATGCCTTCATCTGGTAATACCAAAAATGGTTTATTGAGTAACTTTGATAGGAAGCACTAAAATCCCACTTGAGACTTCTCCATCTTTGTTAGAATTAGTGAACCTCCAAAACTCTTTAACTAGAATGTCTAGAGCAGAAGATAAAATACTCAATCCATCCAATACTAGCAAAATCTTCAACGAAGTCAAACCCATTCTCATCAAAGTCAAACCCAATTGGAACTTCATAAAGAGTGTCAAGTTGATCCATATTACATGTCATAGTGGGTGCAAAAGAAATTTTACCAAAGACAGAAGAAGATGTAGAACTTGAAGCCATAAGAGAATTGAAAAGGATCTTGTTGAGGTTTTAAGGTTTTAACAAATATCAAAAGTGTGGGAAAATACGTGAAAGTAGTTAGTGACTTGAGTGTTGATGTTTTTCATAAAACATTTGTGTTTCTAAAAGTGAATAACAATAACTACTTTGCACACATTAACACATAAAAAAAACACGTGTCATAAAGTCATAACACTCATAAATTTAGGAAAATGATTCATATCTAAAATAAATTGAATTTTAAGCAACTAAAGGTAGAGGAAAAATTAAATTCATCTGAGGCAGAGCATACATACTTAACCAATAGGTCTATTTTACCAGAGGCAGATGTAGACAGAGATTCCAATATCACTTCTTTATAAATTGAATGTTTAAATTTTTTTATAAGTTAAATTTGTCTTTACCAATGGGTTATGTAAAAATGTATGCCCACTAATGATTATGGCAACAAATTTAATATCTACAATATCCTTATGGATGTAGTCTCTTATGAAGGGATGTTTAAACATATAGCAAAATTATTATCATAGAAGTCAAGAATGTAACTCTCATTAATTTTGAAGTCTTCTAGTTGATGTTTCATGCACAATAGTTGAGTGATAATGAAATTTAGGTTCCTAATCAAAGAATCTAGATGTGGAAATTTGTATTTTTATTGAAATTTTGGTTCCTGATGACTTTGACTTGTAGATAGTTCTGTTGGAACTAGGTTGATCCCTCGAACAATTCCTTGTGTATTTTGATGTTAAGAAAATTATTTTGTGAGAAAAATTGATTGCACAAATGAATTCATTAAGTATGGAGAAATTAGAACATAAAAGCAGACGAAACGATTAGATGATACCACTAGGGGATACCACCAGAAGATCACTAGAGGATACCATCATAGGATATTACTAGAGGAAGTGACTAGAGAAAGTAAAAAGGTTAGAGGAAACAAAATGAAATAAGTCAAATGCATGCGCTGGAAAAGTTTGCATATATGCCTCTGATTGCGTGCCTCTGGTAGTTCAGCGTTTTCTTCTTGATAGTGTTTCAGCAAGTGTACTGAATTGTTGCAAGTAATAATAAAACGGTAGTAGCGAGTGTCGAACTCAAGGATTGCATTTTACAATTGAATTATATTTAATTACTACAATTCCTAGTGTCGAACTCAAGGAACGCTACCATATGCTGGAAAAAAAATTCTAGTTAGCAATCACAATGCAACAAACGCATACACTTTTGGGTTGTAATAGGGCTTAGGTAAAGGTAGGGCATTTCTAGATAGTAGACTTTACTAATTGAAGTTAGGCATACATTTTCAAATTATTCAACCACTTTTTATTTTTTTTTTACCTTTTTCATTTTGGAGATTCTCAGACATTGACAATAGAACCAAGAAGATATTATTTATCAAAGTACACAAACTAATTTTTTTTCTTTTTTTTTTTTGATTTTTTTTTGTGAGAATCACCACCCTAAACTTAAAAGGTTGTTATCCCATGAGCAAACCCAAACTTAGATCTTTATCAAGATGAGAATTTTGTTTTCTACCTAACTCCAAGTAAGGAGATTTAATTAAAGTCAGGTCTTTGGCTTGTAATGTGGCTAGTAACTAAAATAAAAGGGCAAAGCTCAAATGGGCTAGAAAATGATAAAATTTGTATAAGATAATTAGAAAGGCTCAAACGACCAAACAAAATTGCCTAAGTGTATGCATAAATTACAAGTGATGCCAGTCAGAATTACTGCAAGTTCTGAAGAGATAACACATGTTTGAATAATCACACAACAAAGAATTAAAGTATTTATTCTCAAAAGCTTATAGCTAGGATAATAAGAAAGAGTATGAACTATCTAAATGATGCAAAACATGCCACTACAAAATTTATTTAGTTTTTTTTTTTATTTAAAAAAATGGAAAGTGAGACTTCGACAACCAAGGAGTAATCAACAATGCATGCATTAGTGAAACTTATCGAATTGAGCAATGATATGAGCAAAGAAATAGAGTTTAAATTTCAAAATCCCTAACAGAAAACTTAAGACGAAATGCAAGTTGTTAATAATTCTTCATCATAAAGCACATTTACACACAATTAGAAAGAAACAAATTAAAATAACAAAAATAAGATTGCAAAACATAAAATTTACCTCTACCTATGGGTTGCCTCCCATGAAGCGCTTCTTTAAAGTCATTAGCTTGATGCCTCAACTATTTTCAAGGTGGCATATATGAAATTCCATGATCTTGAGAAATAAAAGATGTTGCTTCCATGTCCTTCTCAATTGGACCTTGATGAACAAGGCATAGATTGAATCTCGAACTTTATCAATCTCTTTCTTTTTCTTTTCCTCTTGCTTATCTTCTTCTACCACAATAATGAAATTATCTTCAATCATCAACTTCTCCATTTTCTCAAACTTAACCACTTGCTCAAATAACCTCTTATATTGACTTTCAAATCTTTCAATTGAAATGATGTTATTCTTCATGAATTCAACCAAAACTTCCATAATGTGAAAGTTTTTGTTATCTGATTCTTTGGATAGATTTTTAGGAGGTAGAATTTGTTCCCAATTGATCTTTTTAATATAACACTCATTGTTTTCTGCATCTTTGACCAAAAAATATTTATATTCTATTAGTTCGACAAAGTCATCAAAACAAGTTTCATTCCTATGTCTTTCTCTGCAAAAGTCACATCTAAGAGGATGCATCTGAGGGATATGAGGGTGATATTTTAAAAATGTATCTCTCAAGATTTTCCCCTCAATCATGCAACATATACCAGATATAAGACAAGTATCACACTCTTCATATAATTGTACAAGAATATCATCATTATAATCTTCCATGCTATATAGTGAATATTTATCTCAAACAAAGAAGAGAGAAACCACTACCACATGACATTAGTAAGCTCAACAAATCAAAATAGAAAAAGAATTTTTTTTTTCAAAATTAAAACTAAAATAAAAGCAAATTTTTTTTTGCAGAGCAAAAAATTTCAATTTTAGTGAATAATTTAAATTCAATAGTGATATAGCAATCCCTAGAAAATGCGCAAAGAACTTGGTAGCATTTCAGCAAGTGTACTAAATCGTTGCAAGTAATAATAAAATAGTAGTACATAGTGTCGAACTCAAGGATTTCATTTTACTATTGAATTATATTTAATTACTACAATTCATCAAAAGGTTCCCAAATTGATTGAAATAATATTTAAAATTAACAACAATAATAAAATTGATCATTTATAATAAGAAATATATTAGGGATGAGTTTCCTTTCAAATCCAACCTTGGTGTCTAATTTGATCCTAGTTACTGAATTTCTTTATTGAATCATTACTGAATTCTCTTTATTATTTTTGTTATAATGTTTTCGTGATAGAACCTTTAATTCCAAAGTAACTCCTAATTCCTAAGTCGATTTAAGATTATAATTAAGCATTACCGTATAGGAATTCTCTTGTTAAACTATTGCCTTTGCAACTAATTTAATTGGTTTCATGACCTATATCTATCCCTAGACTACAAATTTATGAATTTCGAATCTCAAGCATTCATAAAGTCCACTTCCATTTTAAAATACAAATCGTATAACATTTTAATATTGATCAAGCAATTAAAAGCATTAAGGACAGAGATGAGAAAAATAATTCAATAAACTCATTCATATAACTAGAAATCAAATCAGAAAAATAAGGGTTTCATCTTGTTACACTCATCCCTAACAAATAGGATTTAGTTACTCATGAAAGAGATACAAAGATAGGGATTAGAGAAGAATTACAAGAATTATTCATGAATGATGCTTGATAAAACTGCTCCAATGGTGTTAGAAACGGCCGTATTTGAGTTTCTCTTCTAGGGCACAAGTCTTCCAACTTCCCAATAGTAAAAAGGATACACAAAAAGTGAGAAAAATAATTTTAATGTGTTTTGCTGTGCGTCGCGCTCTTTAGGCGCGGATTGGCAGTGGATTCAACGCGAAATGCACTTCAAGCGCACAACATCTTTTGTTTGGAGTTTAGTGTATGTTTCGCCTCTTTTGTGTCAGAATTTGGGTTTGGTATCTTCATGAAAGTTGTAGCTACGAATCATAGATTTGCTTTGCATTTTGGTTGACTCCAATTGGACATTTACAACTCCAGATATGGCTGAAATACTCAATATAGGTCATGTTGATTTCTCACAAAACTTCAACATTGCATTAAAACAAAGTAACAACGCAAAACTCTGAAAAACCTCTATCTAATCAAGGAAATAAGTAACTTCAACATGCCTCTGATGAACAATACTTCAGCATGCCTTTGATGAATAGTAACTTCAACATGCATATGATGAACAGTAACTTCAACATGCCAATGATGAACAATAACTTTAACATATCTCTGATGAAAAATAACTTTCAACAAGGCTTTGATTAACAATAGCTTTAGCATGCCTATGACAAATAATATTTTTGAGCACGCCTCTGAAGTCTTAAGCCATTGTTTTAGTCTGCATCTAAAGCATATATTTTGATAACTCTGAAGACTTCAACTCGTTCTAGAGTGTTGCCTCTGATATACATCACACTCTGAAGTTGCATTAACATTAACAATGCAACAAATGTGAAGTTTCCCATGCCACTAATTCTAAGTCACACAACTTTACATTTTCCTCTAACTCTAGTTGTTCAAGCATCACAACATCTTATTCCAACAATCAAGTCAATGATTATGAAGAACAAAAATCAATTATTCTAATGGAAAAATGTCAACCACTTTGATGGAAGGTCAAAAGCTCTGATAGATTAAGAAAATATTGAATTAGACTTAACCATATTCTTTTGAAGATCCAAGAACAAGCCCATAATTGTTCCCGCCCAAATCAAATCAAGCGTATAAAGGAAAACTCATGTGAATCAATTTTCAAATGTTATCTGAACAAATAAGCATAACATCTTTCTAGAAGAATTCCTCAGATTAGATTGGGAAATAAAAAACTGCTTAACGGTCACATTTTCAAATCATATCTTTAAGAATTAAAATTGAAGGAAATATTTGTTGACCAAGGTGAATTTGAGATACGATTTAGAAACTCAACAATAAATTCACAAACCCTAATTTCATCTGTAAATAGTAAGAAAGGTACAACACGAACAACAATAAACTCAGAGATCCTAAATAACCAAAGCTATTCAGCAAACCTCAAGAGTTCAATATTTTCTAAATGTTTAGAGTGTAAGATTTTAGGTTCTAGAAAAGCATTCGTTCAACTATTTATAAATGTGTAATAATTGTAACAAATCTGCTTATAAGAAGCAAAATAGAAACAATATCACCTCTTTTGTAATCTAGCCTAGTTGTGGCTTTAGTTTCCCTCTAATAATCTGTATGTTTCAGGTTGTGTAGAAAAGACTTGACTTGTAGGGTCAAGGTGTGGTTTGCCCCAAAAGGTTTGTAGGTTTAGGTTTTTTGAGAAGGCTAACTTGTAGGGTCAAGTGTTGTTGTAATTCAAGTTTTGAATTAGTGGAGAAATCCTTCTATGTGAAGGAACTAAACGTAGCTATCAAGTTTGTGGTGAACTAGGATAAAATCTGGTGTGTTATTTTTACTTTCGCTTTGTCTGTTTATTGTTGCCTCTAATTAGTCCAAACATTTAAATTAGTGAACCATAATCATAATTAGAATTAAGAAAAGAGTTTCCAAATTAGGCAAACACAATTTAACTCCTCTTCTCGTGTTTGCTCACTTTCAAGTTCGTCATTACCTGTCTTTGTATTGTCAAGTACATCTTCTGGTTCTTTAGAGGCAAATTTTGTTGCTTCCACTGATTTATGTTGCTCAATTTCAAATTTTGTTGCTCACTTTCAAATTTTGATATCTGAAAATTTTCAAAGTATTCGTTGAGCTTTGAATTTTTATGGTCATCCTTTTATTCATCACATTTGACATGAACTGATTTCTAGATAATCAATGTCTCTTTATTGTATACTCTATAGGTTTTATACCTCCCATAGTATCCTAAAAAAGAATGCTCTTTTGAGATTGTAAATGAAACTTGCAAAAATTCCATTTGGTGTTCAAAATGTTACACATGCAATGACATTGATGAAAATAAGAAATGTTAGGTTTTATTCCTTTTCACATTTCATACGGTGTCTTATTAAGAATAAGTCTTATGTAGATTATTATGAATATGACATGCAATTTTTACTGTCTCTATCAAAAAGTGTTTGACAACATTTATGTCATGAATCATGGAGTGTGACATTTTCTGAAGAGATTTATTTTTTCGTTTCTACAAGTCATTTTCTTCACATAAGGTTTCAACAGGTTTATTTTAAAATTCACCACCATGATCACTACAAATAGTTGTAATACAAAAACCTTTTCCATTTTGTACTTGTTTGCAAAATATAGTAAAAACGTTTTGTGCCTCATCATTGTGTTTAAGGAACTTTACCCATTTCCACCTAGAATAGTCATAAAAAATGAGGAGTCCACACTTTTTACTTCTAATGGAGGCAGTTCTTATTGGAACAAATAAATGAAGGTGTAAATTTTAAAGTGGTGTAGAAGTGGAAACAACATTATTTGAAGCAAATGATGATTAAGTCTGTTTTCCTTTTTGACATGCCTCACATGAAACGTCTGATTCAAATGTTAGATTTTGTAAACCACTGACTTGGTCTAGTCTTTTCATATTTTTGATTAATCTTAAGTTTGCAAGTCCCAACCTTTTGTGCCAAATTAGTTGTTCTTTATTCACTAACATGAGATAATTTCCTCTTGTTTTTCCAAATCTGATAAATTTATTTTGCAAATATTGTTTTTCCTCTAACCATTAAATAGTATGAATCCATCTATTTGACTAATTTCCTTACATGACTTTTGATTGAAGACAACATCATAACCACTGTCACTTAATTAACTTATGTTGAGTAGCTTATGTATTATTCTTTTTACAAGTTGAACATTTTTAATAGAAGGAAGATGTAACACCCCAATTTTTAACAGTGCGAGTGTAATTTTTTTTAAACAAAGAAATAAAACAAAGAAACAAACAAAGAAATACTTTTGAATAAATATTTAAGTTGTACACAACGACCACAGTCAACAATATTTACAAGCAGCGAAAATAGTTTTTGAAACAGAAATCCAAAGTATTTAAACAACAAAATACACCGGGGCTATGAGACGTATTAAGCATAGCTCATACCCCTGGGATATTCTCGACAGACACTTGTGCAAACTGCCCTGAGAATTTTAACCTCCCCACGTCACATCAAAAAGTGGTACATGGAATCCATCAAAATAAAATGTCAAGCTGACAATATTGATATAGGTACAGTGTTCCAAATTAAAATAAACACAACCCAAAAAGAAAGACATCTAGTCCCTATACGTCAACCTAATCTAATCATTCTACAAAAACTATACATCCCAAATGATCTTCACGCGCCCCACAAGATCCTTCTGACACAGCTCTAGTCAAGTGTGTCCAACTACATTCCCATTCACAGTGTACAAACCGTTGGGAAGATCCTGATTCTCATTTGAGAGCAAAGCCCAGATTTCCACAATAGTTGTAAAGGGTCAGAACCTGAAATTAACAATTAAAACATAACATTTACGTTTTTAAATGCACAAAATAACCTTTCAACTTAGCATGCACCTTGAAAGGGTTTCCATATGCTAGACATGCATAAACAAAGTTGAAAAATGAAGTTTTTAACAAAACTACACTGTTGTATTCGAATACAACATCTCTGTATTCGAATACAAGGGTGTTTCAACAGTCAGCAGCAAAAACATGTATGTATTTGAATGCAACCTTCTGTATTCGACTACACAGTAAGTTAGTAGCAAAACATCATGTCTGTATTCGAATACAACCTTCTGTATTCGACTACACAGTAAGTTAGTAGCAAAACATCATGTCTGTATTCGAATACAGCCTTCTGTATTCGACTACATAGTAAGTCAGTTTGCAAAAACAACATGTCTGTATTCGAAGACAACCTTCAGTATTCGAATACACATCAGACAGCAGCAGAAAAACAGCAAAATTCAGCTTTTTAAATGGTTTCGAAACCAATCAACACTTACACACAATTCCAAACAATCACACTTACACCCAATTCCAAAACATTCACACGTAGGAATTATAGCACAATCACCACGACAACTTGAGTTTCGAAATGGTTTTGCAATCAATTTCACTTACACACAATTCCAAAACACTCACACTTAGCAATTATAGCACAATCACCACGACAACTTGAGTTCAACCACTCAATCATAACCTTGAATCAAACACAACTCGCGTGCCTAGCACCCTAATGAAATGCGTATATGCCAAAATGCCTAGACTCAGAGTTCCAAACAAAAACCCTCCTCGAATGACTGTAAATCATAATTGTACCACCTATCACAGGCCGAAGTACTAAATTACCGAGGTGCCTCCTATCATGGGTCAGCACGATTTACAAAAAATGTGCAGTCTATCACAGACCTTACACGACGCAACAATCCCCACAAGGATAAGATGAACCAATAAATCACATGGAATTATCTCGTGGCCTATCCGGTCACCACTATCACCATGGCCCATCCGGTTGCCATGTACTATAAAATGCATGAGCATACTCTGACTCTATCCACTACAATCGTTAAGTAAATGCAGATATTAAAAGATTCCCCATTTTTAATATTCATTTAACTCTAACAATTTTGGAGGACAATCATTAAGTAAATGTGGATATTAAAAGATTCCCCATTTTCAATACTCATTTAACTATAACAATTTTGACGACAAACATTAAGTAAACGTAGATATTAAAAGATTCCCCATTTTTAATACTCGTTTAACTCTAATGATTTTCACGACAAACATTAAGTAAACGTAGATATTAAAAGATTCCCCATTATTAATACTCGTTTATCTCTAATGATTTTCAAATTCCACACAGAACATACTCAGACATATTCTCAAATTCAATCCACAATTCACACCAAATCACATCAATTCATTTTTCTGCAAAATCCACACAAACACATCAAAATTTTGAAGTATTAGTAATGAACACGTCAAACACGACAACCACAAATCATCACAACTCACCACTCAAACATATAAAATTTCATCCATAAAACCCTCATCAATATCGCCAAAAAACACATCAATATTGCCAAAACCCTCATCAATATTAAATTCATTTTCCACAAAACACTCATCAATATCGCCAAAAACCCAACTTTAAAATTTCACCCATAAAAGCATTAAATTCATTTTCCCCGAATTTACATTTCAAACCCAACAAATTTATTCTCCACACAACCACACATAAATCTGTAAATGCAAACTAACAGTTTGGAAGGAGCCCTTACCTTAACGTTAGCTTTAACGAGCGATTCATGTACCGCGAGTAATTTCGATAAAATCTTCGCTCGCAACATCGTTTCCAAAGTTAGTTCACTAGCACTGTAGCATAGAGGTGAGCAACTTTCCCTTCTTTCTCTTTGCGAAATGAAGCTTAGATCAAGACGAAACATGGAGGTTTGCGTTTAACGGTTTTATAAAACCCCTAACACCGTTTTTCTTTGTTTTCGAATCAAATAGGAAAAATGAAGCTGAGAAATCCTTGTTTTCTCACCCACCAAGCCTTGGTTCCTTTTCTTGAATTAAAAGGAAGCAATTAAAATGAAACAAAAAGATGGAAGAAGAAGACTGGGTCGTGAGGCAGGGAGGAGGAAGAAGAGCAAAGGAAATGCTTTTCTCTTTGGTTTCCTTTATTTATTTTTCCTTCCTTTCCTTTTCTATATGTATATATATAAAATCTCTAAATGTATCTAGATATTTCATAAAATTACCATTTCACTCATCACTTCCCAAACCATTTTTTGTTAAAAATATCTATCCTCGTCGCAACTCAATTGACTGATAAAATTTTCTGCAATCAGATATATTTTTAACAAAATTGCCTGGTATTAAATTCTTCGTAACGTAAATAAATTATTATTTGACAAATAATTTTAATCTAATTTCCAAAAATATATTTTTGGCATTTAACTCACTAATTACCAAAAACTGGGCTAAAAGCCGAAGAAATTCAACATAAAATACCCTTAAATAGTATAATTTGGGATTTAAAAATTAAAGGTCTTACAGAAGGGAACCATTATCTACTGTGTCACACCGTATGATTTTACTCTTTTAATTTCCTCCAAATCCTCATTCTTTGAGGGCCATGTTTTGGAACATAGACTTTTCTCCCATCATGGTTTTTAGACATTATCCTTTAGAGTTAGATTTATTTATTTATTTTTAATTTATTTTTATGTTTTTGAAATCATTTTTTTAAGGGAATTATACTTATCTAATAAAATGGAATGAACTTTTATGAGACTTTTTAGTTTTGAGGAGAAACTATAATTCTTTTTATGAAACTCATTTAACATAATTATAGGTTCATTGAGAGATAGATCTGATAGTACCTCAATTTTCTCATCAACACTCATTGTCATAATTAGAGTCAGAACACAAATATGCTACTAAAGCCATGTTTGCGTTTTCTTCATCTTCATTAGAGGATTCATCAATCATCCTAGGTAGTCATTAGACTCTTCTTTTTATGGAAGTATTTTCTTTGAGATTTTCTCTTCTCAAGCTTAGGACACTCATATTTGAAATGTCCTGATTCTTTGCATTCATAGCAAATGATTTTCTTATTTTCTAATTTTTTTCTTTCTCTACTATTTGTAGATCATTGCTTGTGTGGGAAATAATTTCTTCTTGTTGTTCCACATGCACTGGATTTTCTTTGAGATGAAGGATAGTTCTTCATCATCATCTGATTCTTCATTTTAATTATGTGGTTTACATTCCTCTTAGTCCTACTTTGCTTGTAGAGCCTAGGAATTTGGTTTATTTCTTTTGAATTTTAGAGCCAAAGACTTTTACTTCTTCTTTAGTTCATCTTCATCTAGCTCAATCTCATGGGATATGAGCGAACTCATCAACTCTTATAGAGGGAATTTGTTATGGTCTTTAGCCTCTTGAATGTCTTTTAATTTTTGTTTCCACTTGCTAGGTAGACTTTTGAGAATCTTCTTGACATGATTAGATGTAGTGTAACTCATTTGGAGAGTCTTTAGTCTAGAGTCTAGAGTTTGGAATCTAGAAAACATTTTCTCAATGTATTCATCTTCTTCCATCTAGAAAAGTTCTTACTTCTTGACAAGAAAATTTGCCTTAGCTTCATGCACTTGATTACTTCCTTCATAGTTGAGGACTGGAGCATCGAAGATGCTTTTTTCTATTTCTTTATTGTTGCATTTTTTGAACTCTTTGAATGCTATAGCATTCATCATAAAAGTTATGGATTTATGATGCATCTTGTGTTATTCATTGATCAATGTTGAGATCCTTTCTAGATATTTCAACACCAACAACAACATTTCCGATACCACTTGTTGAAAAGAAACACAAGAAATGTGGTTTGAATTGTGTTTTGTTTTAAAAAATTAACTCCATTTAAAACCAAATTATAAATTGGTGATGTTAAAACCAAGAAAAAGTAAAACAATAAGTAAATAGATAAGGAGAACAAAATCTAATTTATCATGGTTCCCCACCAAAACGGTAGTGAAGCCTAGTCCCTTAACACTAAAGGATTTAATTCATTAACTACCAAAAGTATCACATGCTCACTGAACACCTTTTAGTCAAATTGTTCGTGTGCAAGTTTTCTCAACTTTCTAGCTTAGTACAAACAACAATCACTGAGTTTAAGGTTATGACTTCTCTTAAGTAGGAACAATGAGAACAGGGCGCGTAAATACGTAAGAAGGGTTCACAGTAGGGTTCATATGGAGAGGGTTCATAGGGATAATAGTGAAAATGGTTCATAGGGATGATAGTGAAGAGGAAGAAAATGGTCAGTAGGGTTCGTATAGAGAGTAATCAACGTAGAGAGTACGTAATGAAGATGAAAATTAGGAGTTTTCACACTGTGAAGTTCGTAGGGAGACTACGTAATGAAAAGGAAAATGATGTGGTTTCTTATTATCTGTTTACTTAAATACTACTTTACAACGCTTGTCCAAAAATCGCTTTGAAAGACCTAACCTATTACAACGCTTTCACAACAAGCACTTTAAAAGACTATGTAAAAAACACTTTAAAAGACTGTATAAAAAGGGCTATATGAGCATTTTACAGCGCTTATGGACAAAAAACGCTGTAAATGATTAAAAATGTTGTATATGAGCATTTTTAAAAGCCTTTTACAACGCTTATAGAACAAGCGCTGCAAAATATTTGATATCTAGTCGGTGCTAAAGGAGTAGTAACTTCCTTTGATTTTACATTGAATGCATTTCTCCACTCACGATACTGATGACTAAAAGGTAAAAATCTATGATGTCTAACAAATATGTTCTTCTTACAATGTTTCAACCGCATCCAATCTAAACTCTCTTCACGTATAGGTTATGCACACTGACCTTTAATATCTGCATATACTTAATGATTGTCATGGATAGAGTCAGAGTATGCTTATGCATTTTATTGCACAAGGCAACCGGATGGGCCATGGTGATAGTGGTGACCGGATGGGCCACGAGATGATTCCATGTGATTTGTTGCTTCATTTTATCCTTATGGGGCTTATCACATCATGCTGATATGTGAGAGATTGCACTCTAGAACGTGAAGATATGTGAGCGATTGGACTCTAGAAAATAATGTAAGGCCTATGATAGACGAAACTTTAGTAAGTTGTGTGGGCCTGTGATGGGTGGCACCTTGATAATTAGTATAAGGCATGTGATAGGCGATACAATTATGATGTATGCCCCTTCGAGGAGGGTTTTGGTTTGGAATTCCGAGTCCATGCATTTTGGCATATACGCATTACATTAGGTTGCGTGGCACGTGAGTCATGTTTGATTCAAGATTATGATTGAGTGTTTGAACTCCAGTGGTTGTTGTGGTTGTGCTAGAATTGCTAAGTGTGAATGTTTTGGATTTTTGTGTAAGTGTGATTGATTGCAAAACCTTTTCAAAACTCAAGTTCTCATGGTGATTGTGCTAAAATTGCTAAGTGTGAATGTTTTGGATTTGTGTGTAAGTGTGATTGATTGCAAAACCTTTTCAAAACTCAAGTTCTCATGGTGATTGTGCTAAAATTGCTAAGTGTGAATGTTTTGGATTTGTGTGTAAGTGTGATTGATTGTAAAACCTTTTCAAAACACAAGTTGTCATGGTGATTGTGTTATAATTGCTAAGTGTGATTGTTTGGGTTTGTGTGTAAGTGTTGATTGATATCGAAACCCTTTTAAAAGCTGAATTTTTTTTTTCTGCTGTTTGCTAATGTGTATTCGAATACAGAAACTTGTATTCGAATACAAACATCTTATTTTTGCTGCTGACTTATGTGTAGTCGAATATAGAAGGTTGTATTTGATTACAGACATGTTGTTTTTGTTGCTGACTTATGTGTAGTCAAATATAGAAGGTTGTATTCGAATACAGACATGCTGTTTTTGCTGCTGACTGATGTGTAGTCAAATACAGAAGGTTGTATTCGAATACATACATGCTATTTTTGCTGCTGACTTATGAAACAACCTTGTATTCGAATACAGAGATGTTGTATTCGAATTCAACAGTGCAATTTTGTTTAAAACTTCATTTTTCAACTTTTTTTATGCATGTTTGGCATATGGAAACCCTTTTAAGGTGCATGCTAAGTTGAAAGGTTATTTTGTTCATTTAAAACTTAAATTTTATGTGTTAATTGTTAATTTTGGTTGGTGATCTTTACAACTATTTTGGAAATCTAGGCTTTGCCCTCAGATGAGAACCAGGACCATCCTACCGCTTAGTACCCTGTAGATGGGAAGGTAGTTGGACACACCCGTGATGTATAGTTTTTGTGTGGAAGGATCAGATTAGGTTGACGTATAGGGACTAGATGTCTTTCCTTTTTGGGTTGTGTTTATTTTAATTTGGAAGACTGTACCTATACCAATATTGTCAACTTGACATTTTATTTTGATGGGTTCCATGTACCACTTTATGATGTAATGTGGGGAGTTAATATTCTTGGGGCAATGCTTTCATACATGTGTCTGCCGAGAATACCCAAGCGGTATGAGCTATGTCTGATAGACCTCATAGTCATATTGTATTTTGATGTTTGAATTCTTTGGATTTTAATTTCAAAAACTATTCCGCTGCTTGTAAATACTGTTGACTTTTGTCGTTGTGTTACGACTTAAATATTTATCCAAAAGTATTTCTTTCCTTCTTTATTTCTTTGTTTTTATGAAATAATTTTGAAAAAAAAATACACTCATGCTGTTAAATATCGGGGTGTTACAATTCAGATTGCTACAAGAAATAAACAGTTTTTATTTTAATTTCATGACAGACTAATTTTATAAGATTAATCCACGAGTTCAGAGTTTCATCAACAGCTTGAGATTTAGCTTACACTATCTATTTCCAATTCATTATTCTATTCTAGTTTATTTGATTATATTGATATTCTAATTGCTTGAATTGAATTTCAATAGGATCAATTAAATTTATTTGACATAATTTGGTTTCGGTTTCTAAATTAATTTAATTATAATTTTACGACGCTTGATCGTTAATTGTAATATTTTGGTGATTGTGATGCTTAATTCAATCAAAGAAACCGAATTCACATAGGATTGATTATGCTAAAATAAGAATAGAATCTGTTAAATAAGAATAGAATCTGTTAAATAAGAATAGAATCACAAATTAGAAAATAAGCTCAATGATAGAATCTGTGATATGTATGAAACTCGAATAATTGGATTAATCGTTTTGCGCATCTGTTAAATAAAAAATCTGAAAAAAAACTCCTTTTTAATTTAAACTTTCAATTCGGTTATTATTATTATTATTATTATTATTATTATTATATCATAAGTCCTTGTGAAATGATTTGAGTTATTACCTCTATTTACATTTTTTTAATTGTATTTGACTCGTGTGCGATAGCGAATCAAATTGGCGCCGTTGTCGGGGACTCTTTAATAACAATATTAACTAGTTTTATAGTATTACTAACCATCCTAATAATTGTAAGAAGATCCAATTGATGATGCTCTTCAAGCATATGCAACAAATATATACCATCCTCAAGCCAACTATGATCTATCATCTAACACGTACAATCTTGGTTGGAGAAACCATCTCAACCTAAGATGGGGGAGTTCATCTACACAACAACAACCTAGGTAGCATTAGCAGCAAAATATTCCTGAACAGTAAAAGAATGCACCTTCATTAGAGGACCTCGTTAAGCAGAGTGTTGTCCAGAAATCTCCAATTTCAACAAAGAACATGTCCCACAATTCAAAATTTGGAAACAAAGATTGTTAGCTAGCCGCTTCAATTAATCAATTGCAGACTCAGGGGTCAAACCAATTGCATGTGCAGTTAATAGTATATCCTAATGCTCCCAGTATCATTGCAATTACAATGTGGTCTGGGAAAGCTGTTGAAATTGCAGTGAAAAATAACAATGTTGTTAATAGTATATCCTGAAACTGCAGTGAAAAATAACAATGTTGCTTATGACACTTTGATACCTGAAACTGTTGATGTTGAGAAAATTATATTACTTCCTTTTCCTCAAAGGGTAGTGAAGACTAAGAAAATAGACAAGGCAAATAGGGACAACGAGATCTTGGATATATTTAGGAAGGTGGAAGTGACCATTCCCCAACTTGAAGCAATTAAACAGATTCCAACATATGCAAAATTTCTAAAAGATTTGTGTACACCCATGCCTCATAGATTTCTAAAAGATTTCTAAAAGGTAATGAAAGAGTGCACATAGGGCGAAATGTTTCAGCCCTCATTCAACCCATGCCTAAAAAATGCAAAGATCCAAGAGCTTTTTCCATTCCATGCATCATAGGCAATAGTCAATTTGAAAATGTTATGTTAGATTTAGGAGCTTCCATTAATGTTATGCATATATCTATTTTTAATTATGTTGCTCTTTGACCTTTACAGAGTACAAGTGTTACCATTCAATTGGCGAACATGAGCAATGATCATCCCGCTGGTCTTGTGGAGGATGTACTTGTTGGAGTTAATGAATTGATATTTCTTGTAGATTTTTGCATTCTTGACATGGATGAAGATAATAACTTCAACAACGTGCCTATCATCTTAGGCATACCATTATTGAAAATTTCTAGAAAAAAAATTGATGTGCATGCTTGAACTCTATAAATCGAATTTGGTGATAGCATTGTAAAATTTAACATCTTTGATGCTATGAAACACCCCTTGGAAGAGCATTCTATTTTTCAAATTGAATTGCTTGCTGATTTGATTGATGACACTTACCCCGATATGTTTGCTAATGATTTTCCTTAATTGTTTGGTTTTGATGATATTTATACTTGTGAATTCTTTACATATACTATATTGTGCTCTGTGTGTGTTGAGATCGAAGCTGCCTTACAGGTTAATCATTGTGCTGATATTGAAATTTCTACCAACATAATTGATTTTGCAGACTTAGCTCCGGCCACAAGTGTTGTACCATCCATTGAACAACCATTGACTATAGAGCTTAAACCACTTCCTAAAAATTTGAAATATGCATATTTAGAAGGAAGTGGCACGTTACCTCTGAATATTTCAGCCAAACTTGAAGAAGAACAGGAAGAGAAGTTGTTGCAGATTTTGAGAAAACATTGGAAGGCAAACGGATGGGCCTTGAATGATATTCCTGGTATTAGCCCATCCATGTGTATGCATTGGATACTACTGGAGGACGGGGTAAAATCAGTCAAGCAGCCCGAAAGGCAACTTAACCCATTAATTTTGGACGTTGTAAAAAAATAAGTGACCAAGCTCTTGCAAGCAGACATTATATACCCCTTACCTGATAGTCAATGGAACAACTGGAGGGTATGCATTGATTACAGGAGAATAAACTAGGCAACTAGAAAATTTCATTTTCCTTTACCATTCATTGATCAGATGCTTGAACGGTCGATTGGTAAGTCACATTATTGTTTTCTTCATGGTTTTTTTGGTTATTTTTAGATCCGTATTGCACCCGAGGAAAAGGAAAATACCACGTTCACTTGCCCTTTCGAAAGATTTATCTATAGGAGGATGCCATTTGGCCTATGCAATGCTCTTGGCACTTTCCAACGTTGCATGATTACTATTTTCTGTAACTTGATAGAAAATTGTGTTGAAGTTTTCATGGATGATTCTACATTGTATGGTTCCTCATTTGATGCGTGCTTGAACAATTTAAATAGAGTTTTGCATAGATGTATTGAAACTAACGTTGTGCTAAATTATGAAAAATATCATTTTATGGTTGAACAAGGCATTGTTTTGGGACATGTGATCTCTAAAGATGGGATAGAAGTGGATCCTGCCAAGATTGATTTGATTTCTAATTTGCCTTACCCAACTTGCATCCGCGAGATTCATTCTTTTTCTGGCCATGCAAGTTTTTACAAGTTCTTTATCAAGGATTTCAGCAACATAGCTCTTTCGCTGTCAAATTTGCTGCAAAAAGATGTCAGTTCTCCTTTGATGACAAATGCAAGAATGCATTTGATTTCTTAAAGGCAACACTGACCTCTACTACCATAATTCAAACACCTAATTGGACCCTTCTTTTGAAATTATGTGTGATGCGTCTAATTATGCAGTGGGAGCAGTCCTTTCACAAAGGGTTGGTAAGGTTGCCCATGCTATTTATTATGCTTTTAGGACTTTAGATTTTGCACAGGCTAATTATATTACCACTGAAAATGAACTTTTAGCTATTGTTTTCGCACTTGATACGTTTATATCATATTTGCTAGGTTCGAAGTTAGTTGTTTTTACAGACCATGCAGCTTTGAAGTTCTTGCTGAAGAAACCAGAAGCAAATCTATGATTAATCTGGTGGATATTGTTACTCCAAGAATTTGATTTAGAAATTAAAGATAAGAGTGGAGTTAAAAATTTGGAGGCAAATCATTAGAACAAAATAGAAATGAATGAGGACCTCATCCCCATTCAAGATGGCCTCCCTTATGAGCAACGTCTACAGTTGCGTGAGGTAACTCCTTGGTTTGCTGATTTAGTTAATTATCCAGTTGATGAAATCTTTCCAGCAGATGCATCTAGAACACAAATACACAAACTTAAAAGTGAAAACACCGAGAAAGTGATCAAAGTAAATGGACAACGCCTCAAGGTATTCCATGAGAGCTATGTGCTTGAAGATGCTTCCATAGAAGAACTCTCCTTGGAAAATCCCACCTACTCTAACGTTTGAACAAGAAGCTCCCTTTCCTTATTCTTCTTTTATACTTGTTACTTTCATTGAGGACAATGTGTAATTTAAGTGGGGGAGTATTATTTATAATTTTATTATTTAGGATTTTATTTGTTATATTTCAAAAAATTAAAAAAAATTAAAAAAATAAAAATAAAATAAAATAAATAAAATAAAAATATAAAAATGGACATTGGACTGCATGCTTTTTCATCAAATTGTGTGGTTGTAAATGTTGAGAGTTTGTTTAGATTAGCTTGATTGAATAATATCTTTGCATTCTTGATAAAATAATTTAGATTAAAATGTTAAATTGTGTATCATTTATGATAGGTCATTAACCTTTGTGAGATTTTTTAGTCTTATTATGAATAGAATATATTTTTCCATCTTTTTTTTTTCTTGTGTGTTATCTCACTCATGATTGCTAGTTACGCCATAACTTGACTTGACTCTTGTCTGCATACATATATTGAAATGATTTAAGCATTTGTTTCTTGTTAAGCTACTAGCCAAATAAGCCTACCCTACAATTATCCATTTGTTTAAGCCGCTTTGAACCTAATTATCCCATTATTTGTTATAAAGTCGATTACAAGTCTAAAAGTGAAAAACAATGAATTGACCTAATCTTGGGGGATAAAGAAGTCTTTCCTTAGAGAAGTGTAGAATTGTTCAACTTGTTTGTTTAAATTTGAGGGTTATGAAAAAAAAGTGAAATAAAGATTACTCCTTAATGTTGTTTTTCTCTCTTAATCATTACTCATTTATCCTCTTTGATTTTCATCCCTAGTCTCGTTAGGATTATCTCACCCTTACCTTGGCAACGTTACAACCTGAATAAAGACCTTTGGATCATTATGTGCATGTGTTTCAAATATAGATTATAGAGGCTTGTCAAGCCTATGGTAGTGCTAGCTTTCATGACATGCTTTGAGTGTAAATAATAGCCCAAACACTTTGAGAGAATTTTATATTCTGGGAGGACTCTATCACTTATGATGCATTCTTTAGTTAACTTGTGCTCTTATTTGCCTTGGTTGTGATAACAAAACTATTTATGATTGCCTTAAGCTAGCATTTTTTTTTCTCTCACCACTTTGCATTTATAAGAATATTTGGAATCGCATGCATTGCTTTGCTCAGAGTGCAAAAGTTTAAGTATGGGGAATTTGATCATAGCATTTGGACAAATGTTTCTAGCTTTTTAGTTTGTTATTTTAAAAGCTCTTTATAGCTGAGAAAATTTTTTTTTAGAATGTTTCTAAAGTTTGGTTCGAATTTGAATTATAATTTTAAGATTTGCATTTTAATTTTATTATTTGCATTTTAATCTTATTATTTACATTTTAACTCTTGCTCGCTCTGTATATCATAACTTGAGCTCTGGATATTCTATTGGTGCATATGAGTAGGCGTTGGAAAGCTAAAAATTAGAATTATAACTTTTATGGTGGGATAAAAACCCAATGCTGAACTTAACTGTGCCTAAATTGCAGATTTCTTAATCTGGGCTTTTGTAATAATTTTAATTTCCGGGTCACTTGTTTTTAAACCCGAAACCCTAAAGTCTAATATGGAGTACAATATATTGACAGTTTTGTTTATTTTCTACGAACAGGAAAATTAGGATTCAGATTGCTACAATCTTATAAACAATTTTTATTTTAATTTCATGGAAGGCTAATTTTCTAAGATTAATCCACCAGTTTTGAGTTTCAGCAACACTTTCAGATTCTGTTTACACTCTCAAAATTCATGATTCTATTCTTGTTTATTTGATTATATTGATATTCTTATTGCTTAAATTAAATTTCAATAGGATCGATTAAATTTATTTTACATAATTTGGTTAATTGTAATATTTTGATGATTGTGATGCTTAATCCAATCAAAGAAACCGAATTCACATAGAATTGATTATGGTTGTTTGATCAATTATATAGTCAAATAAAAATAGAATCACGAATTAGAAATTAAACTCATTGATAGAATCTGTGATAGGTCTAAAACTCAAATAAGTGAATTAATCGTTTTTCTCATCTTTTAAATCAAAAATCTAAACAACCCCCTTTTTAATTTCAATTTTCAATTAGATTATTATTATTATATCAGAAGTCCTTGTGAAATGATTTAAGTTATTATCTCTATTTACATTTTATTAATTTTATTTGACTCGTGTGCGATAATGGATCACCATCATTTATCCACATACCATCACATTGTAGAACATCTATAAATCTTTTGTTTCCATTTTGTTTGAAAATCCATTTCTTGCATTAAATCATGTTCATTAGATTTTACTATGTAAATTCAATTTTTTTTTCTGCATATGTTTTCATGCATTAAATACCTTTTGATGAGGACCAAACTTGAAAACTAAAGAAAAGGAAAATTTCATAACAAATTGTGTATGAGGTATAGCCATTTGATGAGGACCAAACTTGAAAACTAAAGAAAAGATCAAGGGAAATAAAAAGTCAAATGGCTTTATAGTTCTTATAGAACAATTATATTTTAGTATTAGTTTGTTTTGTTAATTTGTTTCTAATAAAATGCAAGATAGTGAGAGCGATTTCTTTCTAATTTGTTTCCTTTTTAAATTTTTTTTTTAATCTACAACACTTTACATTGAGCAAAGGCTCAAGATACCACTGGACGTGAATCTAAATAGATGCCCAATACTGGATCTTATGGTTACCATGACTTTTTCGGGGCAGAATAATGAATAGAGTAATCATGTGTTTCCAAACACGACAAGGTAAAAACAACCCAATGTTGGGAGTTTATCTCAAGACACTCTGGCAAGTGTACACCACCAAATTGTTGATTCTAATCATGAGATGAGGCAAATGCTGACGCAACAAATGGGTTAAATCCTAACGCTATAGATATACACTACTAACAATGCTTGTACAATCTTGGCCACCCAAATAGCGAGATTGAATAAGGAAATAGGGATAGTTTGTTAGAGAAATGAAGATATTTTTAATAGAAAACTCTCAATTTGCTAGATGCTCAATGTTAAATACAAGTAAATATATATAGGTACAAACAAAAAAATTTAGACAAATTTTTAGGAGCTTCTTAATTAATACCGATTTCTAGATACTTATCACAATATTTTATAATTAAAGCACTTCTAGATCATTACATGCAAATTCTACATAGTTCTAGAATTATTGAATTTCAAATTAGTAATAACATTAATCCCCATTAATTTGAAATTTTCTTCTTCATTCCAAGTCTTGCTCTTAGCCTTTGAACGTCTTCAAATTTTAATGGCTTTGTAAAAATATATGCAACTTGATCTGAGTCTTCACATATTTAAGCTCAACTTCTTTCTTGGCAATGTATTCTCTAATGAAATGTTACCTTGTGTCTATGTGCTTGTTGCGATCATAAAACACTGAATTCTTTGCAAGTGCTTGCGCAGACTTGTTGTCTATATAAATATCAGTAACTTCCTTTTGTGGCATATGAAGTTCCTCCAATAATCTCCTTCGCCAAATGGCATAACAAGTGCAAGATGTTGTTGCTACATACTCAGACTCACATGTTGAAAGTGTGACAATATGTTGCTTCTTTGAGCTCCACGAAAAAGCACAGTCTCCCATGAAAAATATAACGCCACTAGTACTTTTTCTATCATCAATATATCCCGCAAAGTCGCTATCACAAAATCCAAAAAAATTAAAATCATTAAAAGAAGAGTAAAGTAGTCCATAATCAAGTGTACCTTTAAGGTAGCAGAGTATCCTTTTAGTGACTTTCATGTGTGTAGTAGTAGGAGCTTCCGTGAAATGACTCATTACTCCAACAGCATATAGAATGTCAGCCCTTGTAAATGTTAAGTATCTTAGGCTTCTGACGAAGCTTTTGAAAAAAGAAGGGTCCTCATTTTTTCCATCTTCAAACTTTGACAACTTCAATCCACTCTCAATTGGTGTGTTCACCGGATTGCAATCAAACATTTTAAATTTCTTCAAAACTTCCTTTGCATAGTTTTCTTGAGAAATAAATATACCTCTTCCAATTACTTTACTTCAAGGCCTAAGTAGTATGACATGAGCTTGATATCAATCATCTCGAACTCAAGCGCCATGGCATTTTTGAACTCTTCAAATAATTTTAGATTGTTTCTAGTGAATATAAGATCATCCACATAGAGACAAACAATCAAAATATTTCCATTATCACAAACTTTGACATAAAGAGCATATTCATTGAGACAACGAGCAAACTCATTGTCTTGGAAGTATTTGTCGATGCAACTATTCCATGCTCTTGGTGCTTCCTTTAATCCATACAATGCTCTCCTCAATCTCAAAACTTTATCTTCATGTTCTTTAATCATGTACCCTATTGGCCGCTCAACATAGACTTCTTCTACAAAATAGCCATTTAGAAATGTTGACTTTACATCAAGTTGATAAAGTTTCCACTTAATTTGAGATGCTACAGAGATTAGTAAACGAATAGTGTCTATGCGAGCAACTGACGCAAAAACTTCGTCATAGTCAACTCTATGTTTTTGATTGTAGCCTTTGGCAACAGGTCTTGCTTTGTATTTTTCAATCTCTCCATTACCATTCTTTTTAGCCTTGTACACCCATTTGACTCCAATTGCTTCATGGCCTTTTGGAAGAGTTGCTAAATCCAAAGTGTTGTTCTTCACAATTGATTTGATCTCCTCATCCATAGCTTGTCTCCACCTTTCATCTTTCACTGCTTCTCCATAAATTAATGGCTCACTATCTGCGAAGAGACAATACAACTCTTCAAGGTCAAGAACAATTTCAATTGACCTTTCATAAATGTCTTCTATATCTTTCGTCTTCCTTGGTCTCTCACTTGAACTTTCATCTAGAGAAGTAGGTTAAGACAGAGGTGAAGAAGGTGGTGTTGCATCGTGAACTGGTGTTGTGGCCTCTTGATCTTCTTCAAAATATGGAAGGAAATTATAGTTTGTTTCTTCTTGATCCTCCCAATTCCATGTAGCATTTTCATCAAATTCAACATCATGAATCACCATTACCTTAACGTTGCATGGGTTGTACAACTTGTAACCTTTAAAATGTGGTTCTTAGCCAACAAAGATATGTTTGATGCTTCGATCATCAAGTTTGGATCTTTCTTGTTGTGGCACATGTGCATATGCTATGCTCCTAAAGACATGCAAGTGATTAACACTAGGTGTCCTTCCATTCCATGCTTCTAGAGGGGTTTGGTCTTTGACATTTAGATTGCACAAGAAACTGCTTCAGCTCAAAACTCATTTGGCATCCTTTTAGATTTTAGCATGCATCTTGCCATGTTCAAAATAGTTATGTTCTTTCTCTTGGTTACTCCATTATGTTGCGGAGATCTTGGAACTGTCAATAGACGAAGAATTCCATGTGTTGCACATAATTCATGAAACTCCTTCGAAGTGAATTCGCCTCCTCATTCAGATCTCAAAGCTTTGATTTCATAATCGCTCTCCTTCTCTACAAGAACTATGAAGTTCTTGAAAGCAACAAAAGCTTTTGATTTTTTTTAAGAAATAAATCCAAGTTTTTTCTACTAAAATTATCAATAAAGAGAATGAAATAGTTTATCTTACCAAATGAAGATGGATTGATTGGTCCACACAAGTCAGTAGGCACAAGTTGCATTGGCTTAGATGCTCTTGATGTGGCTTCTTTAGGGAAACTTTTTCTAGCTTGCTTGCTAAGAAGACAACCTTCACACAATTGATTTGGATGATTGATTGAGGGAATCTCTTTCACCATACTCTTATCTCCCATAACTTTAAGTGCACCAAAGTTCAAGTGGCCATGCCTCATATGTCAACGCCATGCTTCATCTTGGACACTCATCTTCAAACATTTTGCTTCAATAGTTCTTATGTTCAAGATAAACATTCTATTTTTCAACATAAGAACTTTAGCAATTAAATTGTTATTTTGATCTCTAAGCCAAAGATGTTTATTTTTCATGAGAATTTCATATCCTTTTTCAAGAAGTTGGCTCAAACTCAAAATATTACTCTTTAATTTAGGCACATAGTATACATCACTAATCAACTTATGGATCCCATCTTTAGAAGAGATTAGAATTGTACCTTTCCCTTCAATTTTCACTTTTGACGAGTCTCTAAAGGATACATTTCCATTCATCTTTTCCTTAAGCTCCAAAATTTAGCTATGCATCCACAAATATGGTTACTCGTACTGCAGTCCAAGTACAATGAAATATTAGCATCTCTATCTTCTTCTTTGAGTGTTACCAACAAAGTTGACTCTTCATCTTCGTCAATAAGATTAGCCTCTTCTTCCTTTTGATTAAGAGCATTACGTCATTCCCAAGAAAGTAGCCAAATTCATGACAGTTATAACATTCAACTTTAGATTTGTCATACCTCATTTCACTTTGATAATAGCCATAACCTATTCCTCTTCCACTAATTGTTGGTGATGAATGACTTCTTTCTTTGTAGTTTGATTCGTGATGGAAACCTCTTCCTCTTCCTCCTTGGCCATGACCGCGTCCTCGTAATCTTTCTTGTTCACGTCCATGTTCGTTTTGACTATTGAATACTCTATCATCCTTGAATGAAGCTTTGATCTTGAGAACTTGCTCTAATGGCTCCTTTTGCCTTATCATCATTCTTTCTTCTTGAGCTTGCAAGGAACCTTCTAATTCCTCAATGGACATTGAGTCAAGATCTTTCGATTCCTCAATAACACATATCACATAATCAAATTTATGAGTCAAGGAACGAAGAGTTTTCTCCGCTACACAAACATATTATATCTTGTCTCTATATTGCTTCATTTGATTAACAAATGTCTTCACCCTTGAGCAATAATCTGAAATTGATTCAGAATCCTTCATCTTCAAAGCTTCAAAATCTCCCCTTAGAGATTGAAGTTTTATCTTCTTCACTTTGTCAATGCCTTGGAGTGATTTTTCCAAAATCTTCCAAGCTTCATTTGAATTCGTAGCATCGGCAACCTTCTCAAACATAGAATCATCCAAGCATTGATGAATGAGAGTAAGAGCTTGTTGATCCTTCTTCCTTGTCTTTTCCATTTCTCATCTCTCACAACCAAGCTCTGATACCACTTTGTTAGAGAAAGGAAGGTATTTCTAATAGAAAACTCTCAATTTGTTTGATGCTTAATGTCAAGTACAAGTAGATATTTATAAGCACAAATAGAAAACTCTAGACATATTTCTAGGAGCTTCCTAATTAATACCGACTTCTAGATACTTCCCACAATTTTTTATAATTAAAGCATTTCTAAATTATTTCATGCAAATTCTATATGGTTCTAGAATCATCTATTTTCAAATTAGTAATAACATGGTTACCTCAGAGGATCATATTGAATAAAGGAAAAGAAAAGTAGGTTAGACGATACAACAAGGTATTGAGGTAGATGATAATCAACAACCACCTTACAATATGACATGTGCAAATGTTAAACAAAAATAATGCAGAAGTGAATAATCCTGCTCTCAACTAACTCAGATAAAACTTTGCTAATAATCAAGTGCAAGTTAATGTCCACTATGTTTTCGAGCAAGCACTAAATACGAATAAATTACACACAAGATATGCTAACTAGAATTATTTTTCTTCACCATTCCCTAAAAAGTACAACAAACGAGTTAAGATTCCCAAACTTACTAAGTTTTCTAGTGAGAGGGTGAATCAACATTCGAGCACTGTTGTAAAAAACCCTATAACGCTATGCTCAACAATCCATTTCAATTACATGATGAATAACCAAAAGGCGGAAGCGTACCTGTGGGAATTGCCATTGATGAAATCCTGGGATGATGATGATAGAGCCAATGGGTTGGGTGATCTTCCTCAGCAAAACACCCTGAAGACCTTGCTCTCTTGATGGGGATAGAGAGAACCAGAGAGTTTTCTCCTTAGGGTTTGTGAAACTGAATAATCTTGTTGTGTTTGCCTTGGGGACCACTACCCCTATATATAACTATTATTAGTTATATCCCAGATTGCAGTATTTCTAATTCAGCCCCTCATTAAATTAGAAACCGCCTGATATCTACACTATTAATTTTCATAACTATTATGCTCTTTAACCATAAACTATTATATATTATTTGACCCCTAGTTTATTGGCTAATTATATAATGATCCTAATACACTTTATTAATTAATTACATATGTGACCCATAAATCTTACAAGCATATGTTAGATATAAAACATAATTAAGACCTTATTCTTTGATGAAAAAGGAAGAAGGATCTATTATATATTTAAAACAGACCTCCGAATGTCACCTCACCTCCGAATGCCACCTCACCCCCTCAAATGTCACCTATACAAATATTTTTCACGTCTGCCAAAAAACTGATGTGGACCTCTCATTCTTTCTCCCCTCTCAATCATACTCTCAATACCTAATCTCCTTTAATCCTACTCTATTTTTCCTCTTTCTTCCACAATTTCTTTCATACCTCCAAAATCTATTTGATAATATTATTTTATAATAAATCTATATATTGTAAAATTATTTTACAATTATTTATAATTTATAAATTATTTTACAATTTGATAATAATTTATAATCTATATTGTTATCAAATTAATTTATAAGTTATTTTAATAAATTGATAAAATATTTTATGATATTATTAGTCATTTACCAATGGTAATAATTTATATTATTAATCACTAAATTCAATCAAAGAAAATGACTATTCACTCCTAAATATCGACATAAATGCTTTTTATCTAATAATATTATTTTATAATAAAGTTGTACATTATAAAATTATTTTAAAATTATTTATAATATATTTATAAATTATTTTACAATTTGATAATAATATATAATTTATATTATTATTAAATTATTTTATAAGTTATTTTATAATAAATTTATAAATTATTTTATAATATTATTAGTCATTTACCAATAGTAATAATTTATATTATTAATCATTAAATTCAATTAAAAAAACCGACAAATCACTTCTAAATATTGACATAAATGCTCTTTATTTCATCATCTTTTTATGGACAATTATATTATTCCACTTATGGTGATTATGGGGAGTAATGATTTTATACGTTAAAAATTCAATTATTCATTAATGTCAATCCATTTATAATTTCTTTATGTTAATCTATTTTTTTTATTAATA
>JBBPBS010000330.1:2262503-2344433 GCA_037974835.1 Cicer judaicum
TGATGAAAAAAAAATCACTTAATCACTCATAAATATCAACATAAGTATTCTTTATCTAACCCTCCTTCTCCTTTTATGAACAATTATATTATTCCACTTATGGTGAGTAATAATTTTATACGTTAAAAATTCAATTACTTATTAATGTCAATCTATTTATAGTTATTTTCAATTTATGTCAATTAATTTTTTAGTAACTTTTTATAAAATAAAAATATATATTCTATTTGACAGAAAATACACAAATTTATTAAAAATAATCATAAAATATGAATATATGGAAAATTATTAAAAAAGTTACTTCTAATTATTAAAAGCTATTATCTATTATATATGTTTTTTTTACAAACTCTTTATAAAATATATTCAATAATTTTTTTTTTACAACAACTTCTCATGCTCACAATTAAAATATCATACTAATAAAACAAATAAATTTAGACTACGCTACAATATAATTCAATATTAATATTTTTTTTTAAATTAAAAATATTAAATAGTCAATCATATTTTTAAATTTTTACATCTTATTTTTTGATTTGTATTTTACATTTTATTTCATCAAATAAATACAAGTACTATGTTGAAAAATAAATTAACAATCACACTACAATGAGTCAAACAATTATCTTATATAATAAATTATCATACGAATTTAAAAAAATATTATATATATTTAAAATAGACTCCGCTGCCACCTCACACTATTTTCTCCACATATGCAAACATTTTCCACGTAGGCCAAAAAGCTGACGTATACGCCTCCATAGAACTTCTACTCAGTTTCTAAATTGTTTTTCTCTAAATTATATACATCATTCATTATTTTATATTATATCTCCTATTTAAATATTATTTCTTAACTTTTACTCAAATTTTTTAAATTAATTCCACATTATTATTTTATAACGTCATATTATTATTCATTAAATTTGCTTAAATCTTTCACATTAAATCTACATTACTACTCAATATGTTTTTTTTTTTCACATTAATCAACTTTACATTTTCTCAAAAATCTATTTGATAATATTATTTTAAATTAGATGATTGTGATAAACATAATTTGCTATTATTTTAATTTTCCTAATCATATTCAATTATTACAAATCAATAAAATAATATTATAAAATAATTATATTTATAATACATAAAATATTATTTATAAAACTTATAAAATTAATTAATATTCGCGCAGCGTGCGGGCCATAATCTAGTTAGAAATAAATTTTTGTCCTATTCATTTGGTGAAAAGTTTCTCTTCATGGTTTTCTATGTTGAGACCTAATTATGTGTTGATTTGGATTTAATTGGAAATAAGTTTCAATGATTAATTCTGTAGACGCGATTTGAATGTCACCCTCACTGATTTGTTCAATGTTAAACATAAATGCCATGAGCCCATTGATGAGTATTTGGCTAGATTTAAGCAAATGAAAGCCATATGCGACACACCTATTTTAGACGTGTAAGTGGATAAAATGGTTGCTAGTGGTTTAAATTTCTATATCATAACGAAATTGGTTAATCAACACTTGGTAGATTTAGCCAATTAGGTGAGAAATTTTGATAAATTGAACAAATCTTAGATGAAAAACATAAGAACAAGAATAGGTTTTAGAAAAGAGAAAAGATAAATTATCTCTTTTATGACATGTTCGTATATTTTTCTAGTTTTGATGATTGCGAAATAAATTTGGCAGAGTTAAAAGGAAGACCTCCTTAAACATGCCAAACAATAATTCCTGTTAAGGGAAAAAAGAAATTTCCATAAGATAAACAATAATTCTTGTTAAGGGAAACAACGTGATTATGAAAACGTGTAAGTTTTGACTAAAACAGATAAAACCTTCGACATTTTGCTAAAAGATAAACAATTGAAATTGCCATAGGATCACAAATTGAAAAGGAAGACCTGCTTAAACATGCCAAACAATAATTCCTGTTAAGGGAAAAAAGAAATTGCCATAAGATAAACAATAACTCTTGTTAAGGGAAACAACGTGATTATGAAAACGTATAAGTTTTGATATATATAACTAAAACAGATAAAACCTTCCACATTTTGCTAAAAGATAAACAATTGAAATTGCCATAGGATCACAAATTTGAAAAGTCTGAAGATAGGCAAGATCATAGATATTGTAAAATTCACAATATGTTTGGCCACACTTCTAATGATGGTGTTCGTTTCAGGGATTTAATTCAAAAGGCTATCATGGAAGGAAGGCAAAAGTTTGCCTAGAAACAAAAGCTTAACATGAAGGTCGTCATTGGTCCTTTTGACCAAGGAATTGCCAAGGTTGAAAGTGCCATGACTATCCCAGTAGGGATGGTGAATGTGGAAATTAGAAAGCCTAGATCAGTGAAGCCTTACCAATATAGACATCACCCAAATGGAAATTCATAGTGGTGGGCAAAGTTCAATTATGCTTGAAAAGTGAACCGAATTAGTTTTCAATTTGAAATAATCGAACCGACCTGGATTACAGTTTGTAAAGCTGAACCGAACTAGTGTTATAAACCAGTGAACCGGTTTAGTACTCCTAACCGAACTAAACTTGTGTTAACTTATTTTTACTTGTACCAAATCGAACTGCTTTTGTATCAAATTGAACCGCGTTGTTTAATTCCTAAAGACTTTTTTTTTAATTCATTGACTAGTAGTTAGGGAATTGATTTGAGTTTTAGAAGAAATTAATTTGAGAATGTTGAAAAATGATTACATTCCATCTCACCATGGAATTCATTGACTAGCAGCATAAGGAGTTAAGACTTGCATTGGCAAGATCTTTTGAACTTATAATTCTCATGATCTTCATTATTGGTAAATCCTCTACCTGATATCAAAGCTTGTTGACATTGGTTGGATAACTTTCCAACCAAATAGAAGAGGTAAGAGAAAATAATACGATAGGTAGAACTAGTTGCAATAGAAGTGAGAATCTCAGAAGATAAAATTAGAATTAATTAGAAACGTAAACATCAATGTCTAATTAGGGTAATGTTGATCAATTAGTCTCAGCACATCACTAAACCTTAATAGGCAAATGAATTTTCTAAAAATCTCTGCCTAACACACATGTAACTAAAGGGTGAATAGAAACAAACTCCCCAATATTCTAAAACTATGATCCGTAAACTCAAATAATCTCTTTACTTCAACAATTTTACATCAAATACAATGACACTAAACAAAATAGAAACAAATGTATTTAATCATCAAGACTAATGAGCTACAACTTTTTTGTTGGAAGGAAAGACCAATTCTGAACATTACTAGGCCGAAATTGCAAATTTTGTACTATGAATTTTTGTAATAATTTTAATTAGTGGGCCACTTGTTTTTAAACCCTAAACCCTAAAGTCCAATATCAAGTAATATATATTGGCAGTTTGGTTTCTTTTCTAAGGACAGAAAAATTAGGATTCAAATTGCTATAAGAAATAAATAGTGTTATTTTAATTTCATGGAAGGCTAATTTTATAAGATTAATCCCCGAGTTCAGAGTTTCATCAACACCTTGAGATTCAGGTTACACTATCAATTTCTATTCATGATTCTATTCTTGTTTATTTGATTATATTGATATTTTGATTGCTTAAATTGAATTTCAATAGGATTGATTAAATTTATTTGATAGAATTTGGTTTCGGTTTCTAATTTAATTGAATTATAATTTTGCGAAGCTTGATCGTTAATTATAATATTTTGATGATTGTGATGCTTAATCAAATCAACGAAACAAAATTCACATAGGATTGATTACGCTTGTTTGATCAATTCTATAGTCAAATAACGATAGAATCATAAATTAGAAATTAAACTCATTGATAGAATCTGTGATAGGTCTGAAACTCGAATAAGTGGATTAATCGTTTTGCTCATCTGTTAAATAAAAAATTCTAAAAAAACCCCTTTTTAATTTCAATTTTCAATTCAGTTATTATTATTATATCAGAAGTCCTTATGAAACGATTTGAGTTATTACCTTTATTTACATTTTATCAATTGTATTTGACTCATGTGCGACAACGGATCAAATTGGTGTCGTTGTCGGGGACTCTCTGATAATAATATTAACCCTGTTTTTAGGCGATTGTCTCTGATTGCTCCGAAAGTTTTCCAGAAAATCAGAAAAAATTCAAGGAACAGGACTTTGTATAAGTTTCTTACACATAAATGACGACCAAAATCCCAAATTCCTTCATTTAGACCTTTTTTTTAATTTTTCATATTCTCCAAAAATTCCAAAAAAATTTGCGTTGTCTTTATTTGATTTTTAGAAATTTGTGGTGGTATTTTTATATTTTTTGGATTTTATTTGATACGGGTTTTTATTTTTCACTTCAATTTTAGCATTTAAGACATTGTTGGAATTTTCAGAATTGTTATTTTGTATTGCATTGTTATGATGATGCATGACTAGGGCTAGTTCTACGAATCTTCATTCTCTTGAACCTGAAATAGATAGGACATTTCATTTGTGTCGTATACTTAATAGAGCTGCTAGTGTTAACGAGATAGAGTTAGATACTAAAATTGATAACTTGTTGCAAAATATAGCAGATGCGAATAATAGAACCTTAAGACAACTTGATGCACCTAATGTCGATTATAATGCATTATGTATCACATATCCTGAAGTTACTGTACCATTTGAACTTAAATATGGTTTAATACACTTGCTTCCAAAGTTTAATGGTCTTGCAGGTGAGGATCCCCACAAACACTAGAAGGAATTCCATATTGTGTGTTCTACCATGAAGCCTTAAGGAGTCACAGAAGACCATATTAAGCTGAGAGCCTTCCCATTTTCACTCCAAGATGCTGCCAAGGACTGGTTATACTACCTTTAACCAGGTTTTGTTACAAGTTGGAATGATCTCAAGATATTGTTTCGAGAAAAATTCTTCCATGCCTCAAGAGCTGCTTCAATTAGAAAAGAAATATGTGGTATCAGGCAGATTGACAGGGAATCATTACATGAGTATTGGGAGAGATTCAAGAAATTAGTGTCAAGCTGTCCTCATCACCAAATTTCTGAACAATTGCTCATCCAATATTTTTATGAAGGCTTGCTATCTATGGATAGAAGCATTTTGGATGCTGCTAGTGGGGGAGCACTTGTCGATAAGACTCCAGAAGCGGCAAGGGCTTTGATTGAGAACATGTCCATTAATTCTCAACAGTTTACGACTAGAAGCATTTCAACAGTGTTGACAAAGGGTGTGAATGAAATTCAAGCTTCTTTCCATAAGAATTTAGAAGGAAAACTTGATGAGCTTACATCTCTAGTAAAACAATTGGCAATAGGTAAAACCCAAGCAGTTGTCTGTGGTATTTGCACTTCTGCAGAGCATTCTTCATATTCATGTCCTACATTGCAAGAAGACCCAATTGCTGATGCTTCTCACGCATATGCAGCAAATATAAACAATCCTCAAGTCAATTATGATCTATCATCTAACAGGTACAACAACAACCTAGGCAGTAACAACAAAATATTCCTCAACAGCAAAACACTTCACCTTCATTAGAGGACCTCGTTAAACAGATGGCTGTCCAAAATCTCCAATTTCAACAACGAACAGATTCCACCATTGAAATTTTGGAAATAAAGATTGGTCAGCTAGCCACTTCAATCAATCAATTACAGACTCAAGGGTCAAACCTATTTCCTGCACAGTCAGTAGTAAATCCAAATGCTCCCAATGTTAGTTCAATTATATTGAGGTCTGGGAAAGGTGTTTAAATACCAAAGGTACCTGAAACTGTAGGAAAAAATAACAAGGTTGTCAAGGATACTTCGATATCTGAAATTGTTGATGTTGAGCAAAATATACCACTTTCTTTTCCTCAAAGAACAGTGAAGACTAAGAAAATGGACGAGGCAGATAGGGACAATGAGATCTTGGATACATTTAGGAAGGTGGAAGTGAACATTCCCCTTCTTGAAGCAATTAAACAGATATCAAGATATGCAAAATTTCTGAAAGATTTGTGCACACACAAGAGAAGGTTAAAAGGTAATGAAAGAGTAAACATGGGGCGAAATGTTTCAGCCCTCATTCAGCCCATGCCTCAGAAATGCAAAGATCTAGGAACTTTTTCCATTCCATGTACCATAGGCAATAGTCAATTTGAAAATGCTATGTTAGATGTAGGAGCTTCCATTAATGTTATGCCTACATCTATTTTTAACTCTCTTGCTCTTGGACATTTACAAAGTACAGGTGTTACCATTCAATTGGCGAATAGGAGCAATACTCGTCGCGCTAGACTTGTGGAGGATGTACTCGTTCGAGTTAATGAATTGATATTTCCTGCAGATTTTTACATTTTCGACATTGAGGGAGAGAATAAGTCTAACAGGGCGCCTATCATCTTCGGCAGACCATTCTTGGAAACTGCTAGAACAAAAATTGATGTGCATGCTAGAACTCTATCCATGGAATTTGGTGATAGCATTGTAAAATTTAACATCTTTGATGCTATGAAATACCCCGTGGAAGAGCATTCTATTTTTCAAATTGAATTGCTTGTTGATTTGGTTGATGACACTTACTCAGATATGTTTGCCACTGATTTTTCTTCATTGTCTGGTTTTGATGATACTTATACTTGTGAACTTTTTACAAATACTCAATTGTGCTCTGTATGTGCTGAGATCGAAGCTGCCTTGCAAGTTGATCATTGTACTAATATTGATATTTCTACTAACATAATTGATTTTGCAGACTTAGCTTCAGCCACTAGTGTTGTACTTTCCATTGAACAACCACCTACTATAGAGCTTAAACCACTTCCTGAACATTTGAAATATGCTTATTTAGAAGGAAATGGCAAATTACCTATGATTATTTCAGCCAAACTTGAAGATAAACAGGAACAAAAGCTGTTGCAGATTTTGAGAAAACACAAGAAGGAAATCAGGTGGACCTTGACTGATATTCCTGGTATTAGCCCATCCATATGTATGCATAGGATACTACTGGAGGATGGGGTAAAATCAGTTAGGCAACCCCAAAGGCGACTTAACCCATTAATTTTGGATGTTGTAAAAAAGAAGTGACCAAGCTCTTGCAAGCAAGCATTATATACCCCATCTCTGATAGTCAATGGGTGAGTCCGATGTAGGTAGTCCCAAAGAAAATTGGACTCCTAGTGGTTAAAAATGAAAATAATGAACTTATCCCTACACGAGTGCAGAACAGCTGGAGAGTATGCATCGATTACAAGAGACTAAACCAGGAAACTAGAAAAGATCATTTTCCTTTACCATTCATTGATCAGATGCTTGAGCGTTTGGCTGGTAAGTCACATTATTGTTTTCTTGATGATTTTTCTGGTTATTTTCAGATCCATATTGCACTAGAGGACCAAGAAAAGACTACATTCACTTGTCCTTTTGGCACATTTTCCTACACGAGGATGCCCTTTGGCCTATGCAATGCTCTTGACACTTTCCAACGCTGCATGATCAATATTTTCTCAAACTTAATAGAAAATTGTATTGAAGTTTTCATGGATGATTTTACTGTGTATGGTTCCTCATTTGATGCATGCTTGAACAATTGAAACTAACCTTGTGTTAAATTATGAAAAATGCCATTTTATGGTTGAAGATGGCATAGTTTTGGGACATGTGATCTCTAAAAATGGGATTGAAGTGGATCCTGCCAAAATTAATGTGATTTCTAATTTGTCTTATCAATCTTGCATCCGTGAGATTCGTTCTTTTCTAGGCCATGCAGGTTTTTATAGGCAATTTATAAAGGATTTCAGCAAGATATCTCTTCCACTATCGAATTTGCTACAAAAAGATGTCAGTTTCACCTTTGATGACAAATGCAAGAAGGCGTTTGATTTCTTAAAGGCAGCACTAACCTCTACTCCCATAATTCAGCCACCCAATTGGACCCTCCCTTTTGAAATTATGTGTGATGCATCTAACTATGTCGTGGGAGCAGTCCTTGCACAAAGGGTTGGTATGGCTGCCCATATTATATATTAGGCTTATAGAACTTTAGATTCTGCACAGGCTAATTATACTACCACTGAAAAATAACTTTTAGCTATTATTTCTGCACTTGATAAGTTTAGATCATATTTGTTAGGTTCGAAGGTAGTTGTTTTTACTAACCATGTAGCTTTGAAGTTCTTGTTGAAGAAACCAGAAGCAAAACCAAGATTGATCCGGTGGATGTTGTTACTCCAAGAATTTGATTTAGAGATTAAAGATAAGAGTGGAGCTGAAAATTTGGTGGCAGATCATTTGAGCAGAATAGAAATGGATGAGGACCCCATCCCCATGCAAGATGACTTCCCTGATGAGAAACTACTACAGTTGCGTGAGGTAACTCCTTGGTTTTCTGATTTACTTAATTATGTAGTTGCTGGAGTCTTTCTTGTAGATGCATCCCAAACACAAATACACAAAATTAAAAGTGATTAAAATACTATGTATGGGATGATCCATATCTGTGGAAATTCTGTAGTGACCAGGTGATTAGGCGATGTGTTTCCCACCATGAGGCTCAATCCATTCTTCATTTTTGTCATGCCTCTCCAACTGGAGGACATTTTGGTCCTTAACGGACAACAAGAAAAGTCTTAGACTCGGGTTTCTTTTGGCACACTTTGTTTAAAGATGCTTTTGAGACTTACAAAACTTCTGAACAGTGCCAAATAGCAGGAACAACAATCACTCGTAGCAGTGAGATGCCTCAACAACCTATGTTTTTCTGTGAAGTATTTGATGTGTGGGGCATTGACTTTATGGGCCCTTTCCCTGTATCTTTTGGTTATGTCTATATTTTACTAGTTGTTGATTATGTTTGAAGTGGGTAGAAGCAATACCCACTAGGACTAATGATTCTAAAGTTGTTGCAGGTTTTATCAGATCAAATATTTTTTGCAGGTTTGGAATACCCCGAGCCATCATAAGTGATCAAGGCACTCATTTTTGCAACCGCACCATGGATGCTTTGCTTCAGAAGTATGGGGTTATGCATAGAGTTTCTACACCTTATCATCCCCAGACTAATGGGCAAGCTGAAGTCTCAAATAGGGAAATCAAACAGATCTTAGAAAAGATGGTGCAGCCAAACAGGAAAGATTGGAGCCACCGACTTGAAGAAGCTCTTTGGACTCATAGAACAACCTATAAAACGCCAATAGGAATGTCCCCTTATCGACTTGTGTTTGGTAAGGCATGCCACCTCCCAGTAGAAATAGAACACCGTGCTTATTGGGCGGTCAAGAGTTCTAACCTTGAGATGGAGAAAGCAGGTTTGGAGAGAAAGCTTCAATTACAACAACTTGAAGAGCTTAGACTCGAAGCTTACGAGAACTCTCACATCTATAAGTACTTTCATGATAAGATGATTTCTAGGAAGAAATTTTCCATTGGCCAAAAAGTTTTATTATTCAACTCACATTTGGATATTATGGCTGGGAAACTTCGATCGAAGTGGATTGGCCCTTTTGTTGTTACTAACAATTTTCCTCATGGTGCAGTGGAAATAAAAAGTGAAAACACCGAAAAATGGTTCAAAGTAAATGGAAAATGCCTCAAGCTATTCCATGAGAACGTTGTGCTTGAAGATTCTACCATAGAAGAACTCTCCTTTGAACAGCCCACCTACACTAAAGTTTAAACAGGGAGCTCCCTTTTCTTACTCTTATTTTATACTTGTTAATTTCATTGAGGACAATGTGTAATTTAAATGCAGGAGTATTATTTAGTATTCTATTTGTTATGATTTTAATTATTATAATTCAAAAAAAAAAAAAAAAAAAAAAAATAATAATAATAATAATAATAAAAATAAATAAATAAAAGAAATAAAATAATGGACATTGCATTGCATGCTTTTCATCAGATTTTATGGTTGTAATTGTTGAGAGTTTGTTTGGATTGGCATGATTAGATAGTATTTTTGCATTCTTGGTAAAATAAATTGGATAAAAATGCTAAATTATGTATCATTTTTGAAAAGTCATTAACCTTTGTAAGATTTTTGAGCCTTATTATGAATGGAATACATTTTTCCATCTTTTTTTTTTCTTGTGTGTTATCTCACTCATGATTGCTAGTTACACCAGAATTTGACTTGACTCTTGTCCGCATGCATATATTGAAATGATCTAGGCATTTGTTTTTAATTAAGCTACCAGCCAAATAAGTCTAACCTACAATTATCCATTTGTTTAATCCCCTTTGAGCCTAAATACCCCATTTTTTTTGTTATATAACGCATTACAAGCCTAAAAGTGAAAAACAATGAATTGCCTCAATCTTGGGGGATAAAGGAGTCTTTCCTAACATAAGTTTAGGGGTGCTCAACTTGTTTGAGAGTGATGAAAAAAAAAAGAAAAAAAAAACGAAAGACAAAAAAATTATATATATATATATATATATATATATATATATATATATGAGGAAAATGGTTGTGTTATGAACAAAGAGAGTATGAAAATAAAAGTTAATGATGTTTTGTTGAGTTACTTAATGTTATTTTTCTCTCTTCATCAGTACTCCTTTATCCTCTTTGATTTTCAGCCCTAGTCTCCTTAGGATTATCCCACCCTTACCTTGGCCACATTGCAACCTAAATAAAGACCTTTTGATCATTATCTGCATGTGTTCCAAATATAGATTATAGAGGCTTGTCAAGCCTATGGTAGTGCTAGCTTTCATGATGTGTTTTGAGTGTGAACAGTAGCCCAAACACTTTGAGTTTAAACACTTTGAGAGAATTTTATATCCCGGGAGGACTCTATTACTTATGATCCATATTTTAGTTAACTTGTCCTCTTGTTTTTCTTGGTTGTGATAACAAAACTATTCATAATTGCCTTAAGCTAGAAATATTTTTCTCTCTCACCACTTGCATTCATAAAAATATTTGGAATCACATGCATTGTTTTGCCCGGAGTGCAAAAGTTTAAGTGTGGGGGAATTTGATCATAGCATTTGGGCACATGTTTTTAGGTTTTTAGTTTGGTATTTTAAAAGCTCTTTATAGCTTAGATTAATATTTTTAGCTTGTTTCTAAACTTTAGGTCGAATTTGAATTATAATTTTATTATTTGTACTTTAATTTTATTATTTACATTTTGACTCTTTCTCGCTGTGTAGGTCATAAACTTGAGTTCTGGAAGGAAAGACCAATTCTAAACTTTACTGGGCCGAAATTGCAAATTTCGTAATATGAATTTTTGTAATAATTTTAATTAGTTGGCCACTTGTTTTTAAACCCTAAACCCTAAAATCCAATATCAAGTACAATATATTGACAATTTTGTTTCTTTTCTAAGGACGGAAAAATTAGGATTCAAATTTCTACAAGAAATAAATAGTATTATGTTAATTTCATGGAAGGCTAATTTTGTAAGATTAATCCACGAGTACAGAGTTTCATCAACACCTTGAGATTCAGATTACACTATCAGTTTCTATTCATGATTATATTCTTGTTTATTTGATTATATTGATATTTTGATTGCTTAAATTGAATTTCAATAGGATTGATTAAATTTATTTGATGGAATTTGGTTTCGATTTCTAACTTAATTGAATTATAATTTTGCGACGCTTGATTGTTAATTGTAATATTTTGATGATTGTGATGTTTAATCCAATCAAAGAAACCAAATTCACATAGGATCGATTATGCTTGTTTGATCAATTTTATAGTCAAATAAGAATAGAATCATAAATTAGAAGTTAAACTCATTGATAGAATCTGTGATAGGTCTGAAACTCGAATAAGTGGATTAATCGTTTTGCTCATCTGTTAAATAAAAAATTCTAAAAAAACCCTTTTTAATTTCAATTTTCAGTTCGGTTATTATTATTATATCAGAAGTCCTTGTGAAACAATTTGAGTTATTACCTCTATTTACATTTTATGAATTGTATTTGACCCGTGTGCGACAGCGGATCAGTCCTCATCTAATAGATTTGAGAAAATAGATCCTTTCAACCAATCTTGAGTGCAAACAAGCACTTCCACTATCGTAAGTGTAAAATTACTACGATGAGGATCCAACACCCTTCCTCTCGTGCTGAAAGTAGACTTTGATGCTAAAGTAAACATAGGGATGGCACACCTCACGAGCAACACTTGAAAGGATGGGGAATCTAGTTGAGTTAACTTTCCACCAATTCAGAATGTAAAACTTGACAAAATAAGGTTCACACTCTTCACCAAGGTATTTATCAAGCTCAGACTTAGGATCCTTCGTTGCTTAGTTAATTTTTTGTACAAGCCCATACCATGTATATCATTATCATCTTCCTATGGTTGTGATTCTCCCATACTTTGAGAACCTTCCTCCTTGCCTTCATATTCTCGATAAATTGTTTTCAACGAAGATAACAATTTCGTCTTCAATGCCTCACCATCTACTTCAAAAAATAATCAAGAAAGTAGTTTATAATGCCTCACCATCCCAATTGATTTTTTTATACTTCACAACCGTTTCTATCATCAAATATGTATAATTCCATCTGGTTTCCACATCTAGACATATGACACATTTTTTTAAAAAATTATCCCTTTCAACACGTCCCTTAAACATTGCCAATCTTGAAGGAGTCGATCTCATATACTTGACTGTTTTCCGGATTCTTGTGACAGAAATGTCCTCATCTTTCAAATCTTCCTTTACAATCAAACTCAAGATATGTGCACTACATTGCATATGGATATATTTCCATTCAAGAGCAAACAATTCCTTGAATTCATCCACTTCTTCATAAGTTTAATTCCGACGTTGTTAGACGATGCATTATCTACCGTTATGCTAAAGACACGACTTAACTCCTAAGCATTTTAATATGTCTCGACTTCCTTAGCCATGAACTCTTTAGTATGGCTTGTGATTTGACAAAAATTGAACATTCTCTTATACAAATTCCATTTTTTTAACAATGAAATGTACATTTAGACTCATGTAGCTTAGATTTTGGATAGAAGTCCATGTGTTCGTCGTAAGACAAACCCTCCCACAATGTTTTGAGATGAAAATTTTTAGTATTTCTCTCTCTACATCATAAAGTAACCAAATAGCACGCCTTAATGTAGAGCGGGATTGAATATCAAACTGTGGTTGTAAGACATTTTTAAAGTTTAAAAAAAAAAAAAAAATTCTTCACAAATTAAAAAGGAAGCTCTTCGCCTACAAACAACTTCACATGCTCCAATCGACATGCCTCTTGGTCAAACAATGAATGAGATGAAGAGACAACACCTAACTCCTCTTTTGTTGGCTTTGTTTAGGAAAATGTTGTTTGCCTTTTGCATTCTTGATTATCAGGATGCTCCTTACATATTTTCAGATGCATAGTCATAGCACTTGTCCCACCCTTGAATTTAATCAGGTTTCCACAATAATGAAATTTGACCATTTGACCTAAATTAGGAACTTCACTAAAGTGATTCCATGCTTGTGATTGATTTTTACGCTTAGATGGTGGAAGAAGAGCTAATATAGGTTCACATGATGATTTTTACGCTTCATTTTTACGCTTAGATGGTGGAAAAGGAGCTTCCTTGGAGGGCTATACAAGGTTGCAACCAGCCAGGATATATTCAGATGAGGAAAATCCCTTCTATGACGAAGTTGTCCTAGTTTTCAAAATGCAGATAAATTATACGCATTATTTTCCTACAGAGTTTGAACCTTATTATAAAGTTCTTACGACAGCTCAAACGATGAGAGTACAAATGATATGGTAGATGATTATTTTTATGTAGTAGAAGAAAACATAGCAACTATATTTGATGATGTTTCCCATTTGGAGAAAATGTGAAATCACAACGAAAACAAATTAAACCATTGCGTGCGAAAGTACTAATTGAAGGTAGGCCTATTTTGTAGAGTATTCATATATGGTGAAAGATTAAATCCAATTTTTAGGCCTATGTTTTAAAAACTAGGAAACAATGAAATTAATTTTATGTAGACAAATTTGATAGTGAAAGATTTTAATGGAAAAGAACTCCCATCTGATGGTCTAGCTATGCTTATTTTGTAAGTAGATTTAGTTAGTAGAGTGACCCTATTTGAAGTAATACCATCTAAATCTAGATTTATTTCATTTTTTGGTAGAGATTGTATACACATTTTGAGTGTGATCCCTTCGACATTACATCAAAAGTTAATGTTTTGGAATGATGTTGACCAGTTTGAAACCGTTGAGGCTGATGATAGGACATGTTATTTATTGCAAATGCATGTTGACTTTAAGTTTTATAGCTCAAATGCCAGGCAAGGACAATAGAAGTAGGAGTTCTAGATCGTGATGCCTTGGATGTATGTGTTGTTGAACTGTTATGGTTAATGGTTTGGAAATTCGATCAAAATAAAACACCAAACAACCTGTTTGTGCAAAAGTGATTTTAATTACAATCCTTTAATGGATATTTTGATGATAATAGAAATAATAAGAACAATTATACCTTTACTATATTTGCTAATTAAGTTAAAAGATAAGATCTATATAAATAACTAACTATTTTAAAGTAGTAAACTTTATGAGTAAGTTAGATATAACAATAATGAGTGTTTGTTAACACGAAGAATACTATTACCTAATTTATGAGGAATTATAATTGCTAAAAGAGCAAGTCATTATATATTAATGAGAGACATTGCAATGAATGTTTCTGATTTTTCATATCCAAGTCAAAGCAAAAGATACATATGTCAATGGATAATCCTCTGATCACAAGAAAATAGCACAAATATGTCGTCTAACTCTAACAAAATCCAACTATGAGTCAAGAATTTTGTTGATAATTTGATTCTAAGAACAAGAGTAATATTTGAATCAAGCCTCTGAGAAAGTCAACACTCTGATAAAAGTCAAATCTTATGTTGAAGAAAATGACTTTGGAAATTCTAAGAAGTTTTGTTTCCACGGATAAAGTTATCATCTAAAAAAGTCAATTCAGTTGGTCAACAAGTCAATATTGAAGACATGATGACATGTTATCAGAACATGCAAATGAATTATATCCTTTGGTTAGTACAATATAGTTGTCCTTGCAGCACTACAATATCCTAGGGTAGTACCAATCTTTTAACGGATCAGTGTGCGATTGCTACACGTGAAGATCTCCAACGACACTATTGCCAACATATATATTCTTTAGTATTTATGTAGAAACATTTTCAAGTTGAAAAAGATTTTCGAAATCCAATTTAATGATGTTCAGTTAATAATGTTAGATATTATGAAGAACGATAATCAACGAAGTTGATCATGATGACGATCATAATACTCTTAATGATATTCATCATTCCAAAAGAATGCATCCAAACTTGAACGTTATGAGCATTAGAATTTAATACAAGAAAAAAATATTCAAAATGATTATTTTATCAAAAGAGAAAGGTAGATGCTCTAAGAATATTTTTGAAAATGCCACTAACACATCAAACAAAAAGAATGAATGAAAAATTATCTATATTGAGTTATTAGAAGATGCAAATCAATCAAGTTATTTTTATACACATGTATTAATATAGGAATTGAATTTTATTATTCTCTTAATGAGAATTAAACATCTGAAGAAATATTATGTGTCAACTCAAACATATACGTGAATATGTACATAAGCCTGATATTGCCAATACATCTTTAAATTATAAATAGGTACTTGAAGAGGTGAAATAATACTTAAAGCTTGAAGAGACAGAGAAAAGAATATTAAAATCCTAGAGAGGTAGAGAAAAGAATACTTGTATCTTGAAGAGGCTGAGCAAATAATACTTGTATCTTTTGATTTAATAGTGGATTAATTTCTCGATTGTACTAAGGCTATATATCTTTGTAAGAGAAGGGATAGATGTAGCAATTGTTATTATAAACTAGTATAAAATTATTGTTTCTCTTCTCTGTCTTAATTCTTTTATTTGATTAAATTTCTTTATGACTCAATTTTATTTTACACACAATTACAATCACAATTTGAATGTTTTGATAAAGCAAACATCTTTATGGTTAGCAATCGAATTTGATTTTCAAAAATGGCCAACGCAATTCAAATCCATCTTTTTTGTATTTTCCAGCACCTTCTATTAGTAGCAGACCTTGGTATCATGATTGAACATTTTACAGTGTAAGAGTAAAGATTCTTTACTGTTGGAAATATCAGTTAAATGTTTTGATTTTCTGTATATTTTAGTTTCAATCCTACTTTAATCTATTTTTGAAATTGAAATTTTTATTTCTTTCGAAATCATGGGTCGACAAAAACTATAGTAGTTGTAGATTAAAATTGCTATATAATAATAGATAAAATACATTAGTAGATAATCTAATTTCACTAATTACAATTTTATCTCTTAACAAGACTCATTTTGAAGTAGTTTTCTTTGCAATCAATATTACAATTATACTTTTTCAAAATTGACTATTTGTGTTGCAATAATTTTTTTTAGTAATCACTCTTCAATGATATTTTGAGTAGCAAAATGAAATCTATGTCTTGATATAATTGAATGCTCAAAGCAAAAAACATAAATGGAAAAGGATTTTAACGATGTTCATTGAATGCAGTAAAAAATTTCAACCAAGATATTTTATCATGTGATTAGTCTACAATGCAACTAGAAACTCAATTGAGAATCAATGATCTGCATAAATGTTTTTGAAAGTTTTCTTTATGTCTTTGTGATAAATCCTTATCAAGTTTATGTTTGTGTCCTTGAAACTCTTCAACGACAAATTGGACAAACATTTGTGCTCCAAAGAAGCAGAGTAAGTTAACTAGTGAGAATAGTCAACATGCTAATACTTCAATTTATTTAATAATGCAAAGAATTATTAGTCAACACAACATAATTGTTAGTGCAAAATAATAGAAACATTTGGGTGCATTTGAACAATGTTGAGACTTATCAAATTGGGAGAAGTGTATTGAAACTTCAACAATATATGTTGTGTGTCTAAACGTGGGTATAATTTACTAGAAGAAGTAATCGCTAATATAACCGTACACTTAAATTTTAAACTCTGAAGGTTGAATGATAAAAGGTTGATGTCTTTTATCAAAGAAAAATGTTTGGAGGATACACACAATTAACTCTGGTCAAAATCAAGATGAATGACAACTCTGCATTTGATGATAGTGTTAATCATAATGTATCAAACGATCATTCACCTTTTGGAAGAAACAACATGAGCATGAAGTTAGAGTCAACTTAAAGTTTATTTCTTTTATGGTCAAATATCTTAATCTGATGTGATTCATAAAAAACACATCAGCAAGGTTCATGAGTAAGATAATTTTTGAGTAAGATTGAACTTCTAATAAAGAACTAAAACTCCTCATGGAAAATCATCATTGGATCCCTCAACTAGAGAATTCCAGCATGATAAATTAGTTCATATGATATTCAAGTATCTTATAAATTTGTTTAAAGTGATGGAAAATCAGAATTTCCAACGATCTATTTTGGCAATCTATTAATTGCAAAGTCTGAAGTTTTTCATATATCTGCTCGAAAATTGATATTTTGCTCGAAAAAAGATATTTTCCTCTGATACATAGTTTGCATGAATCATCTGAGAGATATTGCTATGAAGTCAAATCTCAAAGGCAAAGGACTAAATATGTTGATTAATGTGTCAGAAGAAAGAAATATTAGAATCAATCTAATTTTGCATCTGGTTAGACATTACATTAGAAAGAGTTAACTGCGGTGGTTAAAACTTCTAACTATCGCAGTAGTTTAAAGCGATAAAAGTCATATTTACTACCGTTAAAGGCAACCACTAGAGTAAGTATATATGACAATTAGAATTGCCTCTATTGGCCCAAGGATTTTTAGTTGATGTTTTTGTGATAGTTTTAACCGATGCTAATCCTTATATAATTTTTTAAGAATTAATGTGTTTTCTGTAGCAGTATGTACTCACCTCAAATTGAGCCTTATAATTTGTTTTACTGTTCTTTATCGTTATAGGCTCATCAATTACTTAAATGATATTTAATAATATAAATTATACAGAAGTTCATACTAATTTCAAATTAAAATAACTTAAGCATTCATTGAAATGAAAATCCATAATCAGTATATGCAAAATTATAACCAAGTACAATAATATAAGTTTAATACCTAAGCATCGCTTGATTTCACAAAAAGCTATGTATCTATTGTTCATTGGTAAAGAATAAAATTAGGTTATGGAAGCTCCATGACTTGTTCTATTATTAGCTTCATGTCCACTACTATCTCAATGACTAGCTCCATGCCATTGACTAGCTGCATGTCCATGATTTTGAGAATTTATTTTTGTCAGTTAACTTATATAAAGAACTTAAAAAATATAAAATAGTTCAACTTGATTAAATGATCTAAAACATAAATGCTAATGAAAGATAGTTCAACTTGTTTAGAATTATTTTTGAATAAGTTCATTGTTGACCAAACTAGGAATGAAGATACAATTCAAAATTAAACAAGGAATAAATTGAAGCCCTAATTTTATTTATCAATAGATACTCACGAATGAAGAAGATCATCGAAAAATCAGAAGAAAAAAAGTTGAAGAACTCTTGCTCAAAATTCCAAATTCATCTTACAGTTCAAAGAGAGAAACACTTGTTCGAATGAGAAATATTTTCTAAGTGCTTTTCTTAGAGTGTGATAGTCATTGTTATAATCAGTTTGTTAGAAGCAACTACTCAAGTTCCAAATCTTTGTATTCAAACTCAATAGTGGTGTTAGTGTGCCTTCAATATTTTGGGATTGTTAGATTGTGTGGAGAAGACAATAATTGGTAGCGACAAGTTGGGTGTGTTCCTCAAAAGTCTGGGGTTGTCAGGATGTTGGAGAAGACTGGCTTGGAGGGTCAAGTGGTTTGTAATATAAGTTGTTGAATTAGTGGATTAAATATTTCTAAGTGAAGAGACTCAATGTAGCCAAGTTAGTGGTGAACCAGGATAAATTACTTGTGTCATTTTATTCATGCACTGCTTAGTTTTGTTATTGCTTCTACTCCAAGTAAATCATCAAGTATGGACCAGTTTAATCAAATAATAAAAAGTTATCAACTTAGTCAAAGATCATTCAAACCCCCTTCTCATGTTTGCACCATCACTAAATAATTCTTTTATGAACTTTTTTTGTATATCTCAATAGGATTCCTTGTCTGAATCCTTAGTTGCCTTTGCACATCATCTCTAAATTCCCTATATAAATTGAAGTTAATAGAAGTTTTGGAAAATATGAACAAAATCAATTTAAAGAATTTATAAACTCAATCTAAACAAAATAAGAACCGAATGAATCTGAAAAATTTACAAACTCAATCTAAACAAGATACAATTCAGAATTAAGCAAGGACTAAATTGCCGCCCAAATTTTAAGGTTGAAGAAGAAAAGCATCGAAAAGCAGAAAAGAGTAATCTTAGAGTTCAAAGAGAGAAATATTTGTTCAAGTTAGAAATATTTTGAGTGTTCCTTTCTTATAGTGTAAGAGTTAATGTTATTATCAGCTTTGTTAGAAGCAACTACTCAAGTTCCAATCTTTTGTATACAACTCGATGGTGGTTTAGTTCCTTCCTCAATCTAGGGTTCTCAAGAGAAAACTCTGATTTTAAGGTCAAAGTGGTTAGTTCCTAAAAATTATAGGGTTGTCAAGTTGTTTGGGAAGATTGACTTGGAGCGTCTGGTGCTTTGTAATTCAAGGTATTTGAATTATTGGATTAAAGCCTTCTAAATAAGGAGACTGGATGTGGCCAAGTTAGTGGTAAACTAGGATAAATCTACGTGTCAGATTATTTATGCTTTCATTACTTGCTATGTCTAATCTAATTGCTTCTACACCAAGTAAGTCACTAAAATCGAACTGCTTTTTCATTTAAGTCTAAATTATCAAAAAGTTATCAACTTTGGCAACATAATTCAACCCCTTTTCTCATGTTTATACCTTCATGACTTAGTATCTCATTAAAGTGTTATTTTCAGAGATTGAGACCGTTGAGGACGTTGAGAGCTGAGAAGTCATGCCTCTGTTGAGAAGAGTAATTTCCTTATATTAGGTTATTAGTTCAAGAATAACTAAACATGGTGTCTACATCGTATTTTATTTCGGGATTTGTTATTAAATGTCTAGTTTTGAATATTTTTATTATTAAAGAATTTTCAGTTGTAAGGTCTTATTTTAAGGATTTTTCAATATTATTTTGTTTGGATAATTCATTATTTATTATAGTACCTTATTTTGTACTTAAAATGAAAAAAAGAACATTTTTTTTATTACGTTAGTTGTTTTACCCACGTAATTAGGTGTTACATTTTTTGTGTCATAACCAGGATGAACCTATATCTTCCTGTGGTGTGAGTTCACTTTACTTTATTTTAATTAATATTTTATTTTGTTTAAAAAAAATATCAAAACTTGGACTTATAGTATTGCTCATTATAGTCATATATTTGGATGTTACCATGTTGGATATAAGGCATGACCAACTCAATGTTTGATTGGTGGTGTGCAAATTAATTGCGGGTAACAGGTGTAGAACGAATGACGCACTTGTCGAGACTCTCATCTTGATAATTACAGCCATGCGAGATGTAACGCCCCGTTTTTCAAAGCGATAGTGTATTTTTTTTTTATTTTTTTTTAAAGAAAATAAAATACAATACATAATCAAATAAGGTAAAACCCTTGGATAAATAATTGAGTCATTATAATTTACAAACAGCGGAAAAGTTTTCTTTTTCAAAAAAATAAATTCAAAGCATGTCCTGATGCCAACATTAGTACATGTACATCCTTCGAATATAAAATAAAAGTAGCCCAAAAAAAAGTCATATGTATCTTGAGTGACAACCTAGTCTGATCATTCTATACATAACAAAAAAAACTATACGCCTCGAGTAATCTCTACGCGCCCCGTGAGATCCTCCTAACGTAGCTCCAATCAAGCATTCCTATCCACATTCCCATCCGTAGGGTACGAACCAGTAGGACTGCCCTGACTCTCATCTGAGGGCAAAGCTCAGATTTCCACAAAAGTTGCAAAGGGTCACCAACCGAAATTAACAATTAACAAATAACATATAAGTTTTCAAATGCACAAAATACCCCTTTCAACTTAGCATGCATCTTAAAAGGTTTTCCATATGCTAAAAGTTCACACAATGATTGCCAAATGATAATGAAATCAAAATAAAGTTCTCAATCCATCAAGTAATACATAACTGACCAATACAATGATAATCAATTGAGAAATCCATCATCTAACACAAAATAAGATTACCTACTGTGCCAATCGATTGGGCAAATCGATTTCTTGAAAGTTTTTAGTAAAAATTGAACCCCAGACTTGCCTCAATCGATTGGAGCAATCGATTTCGAGAAGGATTGAGCCCCTGTATTGTCCAATCGATTGGGTAAATTGATTTCGTGAAAGACATAGTCCCTGTATTGGATCTAATCGATTGGGCAAATCGATTTTGGGAAGACAAAGCCCCTGTGTTGAATCCAATCGATTAGGCAAATTGATTTTTGGAAAGGCAAGGCCCCTATGTTGAATCCAATTGAATCCAATCGATTTACCAAATCGATTTCTCAAATCATTTTGAAAAAACATATCACATAATTGATTGGGTAAATCGACTTCAGGAAGGACAGAGCCCCTGTAACTCATCAAATCGATTGGGTAAATCGATTTCCCTGTGTATTCTTTCAAAAATTCATAAACCAACTCAATCACAATGTGAATCAAAACACACCTACACATAATTTCAAACCATAACACTTAGCAAAATCAACACAATCATACTTTGAATCAACCACGACTCGTGTGCCAAGCACCCTAATGCAATGCGTATATGCCAAAATGCATGGACTCGGAATTCCAAACCAAAACCTTCCTCGAAGGGCCGTAAATCATAATTGTACCGCCTATCGCAGGCCAAAGTACCAATTACCGAGGTGCAAATTATCACGGGTCAGCATGATTTACTAAAAAGCGTAAATCGTAAACGTACCACCTATCACAGGTCAGTACTGTTTACCGAGGTGCCACCTATCACGGGTCAGCACGATTTACTAAAAGAAAAAGCGTAAGTCGTAAAGGTACCGCCTATCACAGGCAAAAGTACTATTTACCAAGGTGCCACCTATCACGGGTCAGCACAACCTACCAAAAAGTAAATTGTAAACGTATCACCTATCACGGGTCAATACTGTTTACCGAGGTGCCACCTATCACGGGTCAGCACAATTTACCAAAATGAAATGCATGAACATACACTGACTCCATCCACAAGAATCGTTAAGTAAATGCAGATATTAAAAGATTCCCCATTTTCAATACTCATTTAACTTAAACGATTTTCACGCCAACATTAAGCAAACAGACATATTAAGAGATTCCCCATTCTCAATATTCTTTTAACTTAAACGATTTTCAAAACAACATTAAGTAACCAAGACATTAAGAGATTCCCCATTCTTAACACCCAGTTATCTTAAACGATTTTTCAAAACAATATTAAGTAACCATGACATTAAGAGATTCCCCATTCTTAACGCCCAGTTAACTTAAACGATTTTCAAAACAAACATTAAGCAAACGAGACATTAAGAGATTCCCCATTCTTAATACTCATTTAACTTAAACGATTTTCCAAAACAAACATTAAGTAAACAAGACATTAAGAGATTCCCCATTCTTAATTCTCATTTAACTTAACCGATTTTCACAACAACATTAAGTAACCGAGACATTAAGAGATTCCCCATTCTTAACGCCCAGTTAACTTAAACGATTTTCACAAACACACATTAAGTAAACAAGACATTAAGAGATTCCCCATTCTTAATACTCGTTTAACTTAATGATTTTCAAATTCCACACAGAACAAAATCAAACATACTTTCACCTTCAATCCATAATTCGCACCAAATCATTTTCCACACAAACCACACAAACACATCTCAGTTTCATCAGTATCAATTAACAACACGTCAAAAACAAAGAACACGAATCAACATAATCCACCACTCAAGCACACAAGTTTCATTCACTCAAAACATACACAAATGAGTTAAATTCATTTTCCCCAAATTAATAATTTAACCCTAACAAAATTCTTTTCATACAACCACAGATAAGGCCCTAAATGCAAACTAAAAGTTTGGAAGGAGCCCTTGCCTTAACGTTTGCTTTAAAGTCGATTTACGACACCACGATCAATTCCGGTAAAAACTTTGCTCGCGACGACGCTTTCAAAGTTAGCTCACTAGCACCGTAGTGTAGTGGTGAGTAACTTTCCCTTCTATCCCTTCGCGAAACGAAGCTTGGATCCAGAAGAAACGGCGAGATTTGTGTTTGACGGTTTTGAAATCCCAAAACCGTTTTCCTTCGTTTTCGGATAAAAGAGGAAGAGTGGAGTTAAGAAATCCTTGTCCTATCACCCACTATCAATTTTCGAATCCAATGGAAAGAAAAGGAAGCAAAAACGAGCAACAATGGAGGAAGTGAGAAGAATGGGTCACGCAAGGCAGAGGAAGAAGATGGATTTCCTTTTCTCTCCTTTCTTTTTCTTTCCTATGTTTTTCCTTTCTTTCTTTTTCCTTTCCTCCTATTTCTTTCCTTTCCTTTTCTATATATATATATATATATATTAATTATATTTAACAAATATCTCCAACTCTAGATATTCATTAAAATTATCAGTTTACCCATAACGCATTAAATTCTTCGTAAAGGATTCACCGCAATTAATTTAATTTATTTATCGACGAGAAATTCTAATCGGGCATCACAATATCTTTTTGGTCATATAAACTTCAAAATATTAATAACTTGGCTAAAAAGCCCCTGAGTTCAATACCAAAATCCAATAAAATACATAAGGTATAATTTAAAATTACGGGTCTTACACGAGAACAGACAAAGACTCTTCGTCATTTGAGAGGATCCAATATCGCAACATTAGCAGCCATAAACCCTCAATATTTAGGACTTTCAGAATTTTGAATAAACAACTCACCACCATTTGAGGCAGTTTTGATCCAGTTAAGGTAGAAAAGGGGGTGTTGATGTCAGAGAAAATCTTTTGAGTTACGTGGTGCGTTGATGGTCAAAAAGTGAACTTTGTCATTTATATCTTAGAATATGATGTTGTGCATCGGTGAAATTGTGCTAGAAGAGGTCTACTGACACAAGGAGTTCCTTTTATTTGGGATTGGTTTCAAGATGATTTTTTAGAAAAGTACATTTCGCACAGTGTTTGCATTCACAAGAAAATAGAGTTTCTTCATCTTTGCTAGGATGATATGACAATTGTCGAGTATGTAGCCAAATTTGAAGCTCTATCAAGGTATTCTCGTTATCTTAGGGACAATCCACAAGACGAGTGTAAGAAAATCAAATTGGAGCAAGGACTAAAGTCTAAGTTGCAAAGCTTTATCGTAATTCAAGAGAATCGTGACTACCACACTTAGGTAAGCAAGTTTAGGATGGATGAGAAAAAGATGCAAGTCTTGGAAGCTAAGGAACTGAAGGATAAGTTTAACTTTTATGGAAAGAAGTTCCACAATAAGGACAATAAGTTTTAGAAGAATTTATGCCCTATCCCTAGAATTTCAAAGGACAACCAAGGACAAGCATCAATTAGTAAGAATAAGGAATGTGAAAAGTGTGGATTCAATGATGGAGATCAATCATATTCTGTTGCATGAATGGTTGAGTAGAAGTGTGGAAAGGTTGGACATTTTTCTAGTTGTTGTAAAAGTGAGGAGCAATCCCATTCTAGACAACAAAACCAAATGAGAGTCTAAATACTTCAAGGAGAAGATGTGAAAGAGTTAGATGGTTTGATATAAGGTATGGGTTTTATTAAGATTAAAAAGATTATCACATTGTTTGATTCAAGAGCGACACATTCCTTTATAAAATTGGTCTTGCGTGAAAGCCTTGCAGTTGACTATTTCTTGTCTACCTTTTGATTTGTGTTACTACCCGTACATAAAAAAAATTCTTATTACCTCCACTGGTTGTTTGAATTCTACCCTTGTTTATCCAAATTTGCTTTGTATTGTTGATTTGATTTGTTTGCCGATGTCTAGGTTAGATGTTATCCTAGGAATCAATTAGTTGTCGTCGACTCATGCAGTTATAAATTATTTTGATAAATCTATCTTTGTTGCACCTCAATCAATGAATATTGATAAACCTTTGTCCTAATTTTCCATGTATGCTTTAGCTTGTCATAATTATTTAGTTGAGGGAGCTCAAGGATACATGCTCTTATTTTCTTTTGAGGTAGAGGTTTAGGATAATTTAATCTTGTTGCTTGTAGTTTGTGAGTTTATTAATGTGTTCCCTAAAGATGTATCTAGTTTACCCTTAAATAGAGAATTATAATTTTCTTTTGATTTAGTGGTAGGGTGTGGTGTTGTGTCAATATCAAATTATAGGATGTCAGCACTAGAGTTGGATGAACTTAAGAAACAATTGGAAGATTTATTGGAAAAAGGATTCATTAGGCCTAGTGTTTCACCATGGGGAGTGTCAATAGTTTTAGTGAAGAAGAAAGATGGGAGTATGAGCTTGTGTGTAGACTATAGAAAAGTGAATATAGTTACCATTAAGAATAAATATCCCTTGCCTAGGATAGATGGCCTCATAGCTCAATTGATATGAGCTTCAGCAATTTCTAAGATAGACTTGACATCTGGGTACCATCAAATTAAGGTCAAGAGCAAAGATATTCATAAAAACACTTTTAGCACAAGATACATACGCTATGAGTATATAGTGATGCCTTTTGGAGTTACCAATGCCCCTTATTTTTTTATGGATTATATGAATCAAATTTTTAGACCTTTCTTAGATAGGTTTGTGGTGATGTTCGTATATGGTATTCTAACATACTCTATGAGCTTAGGTGAGCACGAGAAACATGTGAGGATAGTATTGCATGTTTTCAGATATAATAAATTGTATGCAAAACCTAAGAAATGTGAGTTCTGACTTGATGAGGTGAAGTTTTTAGGACAAACCATCTCTAGTAAAGGAGTAATAGTTGACTCTAATAAGGTAGATGCGATATTAAGTTAGTTCCAACCTAAACCAGTGATTGAAGTAAGGAGTTTTTTAGGATTGGCGGGTTATTATTGGAAATTTATAGAGGGGTTTTCTAGTTTTTCCTTATCTCTCACCAAGTTGACTAGAAAAAGAAAAACTTTTGCATGGGACCAAGAATGCAAGAATAATTTCCAAGAACTTAAGGGAAGATTAATTTAAGCACATGTAGATATCCATTGTGTTGGTGTGAAGTTGGTGAGAAGTCTTTGTTAGGATCTGATTTTGTGCAAGACACCTATAGTAGAATTCAACTAATTAGGGAAACGATGTGTACAACGCAAATTAGGTAAAAGAGTTATGGTGATAAGTTAAGAAAACTAATAGAATTTCAAAAAGGGGCACATGTATTCTTGAGAGTCACTCCTAATATTGAGGTGGAAAGGTCAATGAAACTCAAAAAGTAAAACCCTTGTTCCATGGGTCTTTTCCAAATTCTAAAAAGACTCGTGTCTATTGCTTACCAATTCCATGTTTCTCAACTGCAAACATATTTGTCGGATGTTTCACACATGATAGCTCTATAGTTAGTTCAATTGAAAGATAATTTAACCTTTAAGTCTAGTCCTACTCGAGTTATTGGCAAGAATATGAAAATTCTAAGGAATAAGGTTATCCCGTTAGTAAAGGTGGTATGGGAAGGGTTAATCTCAAATGAAGCTACCTGAAAACTAGAAGAAGAAGTCATATATTCGTATTCAAATCTTGTTAGTACATAAGCTTCTTTGTGTTGCACCAATTCTAACATTTAAGTTTTCTTCAATTTGGCATAAATTTTGGAGACGAAATTTCTTTAAAAACGGGAGAAAATGTAGCATTCTAAAATCAAAGACTAGAAATGATTAGAATTTTTAAAATTTAAAATATTAATTTATAGATTTTAGACATAAAATATTTATTGATCTTTTATATTTTAAAATGTTAACAATGTTATTTTTTTTTAATAAAAATTCATCAAACTTTTTAAGCAAAACTCATAAAATTAATTATCATCTTCAATGTAATTCAAATTTCATCAAATTTTTGAATAAACTCATATTTTCATTCTTTATATTTTTTAATTTTGATAATAAAATTAAATAAAGACTAAATTGAGAAGAAGAAAAATAAAGAATTAAAATTTTATATAAAATTAAGTTGAGGGACCGTATGAGCAATTATTTTTAGATAATAATAATAATAATAATAATAATAATTATTATTATTATTATTATTATTATTATTTGAATCTGCAAGATACGTTACTTTTTTCAAAAACCAATTATTATCCTATTCGATTAGCTAGTTTAACACCTCTATGGAACAATAAGAGAAGTAAACAAACCACACAATTTAAGTGGAATCGACAACTTATAACGAGTTAATTGAGGAAACTAGTTTATTCAGCAAACGAGAAACTCTTGCACCGAATATTAACACATTCTCAAATAAAAAATAGCTACACTTTCAATCACACATAGAAAACAAGAAAATAATATCTAGGGCGGCAACCAATAAATTAATTAGAAAGTATTGATCAATGTTAATTCCATTTTGATTATTTAAAGTAATTGATTATCATAAAATTATTATTTATATTATTAATATTTCTAAAGAATATTTTTAGAAGCACATGGGTGTCATGATCGATTTTTTTGTTACCGCACCGAATATTTGTTTTAAAATTTTGTGTATTATTGATTATTTAATATCTCATTAAAATATTGTGTTCGGACACTGAGATCGTTGAGGACGTTGAACTGAGAAGTCTTGCCTTCTTTGAGAAGAATAATTTCCTTAAATTAGGTTAGTAGATAAAAAATAACTAGACATTGTGTCTAAATCGTATTTTATTTCGATGTTAGTTATTAAATGTTTAATTTTTAATATTCTGATAATTAAAAAAATTTCAACCATAAGGTTTTATTTTAAGGATTTTACAATATTATTTCTTCTGGATAATTCATTATTTATTATAGTACGTTATTCTCTTATATAAATTTGAAAATAAATTACAAATATTTATTATGTAAAAAATAAATTAATCAATTCAATAGCTTCTCATTGTTATATGGAGATGTACTATTTTCGTGAAGTAAATATCATCTCATCATTTGAAACACCAGTTCATCTAGTGTGGGGTACAAGGGTCATCCGTGTGGAACATAAGTTCATCTAAAACACATACAATAAAAATAATTCATTTTAACAATTATCTTCAAATATACAATATTTCATTTAAATATACAATACCAACAAACATTCAAGAACGATAATAAAATAATCTTTTAAATAATACATATTCAAACAATCATAAACAAACGATAATTCAAAAAATTTGGAGTTTGTGTTGGTGTAGACCCTATTGCCAATCTATTTTAAATAGATTATCATTTGAATCATAGATTTCAATAGTCATTTATTATGTTATGAAATATATAACATTAAAAAAATCCTATTGAACACCAAGTGTCACGTGATCGTGACACTCTATTGAACATTAGAACACTATTCTTAAAGTATTTGTAGTTAAACTATTATGGTTAATTAAGATGACAATAATACATTGAGACTATTATGTGAGAAGACGAGTGATCACATCTTACGGGTCATGTGTTTGAGATATCAAGTTGTCATATATGTATTAATATTAACAGTTATACTAGAATGACCTACCATATAAATGACATATAATTATTGTGAAAGTGTCATTAGTGATTCTCATGTGATCATAGTGAATATTCCTTCAACTTTGAAGCCACTATGATCCTTATATGGAGAGTGGTTGGCTTTAAGGTCATCAAACGTTGTTTGTAACACACCAACTATAAAGGTGGTTATTAGACCTGCAATAAACCATGTTGAGGGGTGTGACTTACGTAGATTAGATTTGTCCCTCCTATATAACAGAAGTTATGTATTGCACCTATCAATTGAGTGAGATAAGGGAAATGCATGGCCATGTTGGAATGAAATATTATGTGATAATGGGTTCATTGGTATTTATACGTCTACTCTAGGATCGATATATAGAATTGGACATTGCAAAGATCACACACATTGTGACATTTGGAGGAAGGGACTATTAGTACATGGTAAATAGTGGTCGTGCTAAAGTTAAAATTGTATAATTGATTTTGTCATTAATTGGATAACAATGATGTATTTTTAGATGTCACTCAATTTTTATAATATTTCTTATTAGTTTAATATTTAATTTTAAGTTAATATTATTGTCAATTAAGTGAAAGCTTATAAGGTCACACGATAGAATAGTTAAATTAGAAAGTTAATATTTAATTTAATCATTGTTTCAATAAATAATGATTTAATTAAATAAAAACAATGTCTTGTAGTGTTAAGGGCCTCTAAGACAATAAAAAGGTAGAAATGAGAACTATATATATATAGACAATGCACTTTGTGATGGTGATTTGTTTCCTTGAAGCTTCAAGACGTCAAACGCTTCTATTTAAATTTTTGAAGGTGTTCGAAAACACAAGAAAGAGGGATAGGATTGAGTTTTACAATTTCTTAAAATTACTTGAGTTGCTTAACCAAAATAATGTTTTTTATCAAATCATTCAACTTACAATCATAAAAGAGGTTTACTAAAAGTAAATTTGAACCATAAATAACTTAGATTTGAATAATAGAGGGAGAAAAGAAACAAGGATTTTATACTAGTTCATAATAGATTGTTGTTATAGCTAGTCTTTCCTTTATAGAGAAATTTTGACTTAGTAAAATGGAATTCTTAACCGAATACTTAAGCAATAGCATACAAGTATTATTTACTCTACCACTTTAGTCTTTGAGTATTTTTCTTATGCCTCCCTAGGAAGTTGTCATAAGCACCCTTCTCAACTTAATAGAAGCCTTTCATGAGTATTTTTATATTTATTCAGGTACATCTTATAGATGAAAGAGTTGTTGCCACTATCGAGCTGATTTACATCAGTTCCAGTATGTGTTTGAATTTACACAAATTTTTTCTATGATTCTAACTCTCATTGAGAGAATATTCCATTTCAAATCCTATATCAGTTTAAGTGTATGAAACACTTTGTTTGATTTACATCAATTCTATTAACTCTCTATTGGGATAATTTTTAATTCATTTTTTTCTTTTGATGTGTCCTAAGATTTTACAAAAATTATTTTTAACACATTGTCTTTTTCATTCTCTCAACTCTATTTTGATATTGATTAGTTTTACTTAAATACTGATAGATGTATTCGTTGAAATTGTTACGATGGTGATCTTGAATCAACATTTAAGGCAAATCAGCCTTTAAGACATATTCATATATACTTTAATAATTTATTCAACGTATCTTGATTTAAGAAGATAAATTTCAGAGGCTAACATTATTAAAGGATATCATGCGCTTCTTCATTAAGAGGATATGTCCATTATTGACGAGTAGACGATGTTGAAATGTTGATTTTTTATAAGAGCATTGACTGTATCAGAGTGTTCACATGAAACGTTGACCAAACTGTCAACTGGTTTACTAGAATTTTTCAGACGCAGAGTCATCAGATTGAACATGTAGTCCAAATCTGTTGAGGCGCATTGAGAGCGTGTTTAATAAAGTCATACATAACTTCAACATATATTAAAGAATTATTTGGTTAAACAAATTATGAGTACTACAATTAGAGGGAGCATTCTTTTAAATCTTTTTGTGGAGAAAATCGCTCTAAATGAAGCCTCTAATAAAGACAATGTTCTGGTACAAGTTAGGTCCTCTAATGAACAAAAAAAAAATCTAGTAAATAAGTTCAAAGTGACTCTAAAATATATGTTGAAGTTATGTATGACTTTATAAGTATTTGACTTTAAAATCTAGTCGTATTTGACTTTAAAATAATTTCACAATTGTAACACTTTTAATGTAATATAGGCAAAATATCTCTCGTAATCCGTTAATTTAATTTTAGGTAACAATTTAATGTTTTATCTTTTTTTTATAATCTTTTTATGAATTGACTATTTCCTTTATTTTAAGTAGTAATTTGATCATTTATATTTTAAAATGTTAACAATGTTATTATATTTTACAAATACTCGGAAATCCATCATTATCTTCAAACAAAAACATAAAATTACTTATCATCTTCAACAAAATTCACATTTTCATCAAATTATTAACTCAAATTTTCAAATAAACTCATATTTGGTTTTGGTAAAGGATAGAAAGATGAAAAAAGATATTGTCTTGGTGATTAGGGATCAAATCTTAAAGTGTGAGAGTTCTTTATTTGATTGAATTGATGTTGTTGTTGTTGATGGAGATGAAGAAGAAGATATGAGTTCATTTGAATATTAAATTATGACTTCGATTAATATATGAATTTTCTTAAAATTGATAATGAAATTTTAGGGTTTTGTTTAAAGGTGATGATGAATTTTCTAGATTTCTTTTAAAAGGATATCATTGTTGTCATTTTAAGATATTAAAGATGAAAACATTAGTTAAAAGATGACATATTAAGGGACCACGAGAGGTGTTTTACCTGTAATATATTTTCACTTTTACAAAGAATATTTAAGACTCAAATTAATATTGAGAATGTAACTTAAAAGAGTAAACACTCACTTTTATCCTTGAAAGTGACAAATAATATGTGATAATAGTACTTGGATGAAAGAAAAATAATTTAAAATATTGGAATGATTCCTCCATTAATCAATCTAATCCTTGATGTTAAATTTCAACCAGACTCTATTAATTTTGATAGATCAGACAAACAAGTGTCTACATTTGAGATTATATATTTTGAATTTTTTAATAAGGACTTAAATGACAAAATAAACCTATACCTTTGCTTGGTTCTATGAACTCCAACTATTATTTTAGTTCCTTTCTTCACTTTTTTATTTTAGTAAGGTTTTTAAGTCACTTGCCTCACCAAAAAATTGATCTGTGTGCTCTCAAAAGTTTGATCCCCATAGTTGAAGAATCAAATCCATTGTCTATCTAATTTTTGTTGTTTGAAAGAACACATTGTTGGGAAGAGGTAGTTGCAAGGTTTATGTGCACACATTTATGCATGTCTTGTAGATTACATAAATTGAATTCATAATATTATATAGTTGACTAAAGACACATAATGAACACACAAACAAAATTAAAGAAACTAAATTTGGATTTCTGAAATAGAATTACACAACTAGATAAAATAACACAATCAAATAAATTACTTCAAATAAAGGAATATTTCTTCAAACAGACACAAATACACCATACCAAATAAAATAAATAAATTCACATAAACTTTATCATCTAGAGACATCACCTATTCAACACTTACATATTCTATATCATAGTTGCAAATTGGTACCTTCCAAGTAACCTCTCTACGTGAAGAAGATGATTGTCTACACTCTTCAACAAATTTTTTTTCCATCTCCATTGATTTCAAAAATGGTGTACGACATCTCATTTGGATTCAGAAATTTCATACCTTTTTTTTTTCATTTTAATCTCTAATAAAAAGGATTCAGAATAGTTCTAAAAAAATGTGTTTCATCTAATGTGTCAAAAATTTCGACAACTCATCAAAACTAACTGAGTTGTGGTTCAAATTTAACATTAAAGACTACATTTATTTATGAATGAATGACTCAGGAATTTTAAATTATCTTTCTTTTATTCACGAACTGTTATGACACTGTCATTCATTTTTAAGGTCCAAATTGAGTGTTTACTCTATTTAAAAAGTGTATAATTCTCACAATAATTAATCAGCAAATATTTAGGAAAAAATATCAAAAAAAAAAAAATCTGCTTATTCACCCGATTGTTTCTTTTGAATTTGCAAAAAGTTTCTTCAGATAATATGGGCTGAGAATGGCATAATATAGAAAACCAATAGCCGTAATGTAGTCTTTCAAAATTGTAAAGAATGGCATCACATAGGTCCTTTTGCACAATAGCCGCTGTGTAAGAATCAAAATAAAGGAGAAATTGCAGCAATTTGGTGAGCTATGCCCAGATTTTGATCGCATGATATCCATGAAGAATGGCCCCAATTACGTTCTTTAACAATCACAAATAAACGAAATGAAAAGTAATTAAGAAAGATGGTTCGTGTTGAGAAGTGATGTGCAATTCGTTATCTTTTTTAGAATACATTAGTAATTTATCGAATAAATATTAATTATTAATTTATGATTTATATATCTCTAAACTTTTCTAAAATACTTGAATAGTTGATAGAATAAATAATTACTATATTTGTATTATAAATATTACGAAAAATCTAAAAAGAATCATCTCAAATATAACTTTCACAACTATAAATAGGTCACAAAGACTTGTGTGTAAATAAGTCAGTTTGAGAGAAATACAAACTATTTTTTGCTCCACAACTTTCTATTATTACCTTCCAACTATCAACTAAAACTTTCTACATTATCCAACTATATTCTAAAAAGATTATATTATCTCAAATAATAGTAGTGGCATCATAGTCACGTTTGATCATACATTGGACATAGAAATTGCATCCAAATATTTCAATTCAAACACTCCTTATGTCTTACTTCATCATTTCTAAGTTTCCCTAAAACATGGTTAATATGATTCAACTATCATCTATGACTATCCCTATTTTCAATGGTGAAAACAATGATTTTTAGAGCATTAAAATGAAGAGATTTTCTTGCTCTCAAGATTTATGAAAGACCGTAGATGAAAGATTTACTATTCCCATAGAAACATCAACTCTCAATGTAGTTTAAATAGAAAGATTCAAAGACGTTATTCTTTTTGCATCAAGAGGTAGCCAACATAATCTTCCCAAGAATAATGGGTGTTACAAGTGTCAAAGATATGTGGAGTACACTACAAGAGGAGTATCAAGGAAGTGACAAGGTATGCTCCATTAAACTTTGAAGTCTAAGACGTGAGTTTGAATTAATAAAAATGAAAGAGTTTGAGGCCATAAAGAAGTATCTACTTTGTTTGTGACTAAATTAGTTGGATCTCTTCAAGCATATGAGAAAACATTGAGTAATCATGATGAAGACATAGTTGAAAATTCCTTTCAATTAAAGCTCAAATTTTCTCTCTCAAAATAAATGATACAGAAGAAAGAAAATTGATGAAAAGTCTACAAACAAAGAAAATTCTTATAATTTATCGAGAAATCGAGAAATGATCAAGATGAGTATCCTCTATGCGGGATATGCAAAAGGACAAATCATGTTGATAAAGAATGTCGATATCATGGAAAGATATAATACCAACATTGCAATAAATTTGAACACAAGGAGAATAATTGCTAGAGCAAAAATAAGCATCAAGAAAATTGTGTTGATGAGCATGATGGTGCCTAACATGAACACGACAATGAGCAACATCTTTTCTACGCTATCCAAGATTCTAGAGATGAATTGAATAGAAACTAGTACTTGGATAACGGATGTAGAAATCACATGGCCAAAGATGAGAACATCTTCAAATATATTGATGACTCTGTCAAAGTAAAATTTCATATTGAAAATGGCTCAATCGTGAAATTGAAAGGTAAAGGAATTATCATGGGGGAGACAAAGAATGATGTCGGAGTCATCAAAGATTTCTTACTAGTTTCCAATCTTAGAAAATCTTTTGAGTATTGATCAAATGATGGAGAAAGGTTATACTTTTTACTTTGAGGGAGACACGTGTTCAATATATAACAACAATCACCAAAGGGAAGAGACAACCAAAGTGAAAATGGAGAAAAAAAGTAGAAGTTTTCCAACAAGCTTTAACTATACTTCTAACATTGCCATGAGAGTACAAGTCGATGATTCATGGGTATTGTAACACCCCGATTTTTAACAACGCGAGTGTATTTTTTTTTTTTTAAACAAAGAAATAAAACAAAGAAACAAACAAAGAAATACTTTTGGATAAAATATTGAAGTCGTAACACAACGACAAAAGTCAACAATATTTACAAACAGCGGAAATAGTTTTTGAAACAAAATCCAAAGTCTTTAAATAGCAAAATACACCGGGGCTATGAGACCTATCAGATATAGCTCATACCCCTGAAGTATTCTCGGCAGACACCTGTACAAAAGCACTGCCCCAAGAATTTTAACTTCCCCACGTTGCATCAAGAAAATGGTACAAGGATCCATCAAAATAAAAGTCAAGCTGACAATATGAGGTATAGGTACAGTCTTTCAAATTAAAATAAATACATCCACAAAAGAAAGACAACTAAACCCTATACAATCCTCTAATCTGATCATGCTACAAAAAGCTATACAACCTGGGTGATCTCCACGCGTCCCGCAAGATCCTTTTGACATAGCTTCATTCAGGTATGACTAACTACTTTCCCATCTCTAGGGTACTAACTGGTAGGATGATCCTGGTTCTCATATGAGGGCAAAGCCTAGATTTCCACAATAATTGTAAAGGTCATCAACCGAAATTAACAAATATCACATAACAAAATTCTTATATTTTCAAATGCTCAAAAGAACCTTTCTTCTTAGCATACTCCTCGAAAGGGTTTTCATATGTCCAAAAAATGCATAACCAATGTGAACAATGAAGTTTTAACATACTACATTGTCGTAGCCGAATACAACTGAGAAAATGCAGATTTTTAGTTCTAAAATGGCTCTAAATCAATAAACACTTCAAACATTAATATTATCAATTATGAACACATAATTAACACCAAATTAATCTCCACAAATTCGCACCTCAATTAAACTTCGAATATTCATAACATCAATTATGAACACATAAGGACATCAAAACTTAATCAACCCAATTTCACGCCTCTAAATAATTACGCAAAATTACAACAACAACCAAATATGGATATACAATCATCATAGTATAACAAACCTAAATCGTGTGTGATGCACTTTAATGCAATGCATATATGCCAAAATGCATGATTCTAGAATTCCAAACCAAAACCCTCCTCGAAGGGGCGTAAATCATAATTGAACTGCCTATCACAGATCAGTACTAATTACCGAGGTACAATCTCTCACGGATCAGCACGATTTACTAGCGTGCAGTCACTCACAGACTAGCACGACATACAAGAGTGAAGTCACTCACAGACCAGCACGATTTTCTAGAGTGCAATCGCTCACAAATCAGCACATTCTAGAGTGCAATCTCTCTCAAATCAGCATGACATACAAGAATGCAGTCGCTCACAGACTAACACAATTTTCTAGAGTGCAATCGCTCACAGATCAGCACATTCTAGAGTGCAATCTCTCACAGATCAACACCACATACAAGAGTGCAATCACTCACAGACCAGCACGATTTTCTAGAGTGCAATCGCTCACAAATCAGCACATTCTAGAGTGCAATCTCTCACATATCAGCACGACATACAAAAGTGCAGTCACTCACTGACCAGCACGATTTTCTAGAGTGCAATCGTTCACAGATCAACACAACATATACAAGAGTGCAGTCGCTCATAGACCAGCACGATTTTCTAGATTGCAATCGCTAACAGATCGGCACATTCTAGACTACAATCTCTCACAGATCAGCACGTCACGACAATCCCTACAAGGATAAGATGAACCAACAATTCACATGGCATCATCCCGTGGCCTATCACGGTCACCACTATCACCATGGCCCCATCATGGTCACCATGTACTATGAAATGCATGAGCATACTCTTACTCTTTTCACCACAATCATTAAGTAAATGCAGCTATTAAAATATTCCCTTTTTTTTAATACTCATTTAAAACCAATGATTTTTCAAATTCACCACATAGCATACTCAAAGACATCAAATTCAATCTCCACGATTTCACACCAAATTTACTCATAAATTGCTCATTTTCGAAACTCCACATTTTTACAAATAACCCACCAAATTCAATTTCCATAAACGTAAATCACATCTCCAAAAATTCATAATCATCATTATGAGCACATAAATCACACCAACCGTAAATCACCACAACCCACACCTCAAATATACATCAAACATTCATAATATCAATTATGAACACATAATCAAATTTAATTTAATTCTCCCCAAATTCAAAATAAATCACCCATACTAATCTCCAAAATTTTCAAACATTAATCACAAAATTTAATCTCCACAAATTTCAACCATAAATCACCAAATTTAAAACTCCACATCTTCAAACATTAATCATCAAATTCAATCTCCAAAATTTTCAACCATAAATCAATATATTCAATCTCCAAAATTTTCAACTATAAATCACCAAAAACCACATTAGTATATCAGAGTTCCTTTTCGAGACTCAAGGAGCTAACTACATAAACATGAATATTTATAACAATTTATTCACAATAAAACTAATCCACACACAACAAAATTCCTAAAATTAAATCTTTCTCACACACCAAACTTTTAAAACCAAATAATCTATATTATTTACTTAAAACTAAATAAAACAAATATTGTCCAAATTTCACGTCCACACAACCACTATTAAATCACCGAAATTTTTGAGTTAATAAAATACTCTAAACCTTTTTTTTTTCTTTTTAAACTCAATCAAATAGTAATTAAAAGAGTAACATTTTAAACTCTAACCATTTTTAATTTCAATCTATCTTTTTACTCAAACTCTTTAACTTAGTTAAAATTTGAACTTTTTCACAACCTTAACAACGTTATTTTTTTTGTAAAATTTCAATTTCAGATCAAACTTATTTATTTGAAAATAACTTAGTACATAACTCATTACGTAACTCAAACTCGCACTACGCGAAAAATAACATTTTACAGCGCTTTTTTTAATCCATTTACAGCGCTGTAAAAGATACAATAGCGCTTTAAAAAAGCGCTATAAAATATGTAGGCATAATGCGCGCTTGTTATGCCCATTTTACAGCACTTTTTCAAAAAAGCGTTGTAAAATGCACGCACATAATATGCATTATTATGCAGATTTTACAGCGCTTATTTGAAAAAGCGTTGTAAAATGTGCACATATAATTCATATATTGGGTGCGCCTTTTACAGCGCTTTTTCAAAAAAGCGCTGTAAAGTGTGCAACTTTTTTTTTAAAAAAACATTGTAAATTAAATTTTTGAAAAGCGCTTTTTAGCTTTTTATGGCATTTTTTTTTACAAAGTGTTGTCTTTCATCTTTTTATCCAAAATAATTTTGATCCAGAATCAGTTCACAATCAGTTCACACAACAACAAAACATATTCAAATACCATAAGCAGTTCACACAATCAGTAGACAAAAAAAAGAACTTTGTAACCTAATTAACATATATGTAATTCTGTAACTCTGTAATTTACAACCTAATTAACTACATTCAGATACATATATTTAACCTAATTTACAACTTAATTAACTACATATACATTGAACCTAATTAACTACATATTCATAAACATGTTCATATATTATTTCCAATGATCATATACATATAATAACTAATAGAATATACAGAATATGCACTAGCTACCATATAATATTCAGATCCCTTGCCCAACATTATGCCATTTCCAAAAAAATCAAATAATTTTCATTTCAAGCACATAGTGGCACCAGTCTTCCTTTAATTTCAGTAGATCTTCCTCAGAGTATGATGGACTGGAATTGTCAAAGTACTGCAATATAAAAATTGAACATATTAAGTTAGTATCAAATATATAGATAATTTATATATGAAAATCATATAATGAAAATACCGTACCGTTTCTAGAATAATAGTTTTATTCTTGTCAACAATCTCCTTCATGAATCGCAATACGTAGTACCCACAGTCGATGTTGTTTGTTTGACGAGGGCATTGTAAAATAAAACATATAAGTCAATAAAATATTTGTGCATTAATCGTAAAGGCATATATTTGTAAATGAAAATTTAAAGGAATATATTTCAAACCTTTATTGGGATCCATGTGATGTTATTAGACTTTTGTTTCGATACTGTAGCACCTCTTTGAGCTCGAAAAACTTGTAAGGCACTATCGAATGAATAAATGTGATTATTATAGCATTAACAAACACATTATTTATATATATATGTAAGAAATAAATGAATATTACTTACGTGTCGAACATAGTCTTTATATCGGAGTGATTGTTGTAATTGTCATGCAAGGGATCCGAATAGTATATAACTTCAGAGACAGCATTGATTGCAAATAGCACCCAATATGCCCTACGACAACAAAAATTTGGTTAAGCAATTTTGTTTATACACAACTAATAAATTAAAATCTCATCAATTAAAAAAGATATAAATAAATAATATATAATTACGTACCCTGAATTATATGGTGCGCAGAACAATTTATCCTTTTCTATATTTTCTAATAACATATCTACAATGTAATTCTTTACATTTACTGGATCGAGTTTGCACATCGACAACTTATGCGGAGACAAGAATGAGTATTTATTTGACAATTTGCGCGTGCACACAACCTTCTCATACAAAAACCTTCAATGAAAATTTTAAAGTAGATTAATTACCAATACATTTAATTATTACCAATAAATGCAATTAAAAGTATTTTTTTACCTTATGTACAAGCTAATGACAGTAGCACTAAGCTCCTTATGGTTGAGAAGTTCGTAAATGTGTTCCTTTTCGAGAAATTCATCATACTCATCTCCGAAGAAAGCTTTATTCATGGGTATGATGTGCGAATCATCATTGCTACCCATGTTCCTTTTTACTTGGTTGTCAAGACATGCCCCGTATTTAGCAAGGCATGGCTGACTTTTTTTAGGAGCAGCAGCGACCGATTGTCCCTAATCCAGTTTTCTAGCTGCAACTTTGGCAGCTTTATTACCCTTCAGCCTTTGTAGTTTTCCAGCTCTATTACCCTCCAATTTTTGAGGTTTGCTGGCTTTTTTTGGCTGTACAAGTGGTTTATTTAATTGGATCTACAAAAATGAGGTTAAATGTTAGTTTATTGAATCTGAAAAAATGACAAACCTTAGGGAATAAATGTGACAAACCTTTTCGGGAGATGTAATTGATTCGTTTTCTGGGAATCTTTTTATCATTCCCTTTAGGCTTTTTCAGCATCTAAATATAAATTTGAAATTAAAGTTAAAAAAAATCAGCAATTAAATATACATATCAATTAAACATACATTTCAATTAATTAAATATACCTTATCGAGAGCAACAAGATGTGTGGGCCATGCCACGTAACTACCAATTGCTTTGCCCAAAAATTGCATATCTCCATCGTTGTCCGGTATTGGCAATGGATGCAGTTGGTTCTAAAGCAACAATAGGTGATACTTTGACATGGCCCGCAGTGATCGGTGTATTGTGCAATACTTCTCCCGAAGTATTGTACAATTTTCATTTTCCCACCTTCCTTTTCGTTAGCACGCATGGAGTGACACCTTAAATCAATTGTTAAAACATAAGTACGAATATATAAGTATATTTAATACATAAGTAATTACATAAGTAAGTAATTAATTACCTCGGGAATACTTTCAAGACTGATGTTGCAACTCGCGGTTTCACTCTCCATTTGTATTTCATGTTGGAGCTGATCCAGGAGTTGCTTGTCTTTGTTCGTCTTCACCAAAAGTGTCACTAGCTCTGTAAGGATTTTGAGCTTCTCTAATACTTCCTCATAGGAAGGATTTTGGCGCTTCTCTTGAGAAATATAGCTTTTGGGAGTTACGCCAAATCCTTTCCCCCTAACCCGACCGGAATACTCAGGGACACTATACACTTTACCCAGAATGTCCCTGCAACTATCCTTGTTGCCCTCTTGATTTTCTGAACTTTGTTCGATAGTCTCCTAAAATACATGTAGGATTAAAAAGATAAGTTCAATAGAATTTTTAAAATACAATATTAAAAAGTATTCAAGTGATAAAATACAATATTAAAAAATATTAAAGTGATAATATACTTACACAAAGTTCTATTACTTTTTGCGTATTTTCATTGTCAACCACTCCGTCTTTATTTACACGCGCTTCCTTCCACAATATATGACGACCCAACGGTTGATCTGATTGGGTGTCTTGTCGCTATTCGTTAAGATCATAAACAAAATATTAGTTAGACACTATAGTTTATAATACAAATTATTTCATTATATAAAAGTGATGTTTAATTACTTACAAGTTTTTGATCAAGACGTGCATATCCCATACGTGATTTTTTGTATGGGTGGGTTGGATTTCTTGCCCTTTCGCGATTTGCCTTACTAATATTCTATATAAAAAAAATAGCAATTGTGTAAAAATTTAAAATACGATACGAATATGAATAATAAAACACAAATGCTAATAAATTAATCACTTATGACAAATGCGGGGTCCGAATGTTTGGATACAAATGCACTCCATTCATCATTTGATATATAATGTTTATATGTTCTTGGAGCTTCAGCATTTGTATTTCCTTCTCTATCTTTTAGATAAAAATTAGAGAGGTGAGATCTAAATCCCCGATGGATTTTCCCAGCAACTTTCAATAGATAACTCTTTCTCCCCTCATCAAGAACAAAAGTAGTATGCAATCGAAATAAAGATATAGTTTGACTAAGTAAAGTATTTCAATGAAAAAAATTATAAATGACAAAAGAGTGGATCAAAAAAGTTACTTGAATGTCATTCCATAGTATATCTTTGGCATCCTTCAACGCCTTATCTCTCCAATCATCAATCGTAATTGGGATATTTTGTCGAACAACAGCCCCAATATAACTTACAAACATTGAGCTGTTGGGGTCAATTGGCTGACCACTCTCATTCCAGCCAACCTAATAAACTCATATAGTAAGTACATGTTATTAAAAAAAGATAAAAAACACACAGCAAACAGAGTATAGTATACCTCAAATTTGATGTCATTGCTCCTTGCTTTAATGACTTTTTGCATTATAGTTGCACCACATTTGACTTCATTTTCATAAGTCTTGGTGTTGGCAACTTCTTCATTTTTACATTCTAAATCTTTGTTTATATCCATTTAACTACAACAAGTTCAACATGCAGTTTAGTATAACATCAACAAGCTCAACATGCATTATTCTAAGTACATATCAGTATCAGTATATCTTAAACAAGCTCAATATGCATTTTAATGATTACAAAAAATTAATAACATCAATACCTGAATAATGAGGGTTCGAAAAAAGACGAAATGCAAAGACAAGAGGGTTCGCATAAATATGGTTCGTAGAAATATGGTTTGAAGAAATACGTAATGAGGGTTAAGTATTTCAATGAAAATATTTGTGTGCAATGGGAGAGATGATCTTGGATGGAAATAAGGTTTGAAATGAAGGAAATGATCGTGGAAATAAGGTTCGTAATGGACGGGATGATAGGGTTTGCAAAAGAAGAGAAGAACGATGAAGGTTGAGATGATAGTGAAGTTTACGTAAGGAAGAGGAAACTGAAGCGGTTACTATTATATATAAAACCCTTTTACAACGCTTTTTTATAAGCCTTTTACAGCGCTTGTTTGAAAAGCGCTCTAAAAAGCGTCTTTATTTAATTTTTTAAAAGGCTCTTTTACAACGCTTTTCAAATAAGCATTGTAAAAGGCCTCCTTGTTTTATTATGTTATATGAATGTTATATTTAAAGACTTTTACAACGCTTTTTCAAATAAGTGCTGTAAAATGTCTCTTTATTTTATTTTTAAAGAGTCTTTTACAGCACTTATTTGAACAAGCGCTGTAAAAGACCTCCTTGTTTTATTATGTTATATGAATGTTATTTTTTAAGCCTTTTACAACACTTTTTCAAATAAGCGTTGTAAAATGTCTCTTTATTTTAATTTTAAAAGGCTCTTTTACAGCGCTTTTGCAAATAAGCGTTGTAAAAGGTCTCTTTATTTTAATTTTAAAAGGCTCTTTTACAGCGCTTTTGCAAATAAGCGTTGTAAAAGACCTCCTTGTTTTATTATGTTATATGAATGTTTTTTTAAAGCCTTTTACAGCGCTTTTTCAAATAAGCGTTGTAAAAGGCCTCATTGCTTTATTATGTTATACGAATATTATTTTTAAAGCCTTTTACAATGCTTTTTCAAAAAAGCGCTCTAAAAGGTCTCTTTATTTTATTTTTAAAAGGGTTTTTTACAGCGTTTATTAGAAAAAGCGCTGTAAAAGTCCTCCTTGTTTTATTATGTTATATGAATGTTTTTTTAAAGCCTTTTACAGCGCGTTTTCAAATAAGCGCTCTAAAATGTCTCTTTATTTTATTTTTAAAAGGGTCTTTTATAGCGCTTTTTCAAATAAGCGCTGTAAAAGGCCTCATTGTTTTATTTTTATATTTAAGGTTCTTTTTCAGTTCAGTTCATGTAAATTACTAATTTATATTCAGTTCAGTTCATGTAAATTACTAGTTTATATTAAATTACATGAACTTAGTATAAAACACTCTAATCAATCTACATATAAGCAGAAAATAAATTAATCAGAAAATCAAATACATGGCTGCTTATATAAAAATGTTCAAACAATTCAGATTACATGCATATTTACATTAACACAGTTCAGATTACATGCGTATTTACATTAACACAGTTCAGATTACATGCATGGATTATATAAAACAAATAAACATGTACATTAAGATGCCCTTCTTCTTTTCCTGGTGGGATTCACATTTGTTTGTCCATTTACAATACGAAATGATGGATTAATCCAAATTCCCTCATCATGATCATCTCTAAGATATAAACCATCATCAGTTGAATCAATTTCGTGTGGTTGTTGTGATGTGGCAAATAAAAGATCATTACCAACATCTTCATCATTATTGTTATCATCACTTATTTTATTGGTCGATAGGACAACAGACCATTTATCATCAGAAGGATCAGTGACATAAAACACTTGTTGAGCTTGCGACGCTAAAATAAAAGGCTCGTCTTTGTATCCCAAATAATTAGTTAAATACCTATATATATATATATATATATATATCAATGCTAAATTATAAGGTAAGCTCATATTGGGATGATCAGTTCAAGATAAATTCACAATACTCAAATAAAGCTTTTTCAAGTTCAATATAAGCTGAAAATCAGTTATGGCAGATCAAAAGTACATTAACTTACATGAAGTCAGTTCAAATTACATGGCTTATATAAAACAATTAAACACATTGAGATGCCCTTCTTCTTTTCCTGGTGGGATTCACATTTGTTTGTCCATTAACGATATGAAACGATGGATTAATCCAATTTCCCTCATCATGATCATCTCTAAGATATAAACCATCCTCAATTGAATCAATTTCATGTGGTTGTGATGTTGCAAATAAAAGATCATTACCAACATCATCATAATTAATGTTATCATCACTTATTTTATTCGTCGATAGGACAACGGACCATTTATCATCAGCATGATCAGTGACATAAAACGCTGGTTGAGCTTGCGACACTAAAATAAAAGGCTCGTCTTTGTATCCTATCCTATTAAAATCGACAAGCAAGAACCCTGACTCATCAATCTGAACGCCATTATTATTATCGACCCACTTGCAACCAAATATGGGAACACGAAACATTGTGTATTCTAATTCCCATATGTGCTCGATAACCCCAAAATATGATAGAGTTGCATATATTGGGTTTTTGTCTTTTGCACTTGAGACATGCATCGCTTCAGCTACGAGAGTGACTCCGCTATTTTGCATAGTGGTCTGATCATCTTGTTCATTGGTATAAAATGTGTAGCCATTAATAACATAACCAGTGTAAGAAAAGACATGTAAGCTCGGACCATTTGCTAGCCACCTCAATCTCTGTGAAATTGATCGGGGGTCTATATCAAACTTTGACTTTATGTGATTTTTTAACCATGTTATAAAACTTCGATTGTGCTCTCGAGTTCTCCAATTTTGATTCCTATTCATGTTCAAATGAGATAATTGATCCATGTGTATTGTAACATACGGTTGAACCACATCATCATTGTGCAGAACTTACAATTGTGCCTGCTCCCATTATATCCTTGATATAGTCAGCAGTCTCCTTCCAATTATCCCTTCTCCTAATATTCTTCCCGAATGACGAGAAATGGGAAGCCCTATGGATTCAACATTGGACAGATATTCAGTACAAAATTCAGCAGCCTCTTCAACAATGTAGCGTTTAGCAATACAACCTTCTGGTCGAGTTCTACCTTTTACGTACCCTTTTAATATCTTCATATATCGTTATATCAGATACATCCATCTCGTATAAGCTGACCCATAAAGCTGTGTCTATTAACCAGATGAACAGTAAGGTGAACCATTATATCAAAAAACGAGGATGGGAAATACATTTCATGCTCACACAAAGTAACAACAATTTCCCTCTGCAATGTCGGTAATTTCTGAGGGTCGATCACTTTACTACAAATTTCCATGAAGAAGAAACATAATCTAGTTAAGGCTCGTCGAACTTTTTCAGGTAAAATGGAACGTATACCTATTGGTAGCAAATGCTCCAATAGAATATGACAATCATCGGTCTTCAAACCTTTAACTTGAGGTCTTTCATACTAACCAAATTTTTAATGTTTGAAGAGTATCCTTCTAGAACTTTAATTTCGTGTAGAAATTTACATAAAACAATTTTTTCCTTTCTAGATAGAGTATGAGCAGCTGGAGGTAGATATGTGCGATTTCCTTTCTTTACGGGACCCAATTCATTTCTTATTCCCATATCAACCAAGTTCAATCTTGCGTGGATGCCACCTTTAGACTTTCCTGGAACATTGAGTAACGTACCAATAACACTATCAAATATATTTTTTTCAATATGCATCACATCGAGGACATGTCTTATATACAATGACTTCTAATATGGCAATTCAAAGAAAATTGACTTTTTCTTCCACCCAGTTTTGACCAGCTCTCCCACAAAAGGTTTGCCAAATTTATTGGTCAAACCTTGTACTTTTCCAAGTATTTGATATCCAATCGGTGCTAAAGGAGCTTTACCTTCCTCAGATTTTCCATTGAATGCATTTCTCCACCCACGATACTAATGACTATAAGGTAAGAATCTACGATGTCCAAGAAACACATTCTTCTTACAATGTTTCAACCGCATCCAATCTGTACTCTCTTCACATATAGGACATGCACATTGACCTTTAATGCTATATCCTGATAAATTATCATATGTTGGAAAATCATTAATTGTGCCGAACAACATAGCCCTCAAATTGAAACATTCTTTCTTATACCCATCATAAACTTCCACACATGTCTCCCACATAAGTTTTAAATCTTCAATTAAAGGAGTCAAGTATACATCGATATCATTCCCCGGTTATTTGGGTCCAGAAATTAACAGAGACAACATCATAAACTTATGCTTCATACATAACCATGGAGATAGGTTATAAATCAACAAACAGGCCACGTGTTGTGTGAGATGCTTTGAAGACCATATGGATTCATTCCATCAGTAGAAAGTGCAAGTCTTAGATTTCTTGACTCTATCTCGAATTCAGGATACTCATGATCAATTTTTGCCCATTGTGGGGAATTTGCAAGGTGTCGAAACATTCCATCTCTAATTCTTTCATCTGCATGCCATGTCAAGTGTTTTGAATCTTCTTCACTGCAATACATTCGCCTAAATCTTGGTATTATAGGAAAACACCACACGACTTTTGCTGGTGTAGATTCTTTCTTCTTATATCGAGAGGCATTGCATTTTGGACACGCCTTAAGTAATTCATATTCGTTTCGAAATAAAATGCAATCGTTAGGACACGCATGAATCCTTTAGTAACTCATGCCAATAGAACACAAAATCCGTTTAGCCTCGTAGGTTCGACTGGGAAGTTCATTATCATCTGGCAACATATCTTTTATGAGTGTTAATAATTCTGTGAAGCTTTTATTAGACCATCCATTACTCGCTTTTAAGTTGTACAACTTTAATAACACCAAGAGTCTTGTGAATTTAGTACAACCATTATATAATGGTTTCTCTGCGTCACTCGACAAACTTTCAAACATTTTAGGACAATCTCGAAGATCTTCTTCAACTGCTTTTGCGATCTCATCAACTCGGTCCGGCTCATATGTATCTGTATCGAAGTTAATTGAAGCATATATCGAACCATTCTCAAAATTAATGTTTCCTTTTTTTTTTTCTCACCATGTCTTATCCAACATGTGTAGCTTTGATATATTCCATTACATACTAAATGTCCTTCTAATTCATCTTCTCTATCGCGTTTTCCAAAACAATAATTTAAACAAGGACAAATGACTCTATTTGGATCTTTTGCATTGTTCACTGCAAACTCAACAAACTCCTTCACTCCATTTTCATGCTCTTTTGACAATCCATTGGCAGACATCCATTTCCTATCCATATTATACGACCTATATAAATGCAGTTACAAAAATAATAAGCTTTCAAAACATATCAACAAGTTTCAAAAATAAACCAATATCACCATATCTAATAACAATTTCAAAACAGAACAGATCAACAAATTTCAAAAAACAAAAAGATTTAATATATAACAATTTATTAGTTTTCAATTATTAAAAAACTAAAGATTTTTTGACAAAAACAAATTAATAAATACCTGAGACAACGTAGATGGCTGCACAGTACGTAGAGGATATGAGGGTTCCTAGAGTAGAGGTGATGAGGGTTCGTAAATTTGTTTTAAATTTGTTTTTATTTAATTAAAAGTAAATGATATTTATTTGAATTCGCATGTCTTTTACAGCGCTTGTGAAAAAAGCGCTGTAATAGGTAGTTAAATTATTTGAAAGCGCATGTCTTTTACAGCGCATGTGAAAGAAGCGCTGTAATAAGTAGTTAAATTATTTGAAAGCGCAAGTCTTTTACAGCGCTTGTGAAAAAAGTGTTGTAAAATAATACGTGAAGGCGCTTCATTTTACAGTGCTTGTGAGAAAAGCGTTGTAAAAGCCTTATACCATTATGCGCAAACGCTATATGACCCTACAACAGTGCTTTTTTCACAGTGCTTGTCAAAAAAGCGTTGTGATAGGCTTCGTTACTTTTAAAATATATTTACAACAGCGCTTGTATTTAGTAAGCGCTGTTAAATGACATTTTTGGCGTAGTGTCATCAAATTTAATTAATTCAATATCCTCAAAATCCACACCTAAATCACATCTCAAAAATTCATAATAATAATTATGAACATATAAATGAAATCAAATATGGATCACCACAAACCACACCTCAAAACACACCAAAAACAAATCCCACTAATTCCCACATAAATGAATTAAATTCATTTTCAACAAATTCACACATCAAATACATCAAATTTCTTTTTCACAAAATCACAAATAATATCCTAAATACAAACTAAAAAATTGGAAGGAGCCCTTACCTTAACGTTAGCTTTAACGAGCGATTACGGTACCACGAGTAATTCTGATAAAATCTCCGCTCGCGACGTCACTTCCAAAGTTAGTTCACTAGCACAGTAGCGTGGAAGTGAGCAACTTTTCCTTCTTTCTCTTTGTGAAACGAAGCTTAGACCTAGAAGAAAGATAAATATTTGTATTTGTGGATTTTTGGTTACGAACTGAGGAAGAAGGAAGAAGTTCTTGCAGGTTTTGTGTTTCCTTGCTTTCTTTTATATATATATATATATATATATATATACTTAAACTTTCCTTGCTTTCTTATATATATACATATATTACTTTATATATATATATATATATATATATATATACTTAAACTAATAACATATATATATTTAGATATATCATAAAATTATCATTTCACCCCTCACTTCCCAAATCACTTTTTGTTAAAAATATCAACTCTCGTCACAACTCAGTTGACAGATACAATTTTCACAATCCGAGGTATATTTAACAAAACTGTCCGGTATTAAATTTTTTGTAACCTAATTAAATTATTCTCTAACAAATAATTTAAATCAGGTCTCAATATATATATATATATATATTAAAATATATATAAATATTAAACATATTATTAACTCTAATAAAATATGATTTTGATATTTAATTCCCAAAATTAAAATTCAATAGTGCTAAATGCCTAAGCATTTTAACACCAAATACCCTAAAATCGCATAAATTAAGATTTAGAAAATTAAGGGTCTTACAAATATGGAATCGGAGGTTTGGCCACTTCAAAACTCCAGCCTTGAAAATTTTATATCAGAAGAATATGATGAGAGATTTCTCGTACTTGAAAGAAAACAATGAAACTTGCAAAGTATGTCTTCTTAAGAAACAACATTGATTGCTATTTTTAAAGATAGAAACATGGAGAGCCAAGGACTTGCTAGAGTTAATACACATATATGTTTATGGACTGATGAGGCCACCTTCACTCCACAACAACATGTATTTTATCCTCTTCGTTGATGACTTTTCTACAATGTCGTGGGTCTACTTTATTTCAGAAAAATCAAAAGTTTTTGAAATATATAAAAAGTTTAAGATCCTTGTTGAAATGAAAAGTGAAAAACATATTAAAGTTCTCATAAGTTATGCGAGGATGAAGACACTAAGTGATAACTTACATTCCCGTATTATCCCCTAACAAAATGGTGTCTCTAAGAGGCTGAAGCACACAATAATGGAGATGGCTATATCAATGATGAAGCAGAAAGGTTTTCCTAATACTTATTGGACTAAAGCAGTTAACACTATTGTCTACATCTAATATTTTTTAGATATACTTGCTACATACATGTTCCTAGCCAAAAGAGATATAAGCTAGAAGACAAGACTATAAGAGGTATTTTCTTGGGTTATTGTACACAATAAAAAAAAAACTATAGAGTCTTCAGTAGGGCTAGATTAGTTTATCCTTAAGTTAGATTAGTCGCAAAAGGTTACTCACAATAAACCTGAAGTTGGATATAGTGATATATTTGCTTCAATAGCTCGTTTAAATATTATAAGAGCCTTAATAATACTTGCAGTAGAAAAAGGATGGAAAAACTATCAACTAGATGCGAAATATGGTTTTCATAATGGTGTGCTTGAGGAAGAGATTTATGTAGAGCAACCATAAGCATTTGTATCCAAAGGAAAAGTTTTATGGTTAAGAAAAGCATTGTATGGCCTAAAGCAAGTCCCAAGAGCATGGTATAGTAGAATTGATCGCTACTTCATCGATTAGGGATTTAAGAGCAACAAGAATGAGTCAACACTATACATATATCAAGATCCAAGTTCAGCATGATAGTCTCGTGGTCTCCTTATATGTAGATGATATTATCTACAATAGGAACAACAAAAATATGATAATGGAATTCAAAGAAGACATTATGAAGACTTTTGAGATGATCGACCTTGACTTGATGAATTACTTCATCGACATAGATGTAAAATAACATGAAGAAGGCATATTATATGCCAAAAGAAATACATTGAAGCACTATTGAAGAAATTCTAGATGAATGATTGCAAGCATCTCGCAACTCAAGTTGTGGTAAGGGAGACATTGCAAAAGGATGATAGAGCCCCAAAAGGAGATACATCGCGCTATAGAAGTTTGATAAGGAGTTTGTTATATTTTACTATTACCCAACCAGACATCATGTAGTCAAATTCACTTTGGAGAGCTTGTAAAATAATTTTAAGATACTTGCAAAGCACAAAGGAGTTTGGCATATGGTATAAAAGCACAACCAACTCAAAATTGCTTGGTTACATCGACAATGATTTGGTAGGATCGATAGATGACATGAAGAGCACATCATGTTATGCCTTCTCACTTGGATTGGGAATATACTCATGGACATCAAGAAATAGGAAATTGTTGAACAATCAACTGAAGAGGCAAATTACGTGGTTGTAACTGAAGTCACAAGTCAAGGTATATGATTTTGAATGATACTTGGAGAAATGGGTGAAACACAAGAAGAATCAACTATAATCTACAGTGATGATAAATCAACAATTTCAATAACAAAGAATTATGTACATAACAATAGAACAAAATATGTGATGATAAATCAACAATTGCAATCACAAAGAATCATGTACATCACAATAGAACAAAATATGTATTAATCAAATATTAATGCATTAGAGAAGTAGAGGAGACTAAACAAATCAAGCTCGAGTACTGCAATGTAGAAGATCATTTAGCAGAAAATGTACAAAGGTATTGCCAAGACCATGATTTGAGCAACTACTAATTATACTTGGAGTTACCGAAATATGCATCAAGGGGGAATGTTCTTAGTTACAATGAAGGAAACATGTTTAATCTAGATTATGATCTTGAATGCATGAAATTTGATGAATAGGTTAAAGTGTTCTTAGTTACAATGAAGGTTCAGATCAATATATAATGAGACATGAGTTAGTTGACAAAAGTACAATGCATCATAACTAAAATAACTGTTTGATAATTATGAAACACTAACTCTATAGCTCATGTAATTTGAATTAAAAAACTAGTTAGTCAATTCTCACGTCTCTTGAAAGTCCAGAGTTTCATCTTGAAGTAGAGAAAGTTGATTCAAAGGAGTGTGATTCAACTTAAAAAACCTCTTTGAATTGTGTGAGTTGATTCACAACTTAGAAAGAATTTTTTTTAGAAATCCCACATTAGAAAACTATCATATTTTGTGTAGTTTCAACTCTATACATACTAAAGTCCCACATTGTTTAGAAAACATATGCGAGTTTACTTCCATCACTATATAATGAGCTTCAAACTATTGTAAAAAGTACACCAAAGTTGGATGCTTTTCTCAACTTTCTCTTTTCTCCCTCTTATATGCTACTCGCCTAATTTCGAGCCACTTCTCCCCTTTCTTTCTGTCCCTTCCAGGTTTTAGAGCGGTTATTATGCCGCAGTCCCTTTCGGTTTTTAGAGCGGTCATTATATCAGTCCCTTTCGGTTTTTAGAGTGGTTATTATGTTGCAGTCCCTTTCGGTTTTTAGAGCGGTTATTATGCTGCTCTCCCTTTCGATTTTTAGAGCGGTTATTATGCCGCAGTCCCTTTCGGTTTTTTAGAGCGGTCGTTATGCTGCAGTTCCTTAGTTTTTTAGAGCGGTCATTATGCCCCAGTCCCTTCGTTTTTTAGAACGGTCGTTATGCTGCAATTCCTTCGTTTTTTAGAGCGGTTATTATGTTGCAGTCCCTTCGGTTTTTAGAGTGGTTGTAATGCCATAGTCAATTTGTTTTTAGAGCGATTGTAATGTCGTAGTTATGAGTGGTCGTAATACCATATTCGAATGACTTTAATCGTCATATTGAGAGTAGCTTTAAGCACCATATTGAGGGTGTCATTTTAGAAAGAAAAATGTTTTTCTAAAGTGCAGTAGAACTCCAATACAGTGATATGGGCTGTTTTATCTTGAGGACATCGTGGTTGATAGTCTGTCTGGCACAATTTGGGCAGTGCCGCGAAACGTCTTAAAGAGAGCGACCTAGTCCGCAACTTAACCCAGTAACATCTTCGGTGGCATAAATTGTGATATTTAAATAGTATTTGAAACTCAAGATGTAACAGAGACTAAACACTCATAATTAAATTCCAACACAATAATGACAAATGTATTTGAAAGCATATTTTTGAAGTGTAAATACTTTTGTAGAAAAGATTAATATTTATTTTAAATGTTCTATTACTCATTTTGTTTAATATTATTATCGGGAGTATCTCAATTCTCTTTTTTAATCACTGCAATTTCATATATAATATAAATAAATTTTACTTTCTGAAGTTTCAATCTCAGTTGAACTCGATCACTGCTATTCTTTTGTTTTGCAACCAATTTCTTATAATATTGATAAAAAAACTCAACACCTATACTATATGTTCTTCTCCAAACTTCACTCTAACAACATATTACCTTATCTTTAAATTTTATGCACAAATTCATCAAATACTAATATATGTTAACTTTTCGTATGCCATCTACTGGCTAGCATCTATTAAAGTGCGAGGGTGGTTGTGAGTTGTGAAAAAAAAATTATCCAGATATATTTTGCAACCTTAGTAGCAGTGTTTTTTTTTTAAGGGACGTTAGAAGCATTCTTAAAAAGGAATTTCACACCGCACATGTTACAGTATAATTTAATTAGTTTCGGCTAAAATTTCATATTCATGAAATTATTTGTTTGATTTTTATATCTTTTGATTTTGTTTTTTATGAAAAAAATTACATTTATTCATTTAAATTGAGAGATATTACATCGATTGAGAACAATGCAGTCCAAAGTCGCAAAAAATAAAAATGATGAATCTGCAAACAAATTTTCAACACTAAATTAATAATATAAAGCAACGTAATGCTTACATTTGTGATATAGATTATAAATGATAATATTGAAGTGTCCAATATATTAATGTCTTCGAATCTGTATTGATATTATTATTACCAAACTCCTTCTTACTTCATAATTCTAACACAGTCAACATTGACTAAGTCATTGCCGTGTTAAAAAAATTGTCAATTTTATTTTTCAACTTATATTTTTCTTTATATTTTCTTTTGTATTATTTTTTCTCAGATCTCAGATGTACGAACAACTCATTTATTTTTAGTGGAGTTATATTAGATTTTTCCTTATTTACCACAACTTATGTTTTAATTTTTGATAGAATGATGGTTTTCTCTTATCTTGATTTTTTTTCTAATTCACACGATCAACGTTCTTAATTTTTCTTTTAAAATTACCAATTTTGAGTTTTAGATTATTAAAGATGAAATGGAAGAGGAAGATGGTGTAAAGAAAGATAGTGACCAAGTAAAAGATGGAGATTAAGTCCAAACGAAAACTGATTTAAACTTAAAGAACCATAAATGTATTTTTTCAAAATTTTAAAGACTAACATGTATGAAAATTATTTACTTTTATAATTTGTCACATTAGTACTGTTATGCACACATCAACGTTGCAACGGTCATTTGACATTATTTTAATCAAACTATTAAAAAAAACTAAGATTTTTGCAAATGGATCATAATTTAAAGATTAACATTGCAAAAAAATTGTTACTTAATGAACTTAGTTAGAAAAAAACATAAACGACCTATTCGAGAACATAATCAAATATAAAGAACTAAAATTACAATTAATTTATTTTATTATCGTGGAAATCAAAATTAATGATGGTAACATGTATCATATTATTTGTTGGGCTGCTATCGGTGGTTTTGATCATTTTAGGCTAAAAGTGGTGTTGGCAAGTTGTGTCCTTTGAAAATAACTAGATGAAAGTGGTTTTTTGAAAGGACCATGAGACCGACCCACTTCAACATACATCTTCATTCTTCACGCTTTGTGTCTTTCTTACTCGAATGGATCACGTTGGGGACCATGAGGGGGATAAGCCGTGACCGGCGCACTCATGGCTATGAATTAAAGGGCGATAAAATACCGCATTGCGTGTCCATTTAAACAGCATGTGAGTTGGAAACTTGATCTTTGTTGAGTTGAGGTCCCTAGCTAGCCAAATAAATGTATGACGTGTGTGAATCTTTTTGTACCAGACACGCGGATGTATACATAGCAGGGGGACCTTTTGTAGGAAATTATTTTATATAGTTGGGATGTTGTCACAACTATGAATACTTCTAAATTGAGGTTTCTAACTGTAATTATAGTTATAATATAGTAGAGTTATAAATTTTTTTATGACATTGTAACTGTAATTTCGACTATATTGGTTTCTTCATCACAATATATATAGTTCGCAGCATAATTGTAATGCGACAATATAACCACGGTATAAAATCACGCAATAGTCCTTAAAAAATTATATGGAAATGTACTTTCAGTTAGGGACGGTGTCTGAAACTAGAATGGTAGGACTGAAACTAGAAAAGGTGGATTGTAATAGTCGTTAGGATTGTCCTTTTCTGTGTGTCGTTTTAAAGAACCGAATATATTTCTAAGTGCCAAGGATTATGTGTCATTGTTTTAGGATCCTTTACGTATTTATCAGTGATACTACGACCCCCCACCAACCTTGTCTGAGATCAACTCATAAATTATTCTCTTCTAAATGACCTATAGTTTTTGTTTTCAAAATGTTATTCACATCAAGTTCTAACAAATGTTATTTTATATTGGTTCGGTAAATTTAATTACTTAACAAATTATAAAAATATATTTATAAGAATTAAGACAATAAATGAGGATATAATTTAGTTTACATACATCACTTTTCCTTAATTTATTGTTGCTTATATTTAAATCGGATGTGGTATTGTTTATAAATTGAATTTGACTATTCTAAAAGACAATATCAATTTAGAGAATAACGTGAATGATATATTAATAGACAAATAGATAATTAATATTATACGCATGTGTGACTAATCTAACGTAATAAAATATTGATTAACCGTTGATTTATAATGTATTCTATTAATTTCTCACTTTAGAAGATTATTATATATTCTAAATAAGGTGTTCCATAATTTAGTTATTATTTGTTAGAAATTTTTAAGCAAAAGTTGTGCTTTTTGTGGTAGCCAAAATATTAATTTTAAAACCATAATCAATTGTAAAAGAAAAATTCATTTTAACAGTATGCCTACTCAAAAATGATTTTTATATTGTGATTTCTTTTAAAAATTATAACTAATGGATCAAAATTAGTAAAAAATATTAGTTGTTATTTAAAAAGGTCATTATTATTATTATTATTTAATTGTCATTTTTATATTTTAAGAATAAGAAAAATAGTCATGAGAATGAGAATTAATATAAGAGAAAAAAAATTAAATCTATATAAAAATTAACTATTTATTTAAATAAAAAGAGAGAAAGACAATTTCGATGGATGATTCTAGATTAAAAAGATGACGTTAAATCACCTAGGAGTGGCTGCAGTTGCTATCATAATTTTTAACTCTAAAAACAAAAACTTTTTTACTATGTATAAAATTATAAGCGTTAGTCAAATTTATCCCTTCATGAATTGACGAATACATTTTTGAAATTGTAAAATATCAATCAAAATAATTCTTCTACAAATTTTTATCGTTAGATATTTTATTGTTGCTTTATATTAAATATGTGGTTTATCTACATTGCTTCCACATAAATTTTTATCGTTAGATATTTTTGAAATATGTCAAAACTAATTGTATTTAGTTTGATGATTTTGCGAGTCGTTGTTGATTCTCTAATTTTTAACATTCACAAATGCACTTGAAACATTTAGTTGCATGAAAGTATTAAGTTGGCCACTTCCATATGTATTAAAAAAAATTATGGAGTGTTTTTTAACTCTATAAATCATCTCACGTAATTGTAAATCAATTTATAGAGGTCTTAAACTTAATCTTGATGTTTTAGACCTTACGACTTGACTTACCATAGTTGTGAATCGACTCACACAATTTAAGGAGGTTTTGTAAATTGACTCACACTCTTGTGAATCGACTGGGATTTGAATTTTATAACAAGTTTCTTTTCACTTAAATTTACAAAAAATATTTCTTTCCAATGTGGGACTTCAACATATTTTTAAATTCACACTATAACATACTAATGTTTCAACAATCCCCCACTTGAATTAAAAAAAAATGTTTCTAAAGTATCAAATGCTTCTCTAAGATTGTGCGTAAACAAAGGTGTATCTTGACTTGAACCTTTGCATAGTAAATAAGATTCAGATTCAACAAGAGTAACTCGTAGTCTTGAACTCTATCTCTGACATCAAACCCACACACAACATTTTCATATGGTGTATTCTCAAAAGCCCGTGCATTAATGGCCTTGCATGTGTATCCCATTATAGTGAATGCTCTAGTAGTTCTGCCTCAAAATTCCATAGGAAGCGGCCTCACTTCCACATTCACATAGGTGAGTCTATTAACTGTACTCCTTTAGCTAGGTACTCCCTCCACATAGAGTATAGATTTCATTAAGAGTTTCTATTACCTCATCCTATTATCGCTTCAGCAATCATGCTTCTCTTATTTATACTATGTAGCATGTTCATCTCATATAACTCCACAACTTGTTATTATACATTGAACCTAATTTTTGGGATCTCCATTCTTTAAGGTCGGGTTACCATCATGAGTGACTCTATAGGCATTAGTCGCATCCTTTTTGATGTGTGTATGAATTTCTCTCTAGCTAACCCTTTCATCAAAGAATTTGCTAAATTTTCATCATTTCATATATGATCCACTATAACAATTATTTTAGAAAGTAACTCTCTAACGTTGTGCTTATGAAGAATTTGTCGTCTCTTATCGTTGTAATAATGATTTCTCAATCTTTTCAATAGCTGCGGTACTATCGTAGTGGATCAACACAACTGACAATGGTTTTTCCCAAAGAGGGATATCTGCTAGCAAGCATCTCAACTAGTTTGCTTTTTCACTAGCAGTAGTTAGTGCTATCATTTCAAAATCCATAGTGTATTGAACCAATATCGTCTATTTCTTCGATTTCCATGATACAACTCCATCGGATGTACTAAAAACATAGCCACTGGTTGCTTTGGAGTCATCTGATAAGGTGTTCCAATCAACATCATTGTATCCTTTAAGGACGACAGGAAACCTTTGATAATGTAATCTGAGACTTATGGTCCTTTTAATGTATCTCATGAACCTTTTGATAACATGATAATGCTCCATACTAGGTCTATTAGTAAACTTGCACAACAATTCCACGACGTAGGTTATGTCAAGTATAGTACAATCAATGGCATACATAAGGCTGCCAATGATGCTCACATATTTAGTTGTATAACACATTCACCAGTGTTCTTGAAAAGTTTCACACTTGGATCATATGGTGTACAAGCAGATTTATAGTCAAAATATTTATATTTCTTTAGGATTGTTTCAACATAGTGAGACTAATCCAAAGAAATTCCATTTTCTGACCTAGTAATCTTGATTTCAAAGATTACATACTTTTCTCTAAGGTCTTTCATATTAAAGTTGTTACTCAACAATGATTTCACTTCATTTACAGTATGAATGTTTGATCCAAATATGAGAAGTCATCTACATAGAGACATATGATAGTAAAAATGTTATTTTCATATTTGTAATAAATGCATTTGTCACTTTCATTCACTTTAAACTCATTCAACATGATTAAGTTATCAAATTTTTCATGGCATTGCTTAGGAGCTTGTTTAAGACCATACAGAGATTTATCTAACTTACAGACCTTGTTTTCTTGTCCATGAATCACAAAACCTTCAGGTTGTTTCATATAAATTTCTTCTTCCAAGTCACCATTTAAAAATGTTGTTTTAACATCCATTTGAATAGCCGCAAATGATATAAGCACACTAATGGATGTTAGTCTAGTGACTGGTGAAAAAGTGTCGAAGAAATCCATATTTTCTCTTTGTCTAAAGCTTTTGGCTACAAGGTGTGCCTTGTATTTATCAATAGATCCATCGAGTTTTAGTTTCTTTTTCAAAATCCATTTACAAACTTTTGGTTTGCAACCAGGAGGAAAATCTACTAAATGCCAAGTCTTGTTCGACTCTAGAGAATCCATTTTATCGTTTATAGCTTCTTGCCATAGATCTGCATCCAATGAAGACAGAGCTTCTTTAAGATTTGCAAGATCCTCTTCTAAATTATAGCCCATATATTCTGGTCCATAATCTTTAGCAACTCTACTCTCTTACTCCTTCGAGTTTCAGTTTCATCTTGTTTGTTGTTTTTAGTGCTTCTTATCACAGGAGCTTGACTAGGTTCGCTGCCCCCACTATTTCTCCATTTTACAGGAAATTTATTTTCATATAAGTCAACATCATTTGACTCTATGATCTATTTTTCATTTAGGTCATAAAACCTATACACTTTGTTCTTTACCGCATACCTAATGAATTCTCATTCATAGGCTCTACTGGCGAGTTTAATTCGCTCAGGATCGGGGATTCTGACATAAGTTAGACCACCCCATGTTTGAAAATAAGACAAGTTCGATTGTCTTTTCTTCATTATCTCATAAGGAGATGTTTTGTTTTTAGATTTAAGAACTCTATTCAAAACATAACAAATAACCAAATATATTTTCCGCACACCAATTAGATGCAACAATATAGTTAAGCATATTAGCAATAACTAGTTCAATAAGAGTTCTATTCCTTTTTTTTTTCTTCAAGTTTACCATTCACTCCAAGAAATTATGGTGCAGTTGTTCCACATATAATTCCAGAATATTTATAAAACGTATTTAAACAAACTAGAATCATACTTGGAACCTTTTAATTTTTCTACTAAATTAATTTTCAATTTCAGTTACAAAGATTCTTATGAATTTTACGGGAGTGTGCCTCCACGGATCTGTCATTAGTCATATGATACTTTGGGTAGCAGCTCACTACATACTCATTTAGAACATCTCAAATATCTCTACAAGTATTGCTGGAACTGTAGTAGTTATACAGATTATCAGCAAGTCCATTAAGAATATAATTCTTATCATTATTTTCCAATGGGTTAATTCTGCAAATTTTTTTATCATTTTTTGTTTTCTTTAAATTGAAACAGTTTATTGAAATCAGAGGCAACAGAACCAAATCCAGTAATCTCTTCGGTTGACATGGCAGAAAGAAACGTCTTAAAATTGTTGGATCTGGAGTTTCAAAAACTATTTAAAAATCACAATTTATGCCACTGAAGATATTACTAGGTTAAGTTGTAGACTAGGTCGCTCTCTTTAAGATGTTTCGCGGCACTGTCCAAATTATGCAAGGCAGACTATCAACCACGAAGTCCCTAGGATAAAACAATCTAGATCACTGAATTGGAGTTCTACTACATTGTAGAAAAACCATTCTAGAATTACACCCTCAATATGGCTCTTAAAGTCACTCTCAATATGACGATTAATGTCATTCACAATATGGTATTACGGCCACTCATAACTATGACATTGCAATCACTCTAAAAACAAATGGACTACGGCATTACAACTTGTCTAAAAACTGAAGGGACTGTGGCATAACAACCACTCTAAAAAACAAAGGAATTGCAGCATAACGACCGCTCTAAAAAACGAAGGGACTGCGGCATAACGACCGCTTTAAAAAATAAAGGAATTGCAACATAACGACCGCCCTAAAAAACCAAAAGGGACTGCGGCATAATAACCGCTCTAAAAACCGAAACGGACTACGACATAATAACCACTCTAAAAACCATAAGGGATTGTAGCACAATAACTGCTCTAAAAATCGAAAGAGACTGCAACATAATAACCGCTCTAAAAACCGAAAGGGACTGCGGCATAATGACCACTCTAAAAACCGAAAGGGACTGCGTCATAATAACCGCTCTAAAAATCGAAAGGGATAGAAAGAAAGGGGAGAAGTGGCTCGAAATTAGGCGAGCAGAGAGAAAATAGAAAGTTGGGAAAAGCATCCAATTTTGGTGTACTTTTCACAATAGTTTGAAGCTCATTATATAGTGATGGAAGTAAACTCACATATGTTTTCTAAACAATGTGCGACTTTAGTATGTATAGAGTTGAAACAACACAAAATATGATAGTTTTCTAATGTGGGATTTCAAAAAAAAAAATCTTTCTAATGTGGGACTTGAATTTTAAAACAAGTTTCTTTCCACCTAAATTTACAAAAAATATTTCTTTTCATTGTGGGACTTCAACACACTTTTAAATTCACACTATAACATACTTATGTTCCAAAAGCCCCACAATGACTAGGAATTGAGGAAATATTGGATATATAAGGAGAATGACCCACCCATAAATGTAATGCCTTAAGGTTTTGGGTTGAGATGTGGTGTCTACGTCTCTTAAGAATTCTTGATGTTTAGAAGCAAAAAATTTCCTTTAGTAAACAACTAATGTACTTCAAACAAACAAAGAATGCAGGCAACGTGAACATCTATTGTCTTGAAAGGACTGTGTTTGCACTATCGCACTACAAGAAAACATTTCTATACCTACGGAAAATTAGCTACGGATCGTAATCCGTGGGTAAATTAATTGTTATCTACGGAAAAACCGTGTGTAATGTTGTATAAAATAATTTTTTTTTTAATTAATTTCTACGGTAATTCCGTAAGTAAAATTAAAAACTTCCGTAGGTAAAGAAAAAAAAAATACAACTCTGACTTAAATTTTGCTAAAATTTTTCGTATTATTTTAACTATAACTTATCCGTAGATAACGTCTATTTTTTAGAAAATATTTCTGTTGAGTTTTTTAAAAAAAGTTTAGGTGAAAACAAAGATAGCTCTTCACTATCAAAACCAATAGAAACTCATATTCACATTGCAACCAAAGAACCCTAAGCCCTTCTTCTTCTTCCAACCTCCTCTAGATTGCAACCCGCTCGTCGACTCAGACCGTTCTGGATGTCGCCTTGATGATCGCTCTCTCAACGTAAGTTATTTTCCTTTATTGTCGTGCTGAAATTTCATCGTCGCCCTCACTGAATCGACTCCATTTCGCCTTGATTCTGTAACTTTCGCCGTCGCGCTCACTGAATCGACTCCATTTCTATTATCTTTTCATTTTCTGAAATCGATTTTTACTAAAATTGAGTCTTACTGAAAAAGCCCCAATTTGTATTGAAAACCCTAACCATTTTCACTGAAACGAGTCTTACATAATGTTGTAGTTAATAGTATGAAGTTTGATTGCTAAGTTTTATGAAATTGATTAGGTTAGACCAGAGTTTCATCGTTATTTAATTTCACAGCCTACAGTTTTTACCCTGTTGTGAGTTATTTAATTTCATTTTGATATTTCAATGGGACTGAATGTTAAATCACTGCTATTAGTTATGTGAGCCGGTAACTGCCCAGAGCTGAATTTAAAATATGAATTTAAAATATGATGTATAATTTATAGTGTTATATATGCCCTAGTTATGTGCTTTTGACAGTTACAAGACTTGGACGTTGGTTGGCTATTTTTATCAACTTATATTCTTTTATTTTTTATATGAAAACTGTTTTCAGTATTGAAAACATGAAGCCAGAGAGGAGTAGGAGGAACAAGGAATCTCAAATATTAAGGAATCATTTGAATTAAAATCTCTTTTGGCTCTTCTTGACTCTGTTCTTTTTCGCTGTGGTCTGGAAATATGGGTCGAGTCTCTTGATGTGTTTTTCTTGCAAAATGTGTTTTCCACCTTTTCAAACCCAAGTGTTTTGCTGGATAAGAGTAATATTTTGTTTTGAAAAACTTGTTAAAAGTTCCAAATATATTCATACTGAGTCAAGTTTTTTGTTCAAATAATCTTACACCCATTGATAATTCTCAAGATTTAGGAAACTATATATTTATATAATTGAATAGGCTGATAATTCTAACACCCATTGATAATTGAATAGGCTGATTTTATACATCTGCATTGATAATTCTAACTGATTTTTGTTCATAATTCCATAGAATGTATTATTAAGTGAATAAAAGTAGTTTATTAATGTGAACTGCCACATGTATAGCACATGATTTGGGGATGTTTTACTTATGTGGTATAGGCTGTGATTTTTGTTTGGACATTATTTTTCTAAGGATTGTGTGAAAATATATTTGAATTTTTACTGTCTTGTTAACACCTTTGTATGGTGTATTGTGACTTCAAGGAATGCTTTCTTGTTAACTAGACTTTTATTTGCTAATAGGACTTTCAATTTTGCAGCTGCTGTTAGGACTTTCATTTGCTAGTAGGAATTCCGGTTACAAGTCCCATTATATCCCAGTATGTTTCATTCCCTTACTTTCTTTCCCATCATTTTTGATGCTCAATGAACTAAAGATTGTGATAGTAAATATTGTGATATTAAATATTGAATGGGCAAAGCATGATTAATATGCATGATAGTAACTAGGACACCAACACAAGTAGCTAGTCATGCTCAGAAATATTTCATTAGACAACTCTCAGGTGGCAAAGACAAGAGAAGAGCTAGTATACATGACATAACAACAATTAATCTCACAGTTAATCTCCACTTCACCACATCATCATTCAATGAATATGAACAAGTATTCAAATACTAACACAATATCTGAGGTGCATTTTCATTGGAATAATCATAATAATAATCAGCCAGCTATGACAGGATTCAATAATCATGCACATGAACAAGTTTTCATGTCTCCTTATAATGGAGTTAATAACTCTTATGAGTTTAAAATGCAGGGTCAAAATATGCATAGAAATCCTCTTCATGAGAAATTATACTTAGTACCTCAGACACAAAACATGGTTTTCCAAATGCAATCTTCTCAACAACACTACTCACATGCATGATGTGGTGGTGATTGGTTGTATTGATGAATTATTTATTATGACTAGAGCAAGTATATCTTTTGTTTAGTTTATAAATTAGTTGTTGTAGTAGTACAGTGTTTATGCTTTTTACCAAGTTCTATGTGAATATCTTGCATTAGAATATTAGTTAGTTAGTTATTGCCTTCTTGGTATATGAATTTGTTGGAAAGTACTATAGACTTTTTTTCCCCTTTCTTTTAACAACCTTAAACTTGTGAAAGGTGAAAGCTGCTGAGACAAATATATGTTCTGAATTTCTGATTTTGAAGATAGTTAAGAATATTGAATTTGAAGCTTAGAATAAAATGTTAACAGTTAACTTTAAGAAAAAAAAAATAAAGGTTCAGATTGCATGTGAAGACTATTGTCTTATTAGAAAGATTAATCAAGCATATTAATCATGCTTTGCCCATTATATCTAGGATTTTTATATTTAAGGAATGTGGAAGTGAAAGTTGAAAACAGTTACCATATGTGGTAGAGAAAGCAACATGAGTGACATTTAAAGGGAAAGGGGTACTGAATATATAAATGGTTAAATGCAATGCTTTGAATGTTTTGAGCTAAGTTTGAAGGCCTCACACAGTGACACAGAGAGGGCCATCATAAATAAGTTTAAGTGTAAAGTTAAAAATAATTTTAAATATAAAATCAATTTTAGTTAAATATAAAATCAATTATAAAAGAAAAAATTGAGTTGGATTCATTTAATTAATGAATAGTTTGCTAATTTGAGACACAAAAATGGTTTAATTTAAATTTGAAGTGATGCGTGTTGTCCATATTGAAAATTGTGTTCTTGCAATAATTTGCTATAATGATACATTTACATTTGCTTCCTTGTTGCAATAATTTTACAATACTATTCTATTTGATTTTACTATACTATACTATTTTTTTTATGTGAATTATCTATTTAATTTGATTTTACTATACTATTCTATTTTAAATTATGTTAACAGTTCCGTTGCTCCTCAATTCTTTGTTTGTCCTTTAAAGTATGGATGGCGACAACCCAGATCGTAGTTGGGTATATGATAGACTTTATGTTCAACGAGGGGGGTTGAAACCAGCATTTGCAAAAGGTGTTGAAGAGTTTATAACAAAGGCAATAAGCCGTAATCAGTTTGTAGAAGATGGTGGCATCAGATGTCCTTGTCACAATTGTATGTGTAGCGGTGTATTGTCTGCAAGTGAAGTCAAACTTCACTTGTATAGGTTTGGGTTCCAACCAAATTATTGGTATTGGACTCAGCATGGTGAAGAAGCCCCACATATTGACCCAGAAAATGTTCCAAGTAGTAGTGGATATATTGATAACGATGATCCATTTACGTTAATGCAACATATGGTCGAAGATGCATTTGGTCCAACTTATGACTTCCAAAATATGGGTGATGAGGGCAACGAGGAAGAGATTAATGAAGAGCCTCCAAATGAGGATGCTCAAGACTTTTATGATTTGTTAACTACTGCAAACAAACCCTTATATGAGGGGGCTTCTGATTCAAAACTTTCAATATGCGTGAAACTTTTAGCTTGCAAATCAAATTAGAATGTTCTGCAGAAATTTCTTGATTTCTTTGCAAGCATGCTTGTAGATGTTTGTCCTTTTAAGGATTCACTTCCAAAAAAATTTTACCAATAGAAAAAATTGGTGACAATGCTAGGATTGAAGTCTGAGAAAATTGATTGTTGTGTTAAAGGGTGCATGTTGTACTACAAAGAGAATAGTGCAGATATAGAGTGTAGGTTTTGTCATGAACCACGATATGTTCCTTGTAAGCCTTGGATAGGTAAAAACAAAGACATTCCAGTTAAGAGGATGTTCTATATGCCAATCACTCCTAGGTTAAAAAGATTGTATGCATCAACAGAAACTGCTGCCCAAATGAGATGGCATCAACATAATAAATCAAGTTCAGGCATTTTACGTCATCCATCTGATGGGGAAGCTTGGAATCATTTTGATGCAAGGTATCCAAACTTCGCAAATGAACCAAGAAATGTAAGGCTTGGGTTATGTTCTGATGGCTTTATGCCATACATTCAAGCATCTTCATCCCCATATTCTTGTTGGCCTATTGTTGTGACCCCGTATAATCTCCCGCCCGGAATGTGCATGACTAAACCATTCATGTTTTTGACTTGTCTCATACCTGGACCATCTAACCCAAAAGCAAACATTGATGTGTATTTACAACCGTTGATAGACGAGCTTCGACAATTGTGTAGTGAAGGGGCTATGACTTATGATATTTCCATGAAACAAAACTTTGTAATGAGGGAAGCCTTAATATGGACAATTAACGATTTTCCTTCTTATGGCATGTTATCTAGATAGAGTACCCATGGTAAGTTGGCATGTCTTGTGTGTATGGATGGAAATAAGGCTTTTACTTTAAAATACAGTGGCAAAAATTCATGGTTTGATTGTCACCGTCATTTCTTACCTCATAATCATGCATTTAGAAGAAGTAAAAAAGGGTTCACGAAAAATAGAGTTGTGAAAGATGACCCTCCTCCAATATTGATCGGTGAAGAAGTTTGGGGTTGGGTTCACAATATTCCACGAGTGATAGATAATGCACATTCTAAATTGTCTGGATATGGAGTTAGTCATAATTGGACTAAACGAAGCATATTTTGGGATCTTCCATACTGGAAAGACGATTTATTAAGGCATAATTTAGATGTCATGCACATAGAAAAAAACTTCTTTGATAATGCGTTTAACACTGTCATGAATGTTAAGAACAAGACTAAGGACAATGAAAAAGCACGAATGGACTTGGCCATCATTTGCCAACGTAGCGACCTAGAGTTGGTTCCACATAACAATGGAAAAATGAAAAAACCTAAGGCAAATTATTGTCTTACGTCTAGTGAGGCAAAGAAAGTTTGTAAATGGATAAAGGAGCTTAAGATGTCAGATGGGTATGCTTCTAACATGGCAAGATGTTCAGATGTTAATAGAGGACAAATGAATGGGATGAAAAGCCACGATTGTCATGTATTTATGGAGTGTTTGCTTCCATTTGCATTTAGTTCATTGCCTGACCATGTGTGGAATCCATTAACAAAATTAAGTCAATTCTTTAAGGGCTTGTGCAGCAATACCTTAAGACATGATGAATTGGTCAAATTGGGTGAAAATATTCCATTCATCATATGCAAACTTGAAAGAATCTTTCCACCAGGATTCTTTGATTCAATGGAGCATCTTCCAATTCACCTTCCGTATGAGGCAAAACTTGGTGGTCCAGTTCAATATCGATGAATGTATCCATTTGAAAGGTAATTTATATTCACCTATAACGGTTTCATTTTTTTTCTAAATATTTCCACTTTTATTAAGTTATTGTTGTCACTTTTCCAGAATGATGGGTGATTTTAAGCGCACAGTGAAAAACAAGGCTAGAGTGGAAGGCTCAATATGTATGTCATACTTACATCGAGAGACAACATATTTTTGTTCCCACTATTTCAAAATAATCTCTTTGTTTAATAGAAGCCAACGTAATGAAGGTGCAAAATTAAATGATGTTGTCACAACAACACTGTCAATTAGCAATCAATTAGGACGTCCTAGTGGGAAGGCCCAAACACATTGGTTGAGTGATGTTGAAAGAAGGTCTGCTCATGTACACATCCTCATCAATTGCAACGAGGTCAAGCCATATATTGAGTAAGTAGTATGTAAGCACACACCCCACATAATTACCAAATACATGTAATAACAATTCTCTCATTATTGACAGCGCCTTTTTGCACTCTAATTCCATTCTTGAAGAAGATCCTATATCTCAAAGTCGTATACATGGAGAATTCCCAGAATGGTTTCGTGCGTATGTAAATGCTTTATATCTTCGAGTTGGAGTATTACAAATTGCCTCACAAAGTAGCCTTGTTTTATTGCCAATGGTTTGATCCTAGACGGAACAGAGGAACCAAAGTTCATCCACAATATGATATTGTAGATATCAAGATGAATCGAAAATATGATCTCTATGATCCCTTCATAATTGCACAAAAAGCTAGACAAGTGTATTATGTACCCTATCCTGAAATGCAAACTGATAAGCGTCACTAGTCTGCAGTTATCAAAACAAAGCCTATGGGTCGTGTAGAGGTGGATGGAGCCGATGAGGACATGCCATATCAAGATGAAGATATGGCACATGTTGAACAATTAACTGAAATTGAAGAAATGGTTGGCTTGCATGATGAAACACATAGCGATGAAGAAGTCAATGTAACGTTTGTTCCAATTATTCCAATTGATAATGATAGTGATATGGATGATGAAGATGGGGATGATTTTTCAATTGACATTTGAATTTTTAGTAAGTATAAATAGTAGTTGATTGTTTGTATAAATCTTCATTTTCTACCTTTTTATATATTAGTTTTAGATTCAAGTTCTTTAATATTGTAGAGTTGATAATCTTGAATTGTGTTTACTATTGTGTGTGCTAATTGTTTTTATTCATGTTATCTTTTATAGGTGACTCCAAAAAAAAAGATTAGACTCAAGCTTCCTTTGAAGAAAAATCGCTTGATTTTACCGCATAAGGTAACTCAAGCAGCTCAGCAGGTACAAGCAACAATTGATCAAGCACCCGTAGATGCCAATGCCACCACACCAACCTCACAATATGTGTGACATCCCACACAACAACATTTTAAGCCTCCTACCCAACAAGCTACAATTAGAGCTGTCAATTTGACAAGCCCCTCTAATTATTGGCCCCAACCCACATTTTGAAGGGGCCAAAAAAATTAATAATTTAAAAGGCCCCTAAAAACAAGGCCCCTTAAACTAAAAGCCCCCTAAAAATTTGGGGGCCTAGGAGGCCCATAGGCCCACTTTTTTTAAAAAAGAATCAATTTACTGTTTTTTCGATAAAAATTTATGATTTTCTTTCGATAAAAAATTTCTGACTTTTTTCGATAAAAAGTTTCTAATTTTTTTTTTTCGATAAAAAAATCTTAAAATTAACAAAATATTGGGGGGCTATGGGCCCTTAGAGCCCCCTCCCTTAGGACCCATGAAATAATGGGCCGAAATGAAGAGGCCCCTTAAAAAATTATTTTAATAGGGGGCCTAATAATAAAAGAAAAAAAATAAAGGGGCCTTGTAGTTTGGGGGCTTTTTTGACGGCTCTAGCTGCAGTGCTTCCACTCCCACCTAAGAAGGTGCATCAATCTGAACCAATTATAGTGATGATGCCCACACCAAGTTTTGTCCCAAAAGACATTTCCCTGACTATCGATCATTAACCGTCACAACCAGTAACATCTGTTGCTTCACGACATACTTCAATTTCCGCTAATCCACCACTTTCAAACCCTGTTGCTATTGGTAATAAGACTCAAGGGTCAAGATGCTCCAATTTTAGTCATGGGGTTGCACCTGATGGGAGAACAATGATATGGCCAGATGGCCGAAGGTATGTAACTAGTCCTGATTTAATTTTCATTACTACATGAGGATTATCGTTCATTTGAATTTATTTTTTTAAAAAAATTGTTTACAGGTGGTCACTACTAGAAAATTGCATTTTAGCTGCCAATTTTAGCGTCGACCCCCGACTCCGACGCTAGTTAGTGTCAGCGTAGCGTCGGCCTAGCCGACGCTAAGGTCATAAATGCTAATTTTTAATTTTGTTGACAAGTAGCGTCGGCGTGGCCGACGCTAAGTAAAATAAATCAGACGCTAGTTTATTCATTTAATTTTTTATTTTTTATTTTAATCTGTAGCGTCGGATGGGCCGACGCTAGTTTATTTTTAAATTTTTTAATATTATTTGTAAAATCAGATTGTGCCCTAAAATTAGATTGTGCCATTCTGTTTTGAACCCCTTCTCCTATGTTTTGAACACTTCTCTCATTAAACCGTCGTCCTCTGGAACCCCTCGTGAATCGTCGCCCTCTCGAACCCCTTGTGAACCGTCGCCCTCTCGAACCCCTCGTGAACTATCGCCCTCTCGAACCCGCGCTCTCATCTGTGATCCCTGTCTCACTCTCAAGGTATGTTCACGTTTTTCCCCAAAATTGGAATTTCTGGTTTGACGTTTTCTGTGTTTTGTTGCTTTTGTTTGGCTTTGATGGTTTGATTAATGTGTGCCTTTTGTATAGTATAGTATTTCCCATGACAGTTGCAATTGAAAATTAACAAAACTAACAGTATAGTATAGTATGATTTTAAACCTTAGTGGCAGTTTTGACAATAGCAGGTTTGCAAAATGAATGAATTGAAAATCTCACTATCTCAATATCTCACTATCTGCAGTTTTGACAGTGGTAGTTACTGTTAGCACGAGTTGTTTGTGATGATGGAGATGTCTTTATGACTTGTAACTATGACCCTGTTGGTAATTATGTTAGGGAGCGACCTTATTAATATTAATACACCTTATGTGTACATGCAACTAGGTTATGAGGATGTTTGATGTGCTGAACCTGAAGTCTGTCTTTTGTTGTAAACTTTATTCGCTAAAAAAAAATGTATATTGGTTATATATAATATATATGTGGTAGCATGAATTCAGTTCCTCAGTCCTTTGTAATAAAATAGCAATGAGTATATATGTTGGTATAAATTGAGCAAATGTGTATGCTTATGGGTATAACCATGGAATTGGCTTTGATATTGATTAGTGAATAGTGATTGGGACAATAATTCAAAGAAAATAAATAAATAATTAAGTAAGAAGGGTATCATGGAACAGGGATCCGTTTGCTTGAGGTCAATTAAGCGAGTTTCGAGTCAATAATTGTATTTGCAAGATTTTTATTTATTTATTTATTTTTTAAAGCTATACAGGAATTGCACACCGGTGTCTGTATTTGTAACAAGCTAAGAGAATATAAGCTTTATTTTGATTGTAAATGTTATTATAATATTACATTAGGTGTTATGAAATTTTGTTTATTCAATATGAAATTTTGTTTACTTGATAGCTAGCATTGGTTTCTGTTTTCAATATGAAAAATGAAACACCTTTTCTATACATGGGACAGAGGATACCTTCTTTCTTATTTTATCTAATTCTCTCAAATAAAGTCCTTAATTAAATCTGTCTCACTTAACATAATATTTAAGGCTATAATAAAACTGTTTGAATTTTGTGTAGCAGGCTATTTTTAGTCCCATCTCTAAGGTCTATATGGTTATTTGTGAGTTGAATTTATGGTAATGTATATATCCAAATTAAACCAATTTCCAATATATACTCTATATGGAGTACAGAAATGTGAGTTTACTGCATGACAGAGCTAATGCTACTTGTGGTGTCACTGGAATGGGCAAAGAATATTGACATATAACACAAAGTGAACATTCTAGTGGGCATTGATGAGAACATTGAATAATGACATATAACACAAAGTGTTTGAGTTATTTGGAGCACCAATAAAGTTTAGACCACAACTGCGTAACTTTCATTATTAGGCATGGCTATATACATTTACATTGCTGCCTTATTCAATGAATCAAATCAGATAAGTTTAATAGTGACAAGCATAATAATATTTAGAAATACAAATGGCAGTGATTTTGATATAAAAGTTAGTTAATTTCATTATTAGACAATATATATCATTTGAATCAACTATATTACCTATGAATTATATATTATCATTGGAATGGACAATATATATCTTTAATTGCTTATATTAACTCAGACATAACTTAGACATGATTTCTGGTTCATTTTTCTGCGTTTTCTGCATTTTTGGTTCATTTTTCTTCTTGGTTCTGTAAATTGTTGCTTTCTAACTATCCCAAATGCATTGATGCAGAACCTAGTCCCTGTATCCTGGTGAATTTCGATAAACAACAAATCGTAGTTTGGAGGGGAAGGATTATAAGCACTTGAAAGGTATGGATGTTGTTAATTTAATTATACTTTGTTATTAATATGGATGTTGTTGAGTTTGTTTGTTGGTGTACATGCTGAATTTGGAAAACCTTGTCGAACTCTGTTTGTTGATTTTTTAAATATGCAAGTGAGGATAAATTTATATTTGTTTATATATTTTTTTATATATACAAATAAATATGTCTTTCTACTTATTATGGTGGATAACTTTTTACATATTTTGAGTCATAAAAAAACATTTTACATATTTTCTGTTTCTTTAACAAAAAATATTTCATTAAAGGGACAATACAATAATATGTAGAACTAAATTAGGAAAGAAAGTAATCAGTTTAATAAATGAGGGTAAAAAATTCAACAAAACTAAGAAATTGTTAAATTAAATGAATTACCAATTGATGGATATATAGTCTGCAAGATCCCTAGAGATAGCATATAGTTGCCTTGTGGCATTTCTGAAATACTTGTTCCCTTCGTCTCCAAACTTCCAGAACTCAGCCTCATGATACTTTACCCCTCTGTTACAAAAATTTAAAGTAACTAATTCACATAAAATTCTGTAAATTAATTATACTTTGTTTGTTGGTGTACTTTGTTATTAATTTGATTATAATTTCTTTTCAATCTAACTATCTAACTAATTAGTTAGTTGTATTGTTATACAATGCCATGATATAAATTGGAAATTCTATTACTGTTTGAATATTAATCTCTAACTAACTTTTCAAACTTATTTAGTGATTGACAAGTTAAGTTTTGGTCTTATAGTAAATGGACCGTACTTGGATGTACAATAGGGTACATGAAAATAGACGCAGATTGAAAGAGGAGTATGTTAGTGGTGTTAAAGATTTTGTGAAGAGGGCTTTGAAACAATCGATTTGTATATCTGAGGGAGGGATAAGGTGTCCGTGCATAAAATGCAAGTGTATGAAGATATATGCAGCAACTACTGTTAGACTTCACTTGTACCGGGATGGATTTCAACCAGATTATTGGATTTGGACTGAACACAGAGAAGTGAAGCCAATGGTTGAAACAAGAGGTGGTTCGACTAGTAGTAGGATTATGCATCACGACGACCAATTGAATGCAATCGATGAAATGGTGTTTGATGCTTTTAGGCCTTATCGAGATGTCCTTGATGTGAACACTAACATGGGAAATGAGACATTTGTTGAGGATGAGTTGCCTAACGAAGATGCAAAATGGTTTTATGACAAGTTGATATCCACCAACAAGCCCATCTACGAGGGGGCTACCCAATCAATGTTATCAATTTGTGTTCAACTTCTGGCAATTAGGTCTAATTGGCATGTTCCACAAAAAGGTATAGATTTTGTTACAAAAATGCTTAAAAGTGTATGTCCAGTGCCAACATGCTTGCCCGATAACTATTACCAAGCTACACAATTGGTTTCAAAGTTAGGGTTGAAGGTTGAGAAGATCGACTGTTGTAAGAAAGGATGTATGTTATATTACAAGGATGATAACAAGTTATCTGAGTGCAAAATTTGTCATTCTCCTAGGTTCATTCCACGTAGGACTGGTATGGGAAAATACAAAGATGGTCCAGCAAAAATAATGTTTTATTTCCCTATCATTCCTAGATTACAAAGATTGTATGCATCAACAGAGTCTGCAACTGAAATGAGATGGCATCACGAGAATAAAAAGAGTTCAAATGTCCTTCGTCATCCGTCTGATGGAAAAGCGTGGAAACATTTTGACAATGTATATCCTGACTTTGCTAGTGACCCCAGAAATGTAAGGTTAGGTCTATGTTCAGATGGATTTACTCCTTATATTCAAGCGTCTGCTTCTCCATACTCCTGTTGGCCAGTTATACTCACTCCATACAATCTTCCCCCTGAAATATGCATGACCAAACCATACTTATTTTTGGCTTGTCTCATACCTGGACCTTCTAATCCCAAACAAATAAAATGTGCATGACCAAACCATTGATTGATGATTTGCAACGATTGTGGTCCAACGGCATTTTGACCTATGATATATCCACAAAACAAAACTTCATCATGAAAGCATGCTTGATGTGGACAATTAACGATTTTCCAGCATATGGTATGTTATCTGGATGGGGAACACAAGGTAAGTTGGAATGTCCTTATTGTATGAAAGACACAAAAGCTTTCACTTTGAAATATGGCGGTAAGAATTCTTGGTTTGATTGTCATCGTCGATTCTTGCCAGCTAATCACTCTTTTAGAAGAAGTAAAAGAAGTTTTACAAAAAAATAGGGATGAGAAAGACAGTGAACCTTACATTTACACAGGGCAAGAGATCTTGGAGGTGGTGAGTAATTTTCCAAAAGTGACTGAAATTGGTTGGAAAAAGAAATTGAACGGGTATGGAGTGGGTCATAATTGGAAAAAATGAAGTATTTTTTGGGATCTTCCATATTGGAAGGATAACTTGTTAAGGCACAATCTCGATGTGATGCACATAGAGAAAAATGTCTTCGATAATATATTTAACAATGTTATGAATATTAAAGGTAAAACAAAGGATAATGAAAAGGCGAGAAAAGACTTGTCTTTATTATGCTTTCGCGGGGACTTGGAGATGCAAGTCTTATCTAACGGAAAGATGGGTAAACCAAAGGCAAATTACACTTTGACATCATCAGATGCCAAGTTGGTTTGTAAATGGCTTAAGGATTTGAGAATGCCTTATGGCTATGCTTCAAACCTTGCTAGGTGTGCCGATGTTGAGAAGGGTACGATATATGGGATGAAGAGTCATGATTGTCTTGTTTTCATGGAATGTTTACTCCCAATTGCATTTCATTCCTTGCCAGAATTTATTTGGAAACCATTAACCGAGCTAAGTCGATTCTTCAAGGATCTTTGTTGCAATACATTGAGGTTGGACGACTTAGTTAAGTTGAATGATAATATTCCAATTATCATATGCAAGTTAGAAAGGATTTTTCCACCAGCTTTCTTCGACTCAATAGAGCATCTTCCAATACATCTTGCATATGAAGCAATGTTAGGTGGTCCAGTACATTATCGGTGGATGTATCCATTTGAAAGGTAACTTTTGTGGTTGATTTTGTAACAGATTACTAGGTTTATTATAACTTACTTAATAGACTTTTAACGATCAAATGTGCAGATGTATGGGAGTCTCAAAGCGAGCAGTGACAAACAAGGCTAGGGTTGAAGGCTCCATATGCGCTGACTATATACAACGCGAGACAACTTATTTTTGTTCTCATTATTTCAAGTCATTCAATTTGTTGCCGACCACAAATTTAAGTAATAATCGTCATTTAGAATGTGATGATCTCCAACCTTCACTATCCATCTTGCTGAAACGAGGTCGACCTAGTGGGAAGTCTGGAACACATTATCTAACAGATAACGAATGGAAATCTGCTCAAGTACACGTGTTGATTAATTGTGATGAAATTAAACCATATCTTGAGTAAGTGTTAATCATAATGCGTGGAAAATTATATTGATGCAAACCATAATACGTATTTACTTATGAACTATGTGATTGTTGACAGCTTATTCTTGGAGAATCACTCAATCAATGAAGAAGACGCATCTAGACGTATACATGCAGAGTTTCCCATATGGCTGAAAGGATATGTAAATAACGAGGCAAATGAAGTGACCAACAAAGACATAATAGCACTATCTCGTGGTCCTTCATCAATGGCAATATCTTGGAATATTTACTTTGTTAACGGGTACACGTTTCACACTAAGGCCTACAACATTAATAAAAAGACAATCAATAGTGGGGTGCATGTAAGGGGTCTTACTGAAGGAGGAGAAGATGATTACTATGGCACGATCAACTATATCATAGAACTAGATTACTTTGGTCTGAAGGACAAGGTTGCATTATTTTATTGTGAATGGTTTGACCCAACAAAAAATAGGGGTACAAAGATTCATCCACAATATCAAATTGTTGATATTAAGATGGATAAACGTTATCGTCTTTATGATCCTTTCATCCTGGTGCAAAAAGCAAGACAAGTGTATTATGTCCCCTATCCAGAAATGTGTAGAGATAAGCGTGGATGGTGTGTGGCAATTACCACAAAACCAAGGGGTCACGTGGAGATTGACAACATAGAGGATGAAATGCCTTATCAGTCTGATGGGATGTCACATGTTCTACCAATTGCAGAAATAGAACCAATATCTTGTTTACGTGACAACTCACAAGTAGATGTGTTTGAAGAGATTTTTTATTGAAGATTGTAGTGAAGGGATTAAGGATAGTGATCGAACATATTACAATAATATTTTGTATTGCACAATATTAGAGTTTATTTTATGTATTTTGTATTACACTGTGTATTTTGTACTTAAGCAACTTGCTAATTCTGATAAATTGTTTATGTATTATGTATTTTGTGATCGAACATATTACAACTTGTTGATTCTGTATTATGTATTTTGATAAATTGTCTACTTAAACAACTTGTATTTTGATAAATTGTATTATGTATTTTGTATCGCATTGTTCATTTTGTATTTACGTGACATTTTTTATTTACTCTTTTTTACTTTATGACAACAGATGACTAACAAAGGTGGCGGTGATAAAGGAAAGGCCCATCCTACTAGGGGTAAACCAAAGATGTTGCGACCGGATAAACTTAATGAGCAGTGGGATGTCATACGTCGCAACTTGTCTACCACTAGGCCACTTCATTGTTCGTCTCCACCCCCGTCTCAGCCTCCAACATCAACTAAGATTGTAGCACCTGCTGATACTATAACACCACCATCCCACTCGACACCATCTCCCATCCATGCCTCAACCCCTGAGGTATTTGTCTTTATGCCGACTCCAGGTTTAAGTATTCATACCATGGGTGCCTCTTCACAACATTCCCCACATGAAGCTTTGCTAGAGAAGAATGTGGAACAAACTTCCGATGGTCATGAGGATAGGGTGGAAATTGGGGACCACAACCAAGATGATGAGGAGGTGGGTCAAGGCAATGTTCCTCCTATCGTGCCTATGAGAGATGATAATGGAAAAGTCATTATACGACCTTATGGTAAAGGGTAAGTTACAACAATTGTTTATTTTCTTAATATTAGAAGCATAAGTATAGACACATTATTTATTTAATACTTTATTTCTTCAATACATTAATGCAGACTTACTCCTAGCAACACAGTTGTAGATGATATTAGGTATGCCATACAAAAACAATTTCGTGAGCCTATCTATGGTTGGAGTGCAACCATTGACATAATTAGACAAGATTGGTTTGAAAAGTTTCCGGTAAGCCTTTGAATATAATTATATGTTCAATTCATTTTTCTAGCATATATAGGGAGAATTGTGTAATCTGTTTTGTTGATAGTAGTTAGTACATATATACTTTATGTTATTCCCAGGAGAAGGTATCGTGGGATGCTTGTCATAATGATATTGTGAAACGTCTGTTTGAACAAAAGGCCGCTAAAAGACTATCAGATATGCTTACAAAGGTGAGGAAAAAAGGGACTCGACCTAGTTGGATAGGTGAGGAAGCTTGGACTGGTCTTCAAGCATATTGGGAAGGTACATCATTCAAGAACATCTCCAACCAAAATAAGACCAATCGAGCTTCAACAAGAGGCGGGGCTGTCCACACCTCAGGCCGCAAGGCTCATATTGATGTTGCGATTGAGCTCGTATGTATTAAATTTACATTTAATTAAAATTAATACAATCTAATGTTATGATTTCTAATTCTGAGTTGTGATCTAATAATCTTGATTTTAATTGTAGAGCAATAACCTTCAAAGAGATTTACTTCCAGATGAGTTATTTTTGACAACCCACAAGAGAAAAAATGGCGCATGGGTTGATAGTCGCACAGAATCTACCTATGTATGTTCTTTATTTATGTAAATTCTTTATGCAAATTCTTTATATTACAAATCAACCAAAACATAATATGATGTCATTTAGGAATTTGATCATATATTATGTTATTAATTTATTCCATTTATCAGGGAACATTTAAACAAAAATTGAAGGAAGTACAAACACAAATTGGCGAAACAAGTGAAGAAAGTGGTAAAGAGGTAGATGGAGGGACAATACTTAAGTTATGGACTGAATCTGCAGGGGGTCGCACTCGTGGTCGAGTTTATGGTACGGGAGACTTATCCATTAACGTCCGACAGGGGTGTGTATCGCTTACACAACATTCCCAGAATTCTATGACTAGGATGTCTTTAGAAGCGGAGAGGGCAGCTAGAATTAGAGCTGAACAAATTGCTCAAGATGCAGTGGCCCAAGCTCAAGTGGCTACCAAGGTCGCCGAAGAGGCTAGGGAGCGTTCAAAGAAGTTAGAGAATGATTTTGATGCATTAAAGCAATTTTTTGGAGATAAAATTGACGCTTTGCACCGTCAATCAGTTGGTGGATCATCTACTGTGAGTCATCCTCCTTCGCATCCTCATTACGATCATAATTTGGACGACGTGTCGCTTGACGAACCTTAATGTCATAGTTATGCTTACTTTTTATAGTAATTGGTTGACAATTGTGTATTAGCTAACTTTGTTAAAGTTATTGTTCGATACTATTTGTTATTTTGTAGTTTCATAACACATGATATTTTGTTATGTTATTTAATACTCTATGCGTTTGTTATAATGTCAATGAATGACTTTTAATGTTTATTAGCAATCAATTATATTATTTAAAAAAAATGAAATTCAGCAAAGCAGGGGCTATAAAATTAAAAATAATAAATTAAATAAATTTGAACTTAGCGTCGGTCAATCCGACGCTACTGTATAATTTTAGTTGTTTTTTATTTTGACTTTAGCGTCGGCCCACCGAGGCTACTGTATAAATTTAGTTGACTTTTATTTTGACTATAGCATCGGTCATCCGACACAAATATTTTGACACCAGCTGACGTGGCAACTGACAATTTTAGCGTCGGATGTTTCAAATTTACATATAGCATCGGCCAAGCCGACGCTAAGAATTAGCTTCGACCGTTTTAGCCTAGGCCCAACTCCGACGCTAATCCGACGCTAAATTGCCGTTAGCGTCGGCTTTTGCCCTATTAGCGTCGGATTTGGGCCGACGCTAAATCCTGTTTTTCTAGTAGTGGGTTACCGTGTAGGGTGGCCTCGAGGGCTCTCACCTCAGTCATTACATCACAGTATGTTGATCCGTATCCTACCTGGGGAGCAATACCATAATTAACTTTGGAACGCTGGTTTGACAAATTTGGTGTAAGATTAAATTATATATCTTGTTAATAAGTTGAACTATTGTGTGGATACTAATTGCAACATTATAACTTATTTGTAATGTAATGTTGTAGGAGAAAGTTGCTTGGTTGCCTGAGCACAATTTTCAGATTAGGAATATCTTCAATACCAAAGGATCAATGCGTCTTTCTGATATGTTGATGCAAGCGAGAAAGAAGCGTAAGTGTCCAACTTGGATGGGAGAAACTGTTTGGAATGATCTTGAGAAGATATAGATGGATCGGTCATTTAAGGAGATATCAAATCGAGCTAAGAAAAATCGTGCTTCTTCTAAAGGAGGAGCTCTCCATACTGGTGGATCTATATCCATTGTTGAACATACCATTCGGATGGTACACTTTCTATATCCTTGATGAAATAACATTTTTGTGATATAAACTAATGCCATGGAGATTCCATGGAGATATTGGATCCATTGCTTATCTTTTGTGGACAACCCTAACTTTTATTAGCAACTTAGCAAGTGATTGCTTGATTATATGGATTTCTAGACACTGGACAGGAATTTTAAATTTGGGATTGTAAAAAATTGAGAATAGATGCTGTTATTACTTATTAGACTTTGCTATTTTTATTGTTTTGTTGTGTTGTTGTTTCAAAATGCATAGAACTATTCTGCTGAAATATTTTGTTGTTTTCCTTTGTTGCTGAAATGTGCCTCTCATTTTATTCACGATTATGTTGTTTTTATTTTTTGTAAGGCTGAAGAGTTAGGTAGAGACCCCACATTTGATGAGGTCTTTATAAAAACTCACACTAAGAAGAAGGACAACTCTTGGGTTGATGAAAGAGCAAAAAAAACATATGTAAGAAATATTAAATCATTCATTCTTCATTTGTATTTCTTGTAAAAATAATTCGATTATGTTAAATTATTTTCTATTTAATGTTGTAGGAAACATTTCAAGGTAAGTTGCAAGAAGCTTCCCAAAATGGAGAAGCATCTAGTAGTTGTAGCCAAGTGGTTAATGCGGAAGCTCGCTTAAACACATATGGGTCCAATCTGTTGGGAGGAAGAATAAAGGGAGGATCTATGGTGCTGGAGACAGATCCTCGCTTTACAGACAAGGTGTCGCAAGTCTAGCCCCAGATTCTCAATCATCTAGAGGTTGCGCCAATGTCTTGTCTCAACACTCTAACGAGATAGTTGCACAGATAGCACCATTTGAGGAGCGAGCAAAAGCAGTAGAACACGAGGCACGAGAGGCGCGAGAGGAACTAAAGAAAGCAGAGCAACGTCGACAAGAGGATGAGTAGCGCACTAAAGAGCTCCAGATACAACTAGCAACATTGGCAAAAAGTGTTGCTTCCATACAGGCCGAGTCATCCCGTCGTCGTCGTCATCTAGATTATGACAAGGATGAGTCTAACAATGATGACGGCGATGATTAGTATTGGTTTTAGTGTCATTTTCATATAGTAGTTATGACTTACTACATATTTTGCTTAGACTTGTGTAGGCATTATCTATATATTTTTACGATAATGTTGTTATGTGTATTTTGAAACTTTTGCTAGTGACTTTGTACTTTGAGAATTATGGTAGTGTAAGTTGTCCTTCTGGCAATCAGGATGTGTATTTTAAAAATACTGTTTATATAAAATTTCACTTTATTTTGACAATTATGTTTTAATATGCTTACAATTTAATTTAGATATATATTTAAAAAAATACAGCAAATTGTAAAAAAAACATAAAATAGATTTAAATAATTTTTTAATTACCCATGGACATGTCATGGATAAAATTATAAATATCAAATAAAAAACAATATAATTTGTCGCAGAATCTCCGTCGGTAATGTTAACTGCGACATGTCCGTAGGTAATTACCTACGACATTATCCATAGAACATCTATAAGTACGTTACCTACGGAGTCTCTGTAAGTTATACTACCTACGGACAATCCGTAAGTAAATCTATCTTGTTGCTTTTCCGTAGGTAAATAAATTCCTACGAGCGATTTAGTTACAAACCCGTGTCCGTAGGTAATCCGTGCCTAATTTTTAGTTACCTACGGACATGCCGTGGGTAAAGATAAAATAAGCCGTAGGTATATCCAATTTTTCTTATAGTATCGCTTGTTTGTCAAAGGAGAAAAGTGTTTTTTTGGAGCGTGTAGATAGGTGGTTGAATTTTAGATGGGTTGGGTCAACAATATAGAATCACACCAATGGAGCCGGGGGATATTTAGAGGAATTATATGATATTATATAAGTTTTTATATTAATTTATTTTTTATTATGCAAAAAAGAATTCAAGGAATAATATATGAAGTATATATGTAAATATAATATATTATGCATATTATATTATATACTATTTTACTTTATATTAAATAAAGATGAGTTGGTGAGAGAAAGAACTATAGTAGTTAAATTATTGAAATAGATATCGCCTAAAGAAAAAGGAGATTTGAATTGATTTAAATTGTAAAATATTGATTCTTGAGAAGAAAAAAAAAAAGGAAGAATTTTAAAATGTGAGGGGAGATAGAAGTGCAACAACTCAACAAAGAATCCCGCACATCAAAGGAGGAAGAGGAAGTGTAAGGAGATTTGGACGGTTTGAAGTTGAAGAAGAGATTCTCAAATTTTGGAGTAAATTTTTTTATATTCTTCAACTTAATTTGATGAACACTATTATTTTAGATTTGATTTTCTTTTAAATAATAATTAACTAAACTTTTCTAATATTGTTGGTGAATCTAATAATTGACATATGTTTTATTATGTCTTAGATATTTATTTTAATTATTTTTTATTTTTTAATTAAATTTTTCTATTGTTTTAATCACACGTAAGGATTGATGATCCTTTGCATGTTCTTAATAAATTAATTGTTAGCGATCATACTGCAATCAATTGGTAAAATTATAGAATAATTGAAATTATAAATTATTGTATGATTAAACTTAATTTTAATCTTTCAATCGTTCAACATTTTTATATTATATATTTTTCTTGAATTTCAATAATTTGCATGACATAACAAACTCTTAATTTAAGAAAAATAATAATAATAATGAATGACCACGCTACAAGAAATTTATCTTTTAGTGACTTCAAAAGTAGTCAATAATTGCCCTATATCTACGATCCAGACGCTGTCACTATAGGTTATAGTGACGGATTTCCACTATTGGTATAATTTGTAGAGTACCTCATAATTTTACCATTTATGCCCCGTCACTATAGCTTTTGGTGACAACTTTTACAGATTTTCATTCGCACCCTATTTTCATATGTATAGAGTTTAATGACATCATAATTTGTTTCTCTTCATACATACGATAATTTTGTATTAATATTAATATATATACATTAAAAAAATAACACTTCAATTATATTAAAATAGACCATAAAATCTTAACAAATATTTCAAATTACACAATATATATTATCTAACAACAATCTCAAAATATA
>JBBPBS010000330.1:2344676-2355099 GCA_037974835.1 Cicer judaicum
AAAAAAAAAAAAAAAACAATCAAATCTTGTCTATAAAATTTCCAAGTGCGCATAGCTAAAAACCAAAAACAAGACTTTTATTTTTCACCTGAAAATAATAAAAAGATAACATAAATAATTTCATATCTCATGTATTTTGTCTCAATATTCTTGCATTACCAAAAAAAATTCATAATCATACCTAGTTCTATCCAAAACATAAGGAACACCAAAATACATGGGATACATGTTAAAAATATAAATATCACTCTTGTCTTGCCATACTCAATTCTATCAAAACCGTAAAGTATATCTGATCACCATCCCCATAGGATTTTGTTTTTCATAATTCTGGAATAAGAAAGAAAAAAAAAAAGAGTTAAAAAACATCTACAATATCTATAAACCCCCACGTTACACTACAACTCACATAATGAAAGAAAATAAAGACCTACTTCTCAAATATGTAGATGATACACAAACTTCACACTACATAAAAGTATATATTTGTCTACTATTATTATCAATGTTTAAGTTTAATCTATGCAACATACCTTCTTATTGGCTTCAATCTAAGATCTAAGAAACCACAAATGAAGATGAGAAGATGATACACTGAGAAAACAAAATCATTGAAAAGCCAAAATCAAAATATAAATTATAAGATATATAGCAAAACAAACACTCATAATCCTTCAATATCTCTCAAAAATAAATCCTAAAAGAATTTGCCTCATCACTACCATCCTACAAAAACAAACTTAGCATGAACAAGAAAGAGAGCAAAAGCATGAAGAAAAGATTCAGTGACAACCTACATAGAACATTAAATTTTAATGCAAAAGTTTAACACAATGATTCCCTAGTGCTTGATACAAAACTGAAGTAGAAAATTTATGACCAAGTTGAAGTCTTGTAGAAATCAGACATAACATCTATCAGTCACATTTTTTTAATGCACAGATTGTGAAGGAAACTTCATTCCATCAAGGAATTGCAATATAATCACATAAGTACTACCTTATAATAAAGTAGTGAAAGAAATGGTAAGGATCATGCTTTCAACTAGTTCTTCATTTATGCATTGTCTAATAATTGAAGATGCTGCTGAACATGCCAAAGCATGCATTGTTGTGGCCACTAAATGTCAAATTCCTTTCATTGATCTATGAATTGAAGGTAAAAAGAACTATAAAAAATTAATCTAAGCTGAAATGAAAATGAAAGGTAACTTAAAAAACTAATTTAAACAATATTGAACTACATACAATCATGATTTTAATGTTAAGCCATATAAAAAGAAAAAATGGCACAATAAATCACAAACCTCAAACAATGAATTTCTAGGTATAACGATACTTCATAGACAATGAGTTTCCACGTTGTTCTTGGCTATGTGATGAAGAAAAGGAAGGTAAGAATCTTAGGAGTTAGGTTTCCAAAGAATAGATAAAATAAAATGCAATTAACATTATTTTCTGTTTTATAACTAAAATGGAAGAAAATTAGTTGATAATAAATTTAAATGAAACCATTGATCACACTACAAAGTGCAAATAAAGTGATGTAGGCAATGTCACCAATAAGAAAACTAGTCACCGAGAAAAAAAACCCTCATAGATCCTGTAAAAAGATAACATCATTAATATAAGATGAAAACACAAACGCAACCAATAAATAAAAGAGAAAAGATACAGGGCTATTGCAAGTTTATCTAATGAACATAACTTAAAGAAAATCAAACAAGAGGAGATTTTAGGGGTGAGAGGAATTGTTGGAAAGAAGAACAAAAAGAGCGAGAGAACATAAACAGAAATCAAAAGAGAAGAGAAAAAAAGAGACCCATAGACTTTGAGAATCAATAGTTTCCTCAACCAAATCACCACCTCCATTTCCGTCATAAAATTACCATGAACCCCCATAAGTTGTATGGGAGAATTTCCAATAGAAACTTTTTTTTTAATCCTTCAATGCACCTCATCAATCTCAATACTTTCTTCATATAAATCGAAAAAATTAAAAATAAAAAATAAAACAGAAAACAGAAGAAAAAAATAGATCTCGACAAAAGTACTTCATTCATAATACAAAAATACATTTAAGTTTCTGTCAATTGATTTCAACTATTATTGTCAATCTAAATAAAAAATAATTTTAATAAATTTTGTACTTGTTAATTAATCTATCTGACTATAATAATCTTTTATATTACTTATGGGATAGAGTACACTTCATTTGAGTGTGTTTTAAATGTAATAAGTTTTTTGCGCCAATTTTAAGAATTAATTTAGCAATATTAAGGAAAAAATATTTTATTACTTTAGACTTTTTTTTTCTTATTTGAGTTTAATTTAAATTAATGAATTTTTTTTTTAATCATAATCTACTTGTTTTCAATTGTCATTATTTTTATTCTAATTTACTTTACTCTATTAAAAAAATTGTTCATTTATTTTTCTTTTCTTTATTATTATGTTAATTTTAATTTTATCTTTATTTTATTTAAAAGCAAAAAAAAAAAATGTTCCTTTTACTTAGTTGTTATTAGTTTTTTTTTTTTATGCTTGTGCATGTTCACTCGTTCTCGAGAGTCTGATTTAGTTTTTAATCTAAAAATTGAAAAAACGGCTCGCAGAAACATAATAGAGATAAGAACTATGTGTCATAATTTGAGAAGAACACTTTAGGAATACTTCACTCCATCAACGGATATTACTACTAGCATTGTGAATCCACCAGTGCAAGCAACCAATTTTGAGCTCAAACCATGTTTGATTCAAATGGTTCAGAATTACACTATGTTCAAGGGGTACATCAATGAAAGATCCTAATGCTCATCTAAAGAACATTGTGAGAGTAGGAGACTTAATAACTTACAATGGTGTGTCCCGCTTGAAGCCATCATAATGAGATTTTTTTCACGGTCATTAGCTGACTCGACATCTATGTGTCTAGATCTCTACCTTCTAGGTTCATTACTACATGGGATCAATTGAAACACAAGTTTTTGCGCAAATATTTTCCCTCAAAAAAAGTGTAACACCCTGATTTTTACCAACGCGAGTGTATTTTTTTTCAAAGAAATAAAACAAAGAAATAAAGAAAGAAATATTTTTGGATAAAATATTGAAGTCGTAACACAATGACAAAAGTCAGTAATATTTACAAACAGCAGAAATAGTTTTTGAAACAAAAATCTAGAGTATTTAAATAGAAAAATACACTAGAGCTATAAGTCCTATCAGACATAGCTCATATCCCTGGCGTATTGTCGGTAGACACCAGCATAAAAGCACTGCCCCAAGAATCTCTATTTTCCCCACGTCACCTCAAAAAGTGGAACATGGACCCATAAAAAAAAAAGTCATCAGACAGTTTAATCCTATATACAATCTTCCAAAACAAAATAAATACAACCACAAAAGAAAGACATCTATTCCCTATACAACCATCTAATCTGATCATGCTACAAACACTATACAACATGGGTGATCTCCACGCGCCCCGGAAGAACCGCCTAACACAGCTTCGGTCAGGTATGTCTAATTACATGCCCGTCTCCAAAGTACTAACCGGTAGGACGATCCTGGTTCTCATATGAGAGCAAAGTCCAGATTTCCACATTAATTGTAAAGGGTCACCAACCGAAATTAACAAATAATACTTAGCCAAATTCTTATATTTTCAAATACGCAAAAGAACCTTTCGTCTTAGCATACTCATCGAAAGGATTTTCATATGTCCAAAAATGCATAAACAATGTTGAAAAATGATGTTTTTAACAAAACTACACTGTCGTATTTGAATACAGCATCCTTGTATTCGAATACAGTGTTATTTTGTAAGTTAGTAGCAAAATTAGGACAACTGTATTCAACTACAACCTTCTTGTATTCGAATACAACTATAGAAAAATGCAGAATTCGGTTTCGAAATGGGTTCACAATCTATCAACACTTACAAACAAATCCAAAACAATTACATTTGCCAATTACGACACAATCACAACAACAATTAAGTATACATAGGCAATCATCACGTTATATCAAACATGATTCGCGTGCCAAGCACCCTAATGCAATGCATATATGGCCAAAATGCATGAATTCCATGATTTGAACCAAAACCCTCCTCGAATGGGCGTAAATCATAATTGTACCGCCTATCACAAATCAGTACTAATTAACTAGGTGCCACCTATCACGAGTCAACACGATTTACTAAAAAAGCGTAAATCGTAAACATACCTCCTATCACAGACCAGCACTATTTACCGAGGTGCCACATATCACGAGTCAACAGAATTTACTAAAAACGTAAATCGTAAACGCACCGCCTATCACAAACCAGTATTATTTACCGAGGTGCCACTTATCACGGGTCAGCCTGATTTACTAAAAAGCGTAAATCATAAACGTACTACCTCACAAACCAATACTGTTTACCAAGGTGCCACCTATCACGGGTCAACACGATTTACTAAAAATGTATAGCCTATCACAGACCTACACGACGCGAAAATCCCCGCAAGAATAAGATGAACCAACAAATCACATGGCATCATCTCGTGGCCCATCATGGTCACCACTATCACCATGGCCCCGTCGCGGTTACCATGTACTATGAAATGCATGAGCATACTCTGACTTTTTTCACCACAATCATTAAGTAAATGCAGCTATTAAAAGATTCCCTATTTTTAATACTCATTTAACACTAATGATTTTTCAAATATAACACAGAGCATACTCCAACATATTTATTCACACCAATTTAAATTTCCACAACCACACATAAATCACATCTCTAAATTCCATCCACACCTAAATTGAATTAAATTCATTTTTAATCAAGTCACACATAAATTTCATCTAAAATATTCATAATATTAATTATGAACACATCAATTTCACCTAACATGAATCACCAAAATTTCCAAACATTAATCACCATATTCAATCTCGAAACTTTTCAACCATAAATCACCACAACAACATTAATATATCAGAGTTCTCAAAGAGCTAACTACATAAACATGAATATTTATAACAATTTGTTCACAATAAAACTAATCCAAACACAACAAAATTCCCAAAATTAATTAATCTTTCTCACACACCAAACTTTTAAAACCAAATAATCTATATTATTTACTTAAAACTAAATAAAATAAATATTGTCCAAATTTCACATTCACATACTCGACTATTAAAGCACCGAAATATTTGAGTTAATAAAATACTATAAACTTTTTTTCTTTTTAAACTCAATCAAAGAGTAATTAAAATAATAACATTTTAAACTCTAACAACTTTTAATTTCAATCTATCTTTTTGCTCAAACTCTTTAACTTAGTTAAAATTTGAACTTTTTCACAACTTTAACAACTCTAAATTTTTCGTAAAATTTCAACTTCAGTTCAAATTCATTTATTTGAAAATAACTCGTTATGTAACTCAAACACATCAAATTTAATCACTACACATAAATCGCATCAGAAAAAAAAAATCATAATATTAATTATGAACATACAATCCATATCCAACATTAATCATACACAACACACCTCAAAACAAACTAAATTCAATTTCAACAAATTTACACATAAACTAATTAAATTCATTTTTCACAAAATCACACCTCAAATACATCAAATTTATTTTCCACAAAGTCACAAATAATGTCCTAAATGCAAACTAAAAGTTTAGAAGGAGCCTTTATCTCTGTTGTAGCTTTAACAAGCGATTACGGCACCACGGTTAATTCCTGTAAAATTTAAGTTCGTGAAGTCGCGTCGAAAACTAACTCACTAGCACTGCAACGTGGCAATGAGCAATTTTCTCTTCTGACACTTCTCGAAACGAAGTTTAGATCTAGAAAAAAAGTGAAAGTTTTTTGTGTTCGTGGATTTTGAAAATTTAGAAAGAGAGAAGTAGAAAGAAAAGAAATCTCGAAGAGGCCGAAGGTGATTCTGTTTCTTCCTTTTTCCTTTCTTATATATATTAAAAAAATAATAATATATTATACTTAAAACCAACTAATAAATATATAATTTATAGATATATTTAAAAAAAAAAAACATCATTACACGTCACTTCTCAAATTACTTTTTCAAAAAAATATCTACTATCGCCGCAACTCAAAAAAATATCTACTGTCCGTTATTAAATTTTTCGTAATATAATTAAATTATTCTCCGACAAATCATCTTAATCGGATCTCAAAAAGAAAAAAGATATATATATAAATATTAAACATATTATTAACTTTAATAAAATATGATTTTGATATTTAATTGCCAAAATAAAATTCAATTGTGCTAAATGCCTAAGTAATTTAACACAAAATACCCTAAAATTGCATAAATTAGAATTTAGAAAATTAAGGGTTTTACAAAAAGCTACAAATATTTGAGTTTAAATCACAAACTTTTCTCAACTCGAGCAACAATCTTTACATCAAACATGGGAAAGACTTCAAGACAGACTCTGAAATCGCCCCCACAATGGATTTGAGAAGTGGAAAACACTTGAAATTTTTTTATAGTGGATTGTGTTCTCAGAACAAGGGAGTTATCAATTCAGCATGTGGGAGATCTATTCTAAGCAAAGAACCCAAGGAAGTTTATAACTTAGTTGTCGAGGGATCTACAAGGTACATGGTGGATGTTGGAAAAAATGACAAACACATTAGCCTAGTGAGAAATAAATGGCAGCCACATTAAGAATCCGACTGAGATGTACAAGGTGGATGCTGAAACCAACTTTGATTAAATCTAGATGTCATCTCCCATATTCCATTCCACTAACTCTTGGGCAAACCTAATTGAAGAAGCTAACTTTCTCGGCCAAAAGAAAAATGACTTGAGGTGTGGCTCAACTTATAACAAAGGTTTGAGAAATCACCCAGGTTTCTTGTGGGGAGGGCAATAAAATGGACAAAGTTCGAATTCTTAAAAGCCACCACATGTGCGAAGGACGAAGGAGCATAAACTCGATACTAATGATGTGTTAGTTAAGATCATGGAGCAGACAAATGAGAAATTTGGAGTCTTGGAGGGTCATACCTCAAGTATCCTCAATTTGTTGTCTCAAAGGCCCTTAGCCTCACTTCCTACTCAAGCTGAGCCTTACACAAAAGAAAAGAGCATGCATTGCACAACTATCATTCTTAGGAGTAGTAAGGAGCTAAATCATGAAAATAAGTAAGATGGATGTGCACTCGAGAAAGAAAAAGAAACTCTCGCTGAAGGAAATGTTTCCAAAGATCACAAGAAAGGAAAGGGGAAAGATTACCAAGCAAACTTAAGGATCCATGTATTTTTACTATTCCTTGTACAACTGGTAACTCTATTTTTGAAAAATTTCGTGAGATTTAGGAGCAAGTATAAATTTAATGTATTTTCCTATATTTGGTAAACTTGACTTGCAAGAACCACAACCTACTAACAGCTCCTTACAATTAACTTGTAGATCCATAACTCACTTTAACAACAAAGTGGAAGACATTTTGGTAAAAGTGGTAGCATTTATTTTTCCTGAGAATTTTGTGGTGTTAGACATGGAAGAGAAAATAAATAAGTTCTAATAATTTTGAGGTTCCATTCATGGTGATACTAAATGCCATAATTGAAGTTAAAAAGTGAAAGTTGACTTTACAAATGGAGGAGGAAAAATATGTTTTTATAGTTTTTAATTCCTTTAAAAATATTTTCTTTTTTTTATTTATAATTTTGTGCATGATATTTTTATTGTCGACGGGGATCCTCTAATGGAAATTGTTGTTCTTTATGATCTTACTCTTCTAGAAGAGCCCCCTTGATTTTCATGTTGGGCCATTGTTGTCAGGTTCAAGACATTAAAAAAACAATTCATATGAGGCAACTTGCGTTAAGATCTTCTTATTTTTTATTTATTTTTAAATTTAGTTCAAATTTACAATTTTTGCATGTTTAATTATTTTCAAGAAATAAAAACTCCAACCGGAAGTTCTTTTAGTGAAGTCACTTTTAATTTCTCCTATTATTTATTTATTCATTTTATGTCTATTTGAATATTCTGCATCAATGACTATTCTATATGCTAGTGTGAGGAGTATAAATTATATTTTGACACTTGAACTCTTGTAACGCTTGTGACCACATACGTATTAGCTTGTTGTTACGTGTTTAAAATTTATCCCATAATGCGTGATACCCTAAACTCCAAAATAACATTTATAATAATTTATACTAAATTATTTGAAGAAAACTCACAACAAATAAAGAAAATTTGTTAAAGAGATAAAAACTTTTATATCTAATTTAGGATATCACATTTCTCTAAAAACACATGTAACAATTCAACTTTGTTCCTTAATTAAAACAGTACAACATCAATTAGCTTGATCTAACTATAATTTCTTGATTTAATTCCCAAAACTTACTCATACAACTTCATATAAAAAGTCATTTGTAATAACAGAAGTAAAATACACATTACAACTCTTAATTCCCGGTATCACCTATCAGAGTAGGGTTTCTTTCAAACTTAAACTTCAAGATTCATTAACTCATAATAACTGCGATTTCGAAAACGCAGGGTCAAGCCAGTCAAACACAAACAAGGAAGGAGGTGAATTTTCAAAATCATGATGATAGTATAATACAAGTAAGAAGAACACGCAAACAATCATAATAGAACCATATCATTAAACAAACATTACATCAAGATTATATCACATTAAAAAGTCAAAATCACTCAAGTAACATCAAATCGTCTAAGAGAAGTTATCACCACACACGATACATATTAATCACAACAAAACAATCACAATAAAATGCAATGCTATGCATGAGCTTAGACTCTACGTCACAATGTGGTACCATTCTAACTCTAAAATACTTGGTTAGGAGGCTTGATACTATGCCACCATCCCAGTGGACGGACAATTCAAATTGGCCCTGTCCTCATAGATCCCCTCAACTCAACCCGAGACACATATACGTGACAGTCGAGGTAAAAGTGTGTTGTGTGGTAGCTCTCGACATTTGGAGTGCTACCTCCAAGTCACCTAGGAATTCCTCACCTGAATACCTCCAAGGTCTAACAATCTTGCCTTATGGCTCAACAGTAGACCGCCACGATCAGACTCATTCAGTTGTACTTCCCCGAAATCACTAGACATGTCAGGCCCTACCTATATAACGACAAAATAATCTTCACTTCACAATTCTCAATATTTATTTTCTCCCCTCGTTAGCTTATACTACTCCATTAAGAGCATCATCTTTATAAATCATCACTATTTTATTATATATGGGGTACTTCAAACTTCTCATCACAATTTTATAACATCACTAATTATACATAATCGTAATCAACATATAAACTCATCACAATTTTATAACATCACTATCATCGATAAAAAAATCAGTATTATCATCCCCGCTTACATATTTTACTGTCACATCACATAAATTCGTCTAATCAAACATAGGCATCAAATTTATTTGAAATCAAATATTATAATAATATCAAATACCACGCATTTAAAGAAATTAAATCAATCAACACCTTATAAATATTTCTATTTCATATTTTAATTTGACAATTTTGATATTTTCACATTAATCAATTTATCACTCAAAGGGCTACTATTGTATGTAGCAAGTCCCAGATGAATCGTTAGGAAATACAGTTTTCCCGTTCATCTCATATTATATTATACTCATGAATTCAAACGCTCTCTCACCCCTTACCTTAATTTGATACTTTCACACAAGAGTATGATTCCAAAAGAAAACAATCTTTTTTCTTTAACTTTTTGTCCTTCAATCGATCTAACTCGACAATTTATGGGTAAACATCAAAAATAAATTATGAGAAAATATTCTAGAAACTAATTTTGAAATTCGGTCAAACAAAATTACCATAAATCAGAAAAATTAATTAGTGGATAATATAGTCACTTTTCACACAATCATTTTGGCGTTGGTTTCACTCAATTCGGACTTACGGTGAAGGAGAACGGTGCAAAATAACGAATTCTACAAACGAAGAAGTCGGGTATTTTAGAGAGAAATTTGGGTTGCCCGATGAAACACATTTAAATTTTTTTTTTTATAAATAAAACCAACTATTACTAAGTTTACTTTTTAACATTTTTTTAACAAAATTTAATTATTAATATTTTAAAACTAATACTTGATAAATTAGATTAATTAAAATAATTAAACTTTTAAAAAAATACATATTATTAACAATTCAAACTCTCATATTCAAATTAATCACTATTATTATACTTAGTTTTCAAAATACTCACATTATAATAATATATCTTTAGAGAATAGTCAAAATTATAAATTAATATAACAACAACAATAATTTATGTTAATTACTAAATCATAATATATATATATATATATATATAATCACAATTCCAAAATAAGTATATAATAATAAAG
>JBBPBS010000330.1:2355156-2382720 GCA_037974835.1 Cicer judaicum
CACAATATTACAACTATCTCAATATAATTATTTATAAAATAAATAATTAAAATAAGATATCTTTAAAAATAATTAAATATAATTAAGTGCATATTTGATATTTGTAAAACACACAAGAAAATATGATATTAATTATCAATTCACATTGATACGTAAAATTGCCTAAATATTATTCTTTAAAATATTTACATTTATGTAATGTTATTTTTTTGAAAAATATATAAAATAATAAAATATAACATATATTATTTACATCACTCATTTAACTAAATATAAACAGATTAACACATCATAGAAAATACACATATAAAGAAAATTAATTATAAAAATAATCAACATGTATTTTAAAACAATTTTAGCACCAAATTAATTATCTAAAATCCTATTTAATTATTAAAATTTAGAGTGTTACATAATGTCATTGTTGTTTTTTATTTTTGAGCAAGGCCTAGTAATGAGCATGGTGTTAGTGCTAGATTGAAATTACGTTTGCTAAAATAAATAAGTTCCTTATCTTTGACAAAATAATTTCATGTTGTGGGTAAGTTTTGGTGTCTAAAGATGAACCAAAATTAAAATACTAAAATCTAATTTGAAGTAAATTGACTCCTTAACATTGGACAATTGAGAAATAAAAATTTCATGAGTTAAGGGACAAGAAAAAGAAATAATTGAAAAAATAGTTTATAGAATTAAAAATTTAATAAAATGTCATCTCACTAATTAGCTTGGAGGTTACCCACTCAAGTAGTCATGTGATAGGTGAGCTAAAGTGTTGTTTGAGTATCTTGATGATTACTTACACTAAAAATCATGTCAAAGGTGAAATGTTATCAAACTAAAAAAAAATGAAGTGTTGGTTTCAGTGAGGACGTAGCTTGGAAATTACTTGCACAAGTAGTAATACCAAAAGAAGAATGATATCAAAATCAAAAGAAAAAAAAATATCATGAATAAAAGAGGTTGAGTTTCCTTATTAAATCAAAGAAATATGTCTCTAGTACTTGAGAAAAATAATCATATATGATATCTGATAAGGATGAAACTTTATTAATGAGAAGGATTAAATAGATTGATTGAATAGTATCTCAAGGCATCGAATGCTAGAAACAATAAGATTAACCATAAACACTTTGAACTATGTATATTAATCTTACTTAGTTGACATAGTGTAGAAGGTGTTTGATTTAATCTTAACAATGCAGAAGGATTCTTGCTCAAATTGAAAAATTCATAGTGTTTGGTTGAATTTTATTTTTGTTATTTTCTTGTTTCACTTTAAAATTTCAATAAATCTTTGAGCAATTTTTAGTAATTATTATTAATTATTTTTAGAGCAATTATATGATATGATATAAATTTCTAATTTAACTTCCTCTTTATTATGTATGATAGATGAATTTATATACTATATTTATTACTATACTTAATATCAGGTAAAGATGAATCGTTGAGAGAAAGAAGTAAAGTAGCTAAAATATTGAAAACAAATACAACATAAAAGAAATGAGATTTGAATTGGTATAAATTGAAAAACATCGGTTGTTGAGAAATGAAAGGACAAAGTTTTAGAAATGGAGGGGAGATAGAGTGCAACCACTCAACAACAAAAACTCGAAAAGAGGAGAAAATGAGGGGAAAGAGGCCGCACATCGAGGAAGAAGAGGAAGCAAAAAGAGATTTTGAAGGTTTGGAGTTGGAGAAAAGTGTCTTTAAATTTTAGAGTAAAAATTATTCCATTCATGAGTTTTTATTCTTTTCTTCTTAACACCATTACTTTTGATTTGATTTTCTTTACAATAATGATTAACTAAACTCTCTTATAGGGTCTTTGGTGAATCTTGTAATTGAAATACCTTTTACTATGTCTTAGCTATCTATTTTAGTTTTATTTTAATTACTTTTTATAATTCCATTAAATTTACCAATTGCTCCAATCACATGTTAGGATTGATGAACCTTTGCATGTTCTCAATCAATTATTTGTTAGCGATCATACTATAATTAATTAATGGATTTATAGAATAATTGAGACCATAAATTATTGCATGACTAAACTTAATTTTAGTATTTTAATCATTCGACCTTTTTAGGCTATATACTTTTCTTGAATTTAAATTCTCTGAATAACCAAACAAAGAGTTAATGAAAAAGAACAAATGATCAAACATGTTAGTAGTCTTAGTAAAGGAATTGATAATTAAATAAGTAAAACTATAACTCTAGGCTTCTTTCAATTGAACTCTAACTTTATACTTTTATTTGTAATTTCTTGTTATTCTTTATTGTAACAACTTAATCATTATTGTCGATCTAATAACAAATTTAAATTAGTTTGGTATTTGTTAATTAATTGTTGAGATACAATAATCTTTTATACTACTTATGTGATATAGTACACTTGTGTTAAGTATGTTTGCAATGATATAATCTTTTGTCAATGTATAGGACATAAGAATCAATTAAATAAAGGAAATATGTAAGGTTAGACATGGTGTCGGTGTTGGTGCTAGTAAATATTATAGAAACATATTGTATAAAACAATTTTTCAATACATTGTAATCGAGGAAGTAATTGGCTTGTGTAGAGAAGGACGTAATAAGAAGGAATAGAAAGGAAAATGAATTTTATGCTACAAAATGGCGTCAACTCATATTTTAAATGAGGCAGAATAAATTTGATTAATTGGCAAATAAAGAGACGATGTGCATAAAACGAAATTGAAATATGTTTTAATATATTATAAATATATTGATTTGATTTTTTTATTTTTGTATTCGAGTCTAAAGTAAACCAAATTAAATAAACCTATCATCTGTCGGTTTAAATATGAATTCACTTAGTTTAAAATAAACTATACAAAATTTGAATCAAACCAATATATTTTATTCATATTATCAATTGTATTATCTTCAATAATGTGTTATATTTCAATTTTAAATAATTATATATTATTTTCTTAAATTATTGTTAATGTACTTGTTTTAATAGTATAAAAAATCAGTGTTTGATAAATATATACATTTCTCATATATATATTTTAGAAAAAAGCTTAATATTTAAAATTTTCAACTTAATTTAATTTGATACCTTTCTCTAATAAAATATATTTTATTAGTGTTTGTGTCCCTCCAAATTTTAACAAGAGCATATTTTCTTTTAAAATAATTTTTCAAATAAAATACGATAACACACATTTCTCTTAAAATACCTAACAAAACTTCTTTAAAAGTTTAAATAAAAAAAATAACGTTTGACATGTGGTTCAAAAATTAAAGATTATCTTAAATAAATTCACACACATATTAACTTTAAATATAATAAAATATAATATAGAGGCTCATAGACAAAAGCATCTTGAACCATATACTCCCTTATAATATATACCAAAAAATACTTTCAGACTATGAGATCGGACGAGTCACTGTTCATATCTCTGAGGTATTCTCGAGTATACTATTTGCTCCAAGAATTCAACCCCTCCATGAATTAATATCCAAAAGTAAAATGTGGAACTACCAATAAAAATAAGTTGCTAAAGTATACAATAAGTACAATCATCCAAAAGTATACGATAAGACATCAAAACAAAAGTGTCGCAAAAGGTCTAGTACAAGCAACCTAGTGATCTTGAACTAATCACTACAATAAAAAGGACAACCTCCACTAGCTTCAGGTCAGGTTGCTAGAGTCTTCTTAATTTTGACATCTCTTGTATATAGTAACTTAGTCAACGTTGCAACTCTTGAGAATATTATGAACTAGACACTAGTACAACCTATTGTTGAACTCCATTTTGTCAAAAATATTAATAATGAAAAAACCAACCTTATCTTTTTAAAAGGATTAATTGAATTTGACATATATTTCATCCTCAACTTTTTAAAACACAAGATGTACAATAATAACGATGATGACGATGATGATGACGATGAAGAAGAATTAAAATCAAATATTTTTTAGGCTAAATAATATCTGTGGTCCCTTAACTTAATTTCAGATAGCGTTTTAGTTGTTTATTTTTTTTTTTTTTCGAGTTGATCCTTTATTTTAATTTTAAGTGACAATTTGATATTTTATTTTTTAAAATTTCAACAATGTTATCCTTTTTTTTTTACAAAAAATAAAAAAAATCATCAAATTTTTCAACCAAAACCCATAAAATTCATTATCATCGATCTTCAATAAAATACAAATTTAATCAAATTCATATCTTAAATCTTGAAATAAACTCATATGAGTGTATTTGAATATTTGAGTTACGGATTTGATAAAATTTGCATTATATTGAAGATGATTATAAATTTAATGGGTTTTGGTTGAAAATTTTGATGATTTTTTTCAATTTTTGTACAAAAAAGGATAATATCGTCGAAATTTTAAAACATAAAATATGAAATTGTCACTTACAATTAAAATAAAGAACCAATGTGGAAAAAAAAAGATAAAAGACTAAAACATTATCTGAAATTAAGTTAAGGGACTACAGATATAATTTAGCCTATTTTTTATTTTAAATTAAGTAGTTTTGATTTTTCTATTACACCGAAGTTAAGACCACTATATTTTATTAATTCTGTTAATATTCGTTTTGCTTATTCTCACCTTATCCTATCTAATGCAATCATCCATTTATTTATCATTTCAAAGTTATGTTTTGACAATCACGAATTCAGATATCATATATTACTTTGGATCAATTAGACAAACAACATATACAAACACATATCGATCATATCCCAAAAATATATATTCAAATCAATTATATGATAGACAGTTTAAGACATTATGCTAACCGTTCCAACGTGAATGAAATATTTCCCCCATCATGGTTTTGTAAATGAAGAGTCTTAGAAAAAAGTTGAAAAGTATACCTAAAAGGCTCAAGCTACTACTTTCCAGAAAGAATAACTCAATAGTCGTCTTGTCGATAACTAGTACACCAAAATAATATATAACTCGCCAAAAGTTTGAATATGTATTTAAATATAATTGAAGGATAATTCTAAGTTTTTTTTTTCAACAACCAATATTAAGAATTAGTTTTATTAGTATTTTACTGAGTTATTACTCCAGTTCCTAACTCCCCTATATCCCAATCACCAAACCAACCTTATATCTTAAAAGGAAAGTCATAGAGTATAATAATCCCATGGCAACGGAGGTGTTTATTAGTCCCTTCATTATAAAACCCTAGTAGACTCCTAGTAGCGCCATAAAACCCTAAATTAAAATTGAAACCCTATAGTTTGATAGAAAGTAAACAAAATAAAAAGGCAATACCTGTTTTAGCCTTTTGAAGGAAAACTGAAATGCTCCAAAAATATTGGCATCACAATGATACACCAAAAATCGATCAAAATGGATCTGAAAGTTAGAATTGATTAAGAACTCATACCCTTACAGATATAAGCTTTGGTTTTCGCAAATTTTAGAGAGAGATAGAGAAGATGGAAAAAGATGGGAGTAAATAGATTTTGAAGCCCTATATTTAGGTAAGTTGGTGCTTGTACGAGATCCAATTCCCTTGGTGAAATTTATAATGCTTCTACGAGAATCCACGAGAATCCAACTTCCTCACTCTTGTCCAACCAAAAAGTGTAGTGTATTTGGGACCAACACACACTTGACACATGGCAATTAGAACCAAAGCCTGCTAACACTTGTGAGCTTTCAATAATTGTATCAATGAATTTAATATGAGAATTACCCCCACGCTCTTATAGGATATGAGCTAATTCCTCCTATTTAATTCAAATGAATATTTTGAATTCAATAGAGAAATAAGCTAATTTGTACATAAGTGAGATTGTAAGATTGCATATAGTACCCTTCAACATAGTTTTAGATAGAGACCCCATAGTCGCTTCTATGTTTTGGGGAGGTTTGCAAAGTTCCCTTGATACAAAACTTAGGTTAAGTTCAACCTATCACTATATGATCAATGGTCAAACCGAGAGAGCCAAATAATCCTTATAGGAATTTCTTAGAGCTTGTGTATTAGAGGGGAGTGGGACTTGGGATATGTTCTTACCTTTAATAGAGTTTACTTACAATAATTGTTTCCATTAAAATATCGTCATGACACGTTATGAAGTTTTATATGGTAGGAAATGTATAACCCTTTGTGTTGGTTTGAACATGGTGATAACCACGTGTTAGGTCAAAACACAAGTTCATCCGACTACTAAATATGTAAAAAAAATTCATGAGAATATGAGTATAAAGGTGCTGGAAAACACGAGAAAGAGGGATTTTAATTGTGTTGGACCATTTCTGAAAATTATTTTAGTTGCTAATAAAAAAGATATGTTCTTTATCAAAACATTCAACTTATGAAAATAAATCAGTTAAGTAAATTAAAGTTGAATCATAAAAAACATAGATTAAATAAAATAGTAGAGATATAAAAGGGACACATATATTTTTATAGTAGTTCACAACAAATTGTTACTTCATCTAGTCCTCCCTTTATAGAGATATTTTGTCTCATGGATTCAACATTGGATAGATATTCTTCTAATGTTATTGCGCCTTAAAGTGTTATTCGTACATTACTCAATGTTTCAGGAAAGTCTAAGGATGGCATCAATGCATGGACTTGGTCGATATGGGAATAAGAAATGAATTGGTCCCGTAAAGAAAGGAAAACGTACATATCTACCTCCAACTGTACTCTATCTAGAAGGAAAATATTGTTTTATGTAAATTTCTACACGAGGTTAAAGTTTTAGAAGGATACTCTTCAAACATTAAACATTTAGTTTGTATGAAAGACCTCAAGTTAAAAGGTTTGAAGACCCTTTATTGTCATGTTCTAATGGAGAATTTGCTACCAATAGGTATACATTCCGTTTTACCTGAAAAAATTCGATGAGCCATAACTAAATTATGTTTCTTCTTCGGGGAAATTTGTAGTAAAGTGAATGATCCTCATAAATTACTGACATTATAGAAGGAAATTGTTGTTACTTTGTGTGAGCTTGAAATGTTTTTCCCACCCTCATTTTTTGATATAATGGTTCACCTTACTGTTCATCTTGTTAAGGAGACACAACTTTGTGGGCCAGCTTATATGAGATGGATGTATTCGATAGAACGATATATGAAAATATTAAAAGGGTACGTAAAAAGTAGAAGTTGACAGAAGGTTGTACTATTGAACGATACATTGTCGAAGAAGCTGCTGAATGTTGTACTGAATATCTATCCAATGTTGAATCCATAGGACTTCCCTTGTCTCTTCATTTTTGGAAGAACAACAGCAGAAGGGATAATTGGAAAGATAGTGATGACAAAATGGGAGTTGACATAATTGTATGTTCTGCACAATGATGATGAGGTTCAACTATATGTTACAATATACAAGGATCAATTATCTAGTTTAAACATGAATATGGATAAAAATTGGATATATAAGAGCACAATCGAAGTTTTATAACAAGGCTAAAAAATCACATTAACTCAAAGTTAATATAGTCCCCGGTTCAATTTCACAGAGATTAAGGTGGCTACCAAATGGTCCGAGTTTACATGTCTTTTCTTACATTGGTTATGTAATTAAGGGCTACACATTTTATACCAAAGCGATGTATATCTCAAGTGCAAAAGACAGAAACCCAATATATGCAAGTCTATCATATTTTGGGGTTATCGAGCACATATGAGAGTTGGATTACACAATGTTTCATGTTCCCATATTTGGTTGCATGTGGGACGATAATAATAATGGCGTTCGGATTGATGAGTCAGGGTTCTTGCTTGTTGATTTTAATAGGGTGGGATACAAAGATGAGCCTTTTATTTTAGCGTCGTAAGTTCAATAAGTGTTTTGTGTAACTAATTATGTTGATAATAAATGGTCCATTGTCTTATCGACCAGTAAAATAAGTGATGATAACAATAACGATGAAGATGTTGGTAATGATATTTTCTTTGCGACATCACAACCACGTGAAATTGATTCAACTGATGATGGTTTATATCTTAGAGATGATCATGATGAGGGAATTTTGATTAATCCATCGTTTCATATCGTTAAGGGAAAAACAAATGTGGATCCCACTAGGAAAAGAAGAAGGACATCTTAAGGTGTTTAAGTGTTTTATTTAAGCCATGTAATCTGAACTCATCATGTAATTTATTATAAGTTCATGTAACTTGAACCGCTAGAGCTAATTTCATGTAATGTATACTTAGCAATCGGCTTGACCTGCCAGAACTGAGCATTTAATATTTAACTTGAACTGTATTTGATTTTTTTGCTTATACTGACTTTTTTTCTTATACTGATTTTCTGCCATTACTAAGTCTTGAACTGCTTAATTATACTTATTTTCTGCTTGTACTTGAACTGCTTATACTAATTTTTTGCCAGACTTGAACTACTTATAATGATCTTATACTTATACTGAACTTGAACTTTTAAAAACCTATGTTTGGTTTGGCATTTTCCTTGAACTTGAACTGATCACAATCTAAATTGATCATGTACTTTAGCATTAAGCATTGATTGATATATAGGTATTTAACAAATAATTTGGAAAAAAAAAAAATTCCAAACATAGGTATTTTTCATAAAACTGAAATTGCAATTTCGCATTGATATATAGGTATTTAACTAATTATTTAGCATTTTACAGAAATTGAACTAAAATTTTAATTTAGCATATTTAACATGAACGGAACTTGTAATTTTACGGCGCTTTTTGTCCATTAGCGCTGTAAAAGGATTTTAAAAAACTAAATTACAAATCATTTACAACGCTTTTGTCCATAAACGTTGTAAAAGACTTTTAAAAATTAAATTATAAATCATTTACAACGCTTTTTGTCCAAAAGCATTGTAAAAGGCTTTTAAAATCTAAATTACAAATCATTTATAGCACTTGTTCTATAAGCGCTTTAAAATGCTTATATAGCGCCTTTTATACAGTCTTTCTATAAGCACTGTAAAAGGATCATAAGGCGCTTTTTATATAGTATTTTAAAGCATTTTTTTTGTGAAAACGCTGTAATAGGTTAGGTCTGTTAAAGCACTTTTTGAACATGTGAAAACGCTGTAATAGGTTAGGTCTTTTAAAGCACTTTTTGAACAAGTGTTGTCCATTAAGAAACCTCTTCATTACGTACTCTCTCTACGAACTTGACAGTGCGAAACCTCTTCATTTTCCATTTCATTGCGTACTCTCCATCTTCATTACTATCCATACGAATCCTATTGTTCCTCTTCTCCCTAGTGCGAATCCTCTTCACTACTATCTTTACGAACCCTATCCAATGCATCCATACAAAAAATCGCGTATGTAGTATGCACGTTTAGAGCAAAAAATTGTAAGTAAACATTACTTTTATACAATATGATAGGTTATAAAGTATAGTTTCTAACTATTATTTTGTTTTTGTCTTACTGAATAGCTTCAAGAGACGAAATATGATCAACCATTAGGTCATTATTTTGTAGAAAGAGGCTTGTTTGAATAAGGATGGAATAATTGATAATGAAAATGTTCAACAAGTGATAGAACAATGTGTAAGTATATTATCACTTTAATATTTTTTAATATTATCTTTTAAAAATGATATTGAACTTATCTTTTTAATACTATATGTGTTTAGAAGAATCTAGAACAATGTTATGAAAATCCAGAGGAGAATAAACAAGTTAGTTGAAGGGATATACTTGGTAAGGTATTTAATGTTCTTAAATTTTTTGGCTGTGTGAGGGGTAAAGGATTTGATGTAACTCCAAAAAGCTATTTTTCACATGAGAAGCACATAAATCCATCTAATGAGCAGGTACTAAATGCGCTGGAAATCCTAATAGAGCAAGTTACATATTAGGTGAAAAAGGATAAGGAAAAACAACTTTCGGAGTGTCAATGTGAAATATAATTAGAGAGTGAAAATTGTAGTTGCAACATTGTTCGTAATGAAATAAGAAATTTATTCAACCTAATTGTTTCATATATTTATGTATTAACCATTGATTTAAGGAGTCTCATCTTACGTGTTATATTTATCCTCCCCGACTCATCGTATGGTTGGAAAAGGAACATTGTACAATACTTTGGGAGACGTGTTACACCATAATCCAATCTCTGTCGGCCATGTTAAAGTTTCACTTCTGATTGCTTTAGAACCAGTTACCCTATTGCCTATACCCGACATCAATGGAGATATGAAGTTTTTGAGAGAAGTAATAGGTAGTTAAATGGCATGACCCAAAAATCTTGTTGGCATAGATACAGTATGTTAAATTTTTATGTATATTTAATTGTATGATTATGATTGATTATGTGGAATTGTTGATTTTTTCAATGTTAACTTTAACTTCACATTTTTTTATATTCATACAAAGTCTAAAGGGAATTATAAGAAGATTCCTCACAACGAGTTAGTCACTTCACCAGAAAAGGCTTGAAATATACATCAATTGTATATGAAATGATTAACTTACTATGATAAATAACAAAATTTTGTTCAGATTCAAGCAAAACCTATTGAAAATGTAAAGAAAGTTGATTCAAAAAATAAACCCGCTGCACTGCAAATGTAGGTTCATGGTAAAATATTTATTCAATCACTAATTTATTTAGCTGTTTCTCCTAAAATAATTCTGCTTCTCCTAATCCTAAATATCTTTCTCCTTAATCTGCCAGAAATTCGCCGCACCACAAAATGCAGGTTCATGTGAAAAATAAATCTTCCAAAATTCAAAAACTAGATCATGGAAAATCAGTTGCTACTCCTAAACTAAGTCATCCATGCCTTTCTCGATGGGTCGTGTCTTGACATAACAACAAAAATGAATATGGAGAGAAATGATGCACGTAACATACACATGGATAAAGGTATTTTTAGAGAAGAGTTTGAAGAATTACTTAATAAAATGCATATATATGTACTTCTAAATTATAATGAGTTGAGTGCTACTGTCATCGGTATCTACATTAGGTAATGTAAAATAATTTAGTTAAGATAAAAAAAATTTTTAATTGCATCACTACCACATTTATTGGTAATTAATCTAATTTTATATTTTTATTGAAAGTATTTGTATGAAAAGTTAGTGCGCATTCACAAATTGACAGATAGAATTTCATTCTTATCTCCCCATAAACTATCCATGTTTAAACTTGATCCAGTTAACGTGAAAAAATATGTCATTGATATACTTTTGGAAAATAAAGAGAAATGTAAGTTGTTTCTTGTGCCATATAATTCAGGATAATTAAATATTATTTATCTATATCTTTTTAAATTTATGATACTTTATCAGTTGTGTAAACAAATTTGCCATTAAATTTTTTGTTATTGTAAGCAACATTGGGTGTTGTTTGCCATCAATACCACCTTAGAAATATACTATTTAGATCCACTACACGGTCATTACAACAATCACTCAGATATAAAGAATATCTTCGATACGTAAGTAATATTCATTTATTTCTTACATATATAAATAATGTGTTTGATAATTGAATAATAATCACACTTATTTGATAATACTTTACATGTTTTCCGTGTTCAAATGGGTGCTACTGTGTCGAAGCATAAGTCAAACAAAATCACATGGATTCCAATAAATTTTTGAAATTTTTGTTATAGAATTTAATTATATGCCTTTAAAATTTCCTTTAAAATCAATGTATAAATATTTATTGGCGTATATGTTTTTATTTTATAATGCCCTCGTCAAACTAACAAAATAGACTGTAGGTACTACATATTGTTGATATGAATCAAAATATAATTTCAGAAACGGTACATTATTTTTTATTCTAACTATATATATATATAATATAGACTGTAGGTACTACATATTGTTGATATGAATCAAAATATAATTTCATATATATATATATATATATATATTTGATTCTAACTTATTTATGTTCAAATATTATATCACATACTACTTTGACAACTCCAATTCAACATACTTTGAAAGTGATCTAACTGAAATAAAGGAAGACTGGTGTCAATATGTTCTCGAACTGAAAGTTATATAACTTGTTAATAGATGAGTTTGAAATTGTAAACTATTATTGTATATTTTTGTGTGAACTGGTCCTTATTCTAATTAGTTTATCTTATTTTTTGTTACAATAGGGTAAAGTAAGAAATTGCTGAAAATTACTATTGATATGATATTGTTGTTGTGAATATGTAATTGATATTGTGAATTTGTTGCTACTGTCAATATTATTAATATTGTTGCTACTGCCATGAACTTGTTGTTGTGAATATATATTACTGTTTATGTTGATAATATACTTTAGGTTGATAATATATAGTACGGATGTTAATAATATAATATATAATATAGTGTTTGAATTAAAAAATTGCAATTGTGTCAATATGTGATTGATGAATATGATTTTGGAAAAAAAAAACTGAAATCTCATTTAAAGGCAACATTTTTTTTAAAATTCCATTAAGGACTTGTTTTCAGCCTTTTACAGCGTTTTCTTAAACTATTTACAACACTTTTTACAAACTAGCATTTTATATTGCTTTTTAGAATATATTTACAACACTTTTTAAATGTAACTATTACAACGCTTTTTTGAAAAAACGTTGTAAAACTAGTCTAAGAAGCACACTATATATATACTTATAACAACACTCTATTTAAAAAAATACACAATAAAACTAGTATAAGAAGTGCGCTATATATATTAAGACAAAATCTCAATTTAAATGTTATGATGATAACAAAAGATTAATTAAAGATTATTAATTATGATTCTAAATGTTATGATATTTAACATGTGCATTTGAGTGTGTTAAAACAAGATAGGTATCAAATCAGATGTCATTAAAATCAAAGACAACAGTTCTGGAAAACGAAGATTGATGTTGAAGTAGTTCTAGAAAACGAAGATTGATTTTGAAGTAGTTATGGAAAACAAAGATCGATATTGACTTATTGCTGAGAAACGAAGAACGATCTTCGTTTATGGCAGAAACAAGAATAATCAGTTTCCTTGTGAAAGATTGGATCTTGGAAATATTATTCATCTCATATCTTCATCTAGAATAAGAAAGGACCAATCTAAGTTATATTTGTTCCAGAATTTGAAGAATCAAAGACATGCTTCACTAAAGGTATAAAACAAGATCATAGTTCAAATGAGGCTAGTACAAATACAAAGCTACAAGCTGTAAAGTACACTACTAATTGTACCTTTCTAAACCTGCACACGTGACTAAAAAGCATGCACTCAACTCAGACAATTGACACAATCACATAGTACAAGTTAGTTCATCACAAACAAATTCGAAGAACAATCTTGGATCTCAAGAACGTTCAAGGATGCAGCTGTGATCACTGTTGCATTTTGACAGACTTTATCCAACAACTATTTCATAATAGTTGGCCCTATTTCAACGGTCATATGAGCTGTCCAAAACTCTCTTGAAGTCTATAAATGCAGCTTCAAGATGAAGAACAATATACAACTCAAAGTGGAAAGAAAAGCCTTAATCATTTCAAACTTACTCAAGTATCTCAATATCGTTCTTTAAGCCTGCTGTTTTCAATCTTTGTATTGTGTTAGAATTAGTAACAACTGAGTTCTATTTACATAATCTATTTCTCAAACAAGATTTGAGTAAATACCCATATTCTAAATAGTCTGAAATCCACCACTTTGTAACTCAAGGTTATTTTGTCAACATAATCTTGAGTGATTTGTAAAAATCCTTTTAATGTTTTAAAGGTAACTTATTAAATCATTTCTGAAATAGTAAGGTAGAACTGAGGAAATCCTTTCTAGGTAGAAGGGTAGAAACTGTATATAGATCAAGATTGATATGTGAATGTAGTGTGATAACAAAGAACGATCTTGCCTTTGAGGAAAATCTCATTCTTGTGAGGACTGGACGTAACCCGTGTTGGGGTCAACCAGGATATATGCTTGCGTAATCTCTCTATCTCTATATCTGTTTACTTTATGCTTGATAATCAGATTTTATATTAATAAAATTGATATTGCTGCTTTTTAACAAACAATGATCGATCTTCGTTATCACCAAGATCAATCTTGGGTTAAATTCTTAATTTCAAAACTGAAATTTTAAAAAAGGGGCAATTATAATTCAAACCCCCATTCCTTATAATTGACATTGTTACATCCATATATGCACCTATTACAACACTTTTTTAAGAAAAGCGTTGTAAAACTAGTATAAGAAGCATGCTATATATACGCCTATTGCAATGTTTTGTTTTTTAAGAAAAGTGCTGATATATTAGAGAAGCGCTAAGCACTATATATTTATAACTATTACAACACCATTTTATTTTAAATAGCGATGTTGTATCTTTTAATAGCACTAGAAACTACAATACTTAAAAGCGTTGTGAAGGGCTTAAAAAAGCGCTATAAAATGCTATTTTTGGCGTTGTGAGATTAGGGAAACAGACATTAATAATTTTTGTTGTGTGACAATAGCGTTGATCGCCATGCAAACCAAAGGGTAAAAGACACATAGAGAAACCCTTGTATTGCTGTGTGAAATGTCGCTTTTTTCATGTGATATGCTTGTCACTTCTTGTTGAAATGTGTTGAATCAAAGTGCGATTTAAAACATGAATCTTTGTGAGAATAGTACTCATAATCGTGCGAGAGTGTCAATTTTCAAACTTTATAAATAGACATCATAACATTATTTATATATCTTTTCTCCTCCTAGTGTGATTTCAACAACCCTATTTCTTAATTATGTCATTCTTCTCTCAAATAATTAGATACGCTCACGCTAGTGCACGCTTCCATCTATCAATCACTTGTTATGACACTTTCATTGACTGATAGAAAAAGGCATGATTTGATATCAAGATCGATAAGGATAAGATAGTATAAACATAAACATATCTTATGTTTGACACACACATGATAACTAATATGATAACATTTTATTTTGTCATGTATTTGATACATATCTTATCATGATGTAATGTAATATATATTAGATTTAAATAACAAAATTTCCATTGTGAACAATTACATATTAGTTTTTTTTTTTTAAATTAATTTATTATATTTTAAATATTATAAATTAACAAAAAATTAAATAAGTAATGAAATGATTTTATTTTAAAACTATCCATTGACACTACTAAATAAACAATTTAGATTTTAAAAACAAAATCATGAGTAACCAAATAATCATATTTTATTTGTTAGAATCTAAATAAAGATATGATATATATTATATGTTAATAGCAAGAATACTTTGTAAACAAATTATATTTATTTTAAAATTTTAATTAATTTTTGTAAAATTATCCTTGTGTAAAAAGAAAAAACTATCCTTGGGTAAAATTATAAATATTATTTAGATTAATTATCTTAGAAATCATATAGTTCACCACCCAGATCACAAGGAGTTGAATTAGGAGCGCAACCTTACCTACTTGAACAATTTTAGTCGAATTAACCAAGTAAGGGTGAGTTTTAATTTTGAAGGATTTATGGAAATATATTGTGATATGATGAACATGAATTTCATATTTCCGACTGACGCTATTTTCTCTATTAAATTAATTAATTAAATATTGCGATTGATACAATTAGCAACAAAATACCTTTAACAGGTCGTTTGTCATAGTTACTATTGTGTTGTTGTTTTATATTGTTTGTTCACGAGATATCCATTGTTTTCTTATATATGTCTCCTCATGATTTAATTTGTAACCTCTATTTTAAAAATGAAGAGAGAAGGAAGTGCATGCAACCAATATCGAAGGAAGGTTCATTCTCTCGCTTCTTAATTGGGTTGAGAACGACATCAAGACCATTACTAAACCAATACAACACATATGAATTGGGTCATAGCAATTTTACTATTTCCTAGACAAATCATTTATTTTGTCCAAGATAAACCAACAACCAATATAGTTTCCATAAATTCAAATTTAAATAAATTATTCAACTAATAGCTTCATCATATAAGATTAATCAACCAAAGAAATCAATTATTAAACAAAAATAATAATACTGGAAATAAAGATAAATATTAATCATAAAAAAATTAGAGGATGTTACAATACTTGTCTCCCTCGTCTTCTCCTCCAATTACCATGTATCATCTCCAGTCGCCTAATTCTAGATCACCTTAACCAATGAAATATATTTTCCTCTCAAAAGTCTGGTAGTTCTATCTCCAATGTTCATTGGTGGAACTTCAAAGCAAAGGTGCTTCTTCAATTGAATATCATCTGGTGTGATAATATGTGAAGGGTCGACTGTGTACTTCTTTAGTTGTGAAATGTGGAACACATCATGCATATTAGCCAAATTTAGAGGTAAGGAAATTCGATAAGCTACTAGTCCCACATGCCAAAGATGTTCACCCTCATAAAACCGACTCTAGTAGTAGGCGTTACTCTAAAAAGTACATGTTCATCCTCATAAAACTTAGAGGCTGCCTTTGTTGATCAACATAACTCATATGTCTACTTTGTGTTGTCTTCATCCTTTCTTGAATCAAACAACCTTATATATGATCTATTGAACCAACTGTGGCTCTACAATCAAATTATCACCATCTTAGTACAAATACAAGGGAGTTTGGATCTTATGCCCATACAAGGCCTCATACGGTGCCATCCCGATGATCTCATGATAACTGTTGTTACAGGTGAATTCTACATGAGGCAAAAAATTACCCCAGCTCCCTCAGTTATCAAGTACACAAGCCCTCAACAAATCCTCCAATGTCTAAATAGTCAATTAAAGATGCTGGAAAACCCAAGAAATAGGGGGTTTGAATTGTGGTTGTCATTTCTCAAAATTGCTTATATTTTCTTACAAAACTATTATTTTTCAAAACATTCAACCTACTATTGAAGTAGGCTTACACATAGTAAGATTTTATCATAAGGAATTAAGATGTGAGAAGTAGAAGATTATAAACGAGACACAAATACTGTATACTAGTTAACAATAAACTATTGCAACATCTAGTCCTCCCCTTGCAGAGAGATTTTGCCTCAGTACAATCAATATTTCCATAAATAGTCATACAATTATTCTTTACTTTGCATCTTCAAGCTTTGAGTATTTTTATTTAGCCTCTCCATGCGGTCGTTCCCAAAACCTTCTTCAACATACTAGCATCTTGCCATTGAAGTTCATGAGGGTCGTTGTACATTTTCAGGTACCTCTCCAGGATAGGAGGGTTGTTGTTACTATTAGGCTGATTTATATGAATTATAGTGTAAGACCCGTAGTTTTTAAATCCTAAATTATACAATTTTAGGGTATTTTGTGTTAAATTGCTTAGACTTTTAACCCAGTTTTCGGTATTTAGTGAGTTAAAGGCCGAAAATATATTTTTGGAAAATGGATTAAAATTAATTGCCGAAGAATAAATTATTTGGGTTTCGAAGAATTTAATTCTGGGCGGTTTTGTTCAAAATATCTCAGGTTGCTGAAAATTGTATTTGACAATTGAGTTGCGACGAGAGTAGATATTTTTATCAAAATAGTTGGAGATTTGAGTGAAGTGATGGATGTGAGAATTGTTAGATATTTTTTTTGGTTTAGGTTTAAATTATTATATTTATATATATTATATATTATATATATATATATGGTTGGAGGGAAATAGGAGAAAAGGAAATAGAAAGAAAAGAAAATAGAAGGAAGGAAAAGCAAAGGAAAAACATTTCCATCTCTTTCCTCTCCTCTGCCTCGCGAAAACCTTTCCCTCCTCCTTTTTTCTTCTTCTTGGTTTTGTTTCCTTTTTCGTTCTTTGACTTCAAGAATAGAAACCCAAGGATTAGTGGGTAAGAGAGCAAGGTTTTCTCAGCTTCATACTTCCTCGTTGTTTCGAAAACGAAGAAAAACGGTATTAGGGATTCAAACACAAACCTTCCTATTTCATCTAGATCTGAGCTTCGTTTCGCAAAGAGATAGAAGGGAAAGTTGCTCACTACCACCCTACGGTGCTAGGGGAGCAACTTTGGAAGCGGCGTTGCGAGCGGAGATTTCACTGGATTTGCTCACGGTACTGTAATCGCACGTTACAGCTAACGTTAAGGTAAGGGCTCCTTCCAAACTTTTAGTTTGCATTTAGGGACTTACTTGTGGTTGTGTGGAAAAGAATTTGGTTAGGGTTAAAGTAATGTTTAGTGGAGAATGAATTTTAAACCCATTTATGTATGATTTCGAGTATATGAAACTTGTTGTGTTTGAGTGATGGATTGTGTTAACTTGTGTCGTTGTATTCGGCGTGTTCATACTTGATGTTTGTTGATTGATGTGTTTTGGTGTGAATTATGGATTGAATGTGGAAGTATGTTTGAGTTTGTTTTGTTTGGAATTTGAAAACTATTAAGTGAAACTTGTATTAAGAATGGGGAATCTCTTAATATCTTGTTTACTTAATGTGAGTTTGTGAAAATCGTTTAAGTTAAATGAGAATTAAGAATGGGGAATCTCTTAATGTCCAGTTTACTTAATGTTGTTTGAAAATCGTTTAAGTTAACTGGGCATTAAGAATAGGGAATCTCTTAATGTCTTGGTTGCTTAACGTTTGTTTTTGAAAAATCGTTTCAGTTAAATAAGTATTAAGAATGGGGAATCTCTTAATGACTTGTTTACTGAATGTCTTGTCCGTGTTGGAATTGTCGAGTCAAGGTGATGCCATGTGATTTGTTGGTTCATCTTGTCTGTGTTGAGGTTGTCAAGTCAAGGTGATGCCATGTGATTTGTTGGTTCATCCTGTTCGTGTTGGAATTGTCGAGTCAAGGTGATGCCATGTGATTTGTTGGTTCATCTTGTTTGTGTTGGAATTGTCGAGTCAAGGTGATGCCATGTGATTTGTTGGTTCATCTTGTCTGTGTTGGGATTGTCGAGTCAAGGTGATGCCATGTGATTTGTTGGTTCATCTTGTCTGTGTTGGAATTGTCGAGTCAAGGTGATGCCATGTGATTTGTTGGTTCATCTTGTTTGTGTTGGGATTGTCGAGTCAAGGTGATGCCATGTGATTTGTTGGTTCATCTTGTTTGTGTTGGGAATGTCGAGTCAGGGTGATGCCATGTGATTTGTTGGTTCATCTCGTCTGTGATGGGATTGTCGCGTCAAGATGGTGCCATGTGATTTGTTGGTTCATCTTGTCTGTGTGGGTATTGCGTTGTAATCGTTAAGCGGTATGTTTTGAAATTGTGTGTAAGTGTGTTGATTTCAAGTTTATTATTGAGTATTTGAAATTGAGATGTCATTGTGATTGTGTTGATTTTACTAAGAGTTATGTTTTGAAATTGTGTGATAGCAAGTTTGATTGCAAAACTATTTCGAAAACCCAACTTGTCGTGGTGAATGTGTGGGAATTGCTAAATGTTAAGATTTGGAGTTGTGTATGAATGTGATTGAATTAGTTTATGTATTTTTGGAAGAATATGCAGGAAAATCGATTGCCCAATCGATTGGCATTAAGTCAGTGGCTCAACAATGCTGTCAATCGATTGCCCAGTTGATTGCCCAATCGATTGGCATTAAGTTAGTGGCTCAGCAATGCTGTCAATCGATTGATTTAAGCCCAGAGTTCAGATTTTTCAAAACAACCTTCAAGCAATCGATTTCCCAATCGATTGGCTTAGTGGAAATTCTCATTTTGAGTTAGATAATCGATTGCTCAATTGATTTATCAATGTTTTGATCAGTTATGTATTACTTAATGGATTGAGAACTTTATTTTGATTTCATTATCATTTGGTAAGCATTGTATGAACTTTTAGCATATGGAAAACCTTTTAAGATGCATGCTAAGTTGAAAAGGGTATTTTGTGCATTTGAAAACTTAAATGTTATGTGTTAATTGTTAATTTCGGTTGGAGACCCTTTACAACTATTGTGGAAATCTGGGCTTTGCCCTCAGATGAGACCCAGCACTATCCTATCGGTTCATACCCTGTGGATGGAGATATAGATGGAAATGCTTGACTGGAGCTACACTAGGAGGATCTTACGGGGCGCGTGGAGATCACTCAGGGTGTATAGTTTTTAGTTTGTTTTGTAGAATGATCAGATTAGGTTGACATAGAGGGAACATGTCTTTATTTTGAAATGCGTTTATTTTAAATTGGAAAATTGTATCTTTACTAATATTGTCAGCATGACAGTTTATTTTCGATGGGTCCCATGTACCATTTTTTTTTTTGAGGTGTAAATACTTTGGGTTCATATTTCGAAAAACTTATCCACTGCTTAAAAATTGAAATGACTTAAATATTTATCCAAAGGTATTTCCTTATTTATTTCTCTGTTTTATTTTAATTTCTTTTGGAAAAAAAAAGTACACCCTCGCTTTGAAAAACGGGGTGTTACATTTGTGGTATCAGAGCTTTGGTTTGGTTTTCTTTGGGAGCTGTGGAACCTTTGGTTATAAATTGTAGGTCAACCTGTAGGTTGTGAGTCGTTATCTGATCATGCGTCGGGGTAATCAGTATGAGTTGTCAGATCAAGGGTAGTTATTATGTGTTGATATATTCGAAACTTAGTTTTGGAATTACTCGAAGTGGTGTTAACACTTTTTCTTGATGTTGGTTTTTCAGAAACACTATCTCCAAGAGGGAACGACGTTGCAAGGATGAACGTCAGTAGGGATGATCAAATGGTTAAAGCTACAAATAACATGGATGTTTTGTTGTTGCACGAACTACTGCAAAGACTCTACGGGATCTGGAGAAGATGGAAATGGGGATTTATGCTATTAAGCAAAGAGGATTGAAAGATTTTCGTCGTTACCATCCTCCAAAGTTCAAGGGTGATGAGAACTCAGGAAAAGAGATGATTAGTGGATTCAAGAAATGGAAAAGATCTTCGAGATGACGAATTGTCCAGCAGACCTGAAGCAAATCATGACGGCATGGAATTTACAAAATGGTTCCAAGGACACAGAAGCTATGTGTTGGTGTAAACTCGAAGATGATGAGTATGGATGGATTAACATTAGACTAATAAAGAATTTCAAGTAAAGATCTAAGATGAGGACTCTTGTTAAGAAAAGTATTAGATGTTTTCCTGGTTGATTTCATGATGAAACTGGATGAAGTTTGACAACTGTCAAGGAGATGTGAACATCATGGAATTGTTGAGAAGATAAGGCCTCCATTTGGAATAACATTTGGTGCTTAGGTGTCAATGAAAGAGACTGGTATTGAAGTTAAGGGAGCGTTGCACATAAGGAGTAAATACTCCCTTGGTTAGATAAAATACGCTTTGAGGAACAGTCGATACCTTGAGGGATAAAGTCAAGCATTCGAGTTAGACTAGATTTGCAACTTGGATTATTAAGTATGAATAGGGATATTGGATGAATCTATAGACACGTAAGTGTGAATGTTGAGCGATGTTCAGAAAAACATAATGAGTTAAGCATTGATGTATTGAACTCTATGTTACCATTAAGTAGAATTTGAAGTATCGAGTATGAGAATACTTGAGATTGCGGTAATATAAGTTTGAGAGTCTATATAAGGATGGAAATTACTAAGAGGACGTTGATATTTTGATAGGTTGGAAGGATTATTTGAGATTTGATTTGGGGCCCTAAGATGGTTGATTTTACTAATTGATGATTTAATATCCACAAAGTTGGATAGAGGACAAGTAATGCTTAAAACATTCATAATCGAAGGAGTTGAGGCAGGCAAGTGATAAATGATTCATGTTAAGGATGGAAGTGTTTGGAGATTTTGAAGATCAAATTTGAGAATCCTATTAAATGATAGAAAGTGAAAAAGAAGAGATGGAATGAATGAGTTGTGATTTAGTTGTTGGTCTTGGGAAATCAAGCGCTGAGGTTTAAAATGAGTGTTGTAGTGACTAGATGAACAATGAAAGGTATGTGGGTCTTGAGACATTTTACTACAAAATTTTGGACGATGAAGTTATAGATAATTATGTCTTCGGAAATGCTTATGGGGAATGTGTGAGAAATAATTCTTTAGGACGTTCGATTGTTAGGATTATTTCAGTTTTTATCTCGGTCAAGGTTGAGAAGGAATAAGAATCCAACGAGTGAACCAAATTTTGGAAAATATGCCAAGAAAACTTGTTGGAGCAGCACATAGAGATGTAGCTTGTGACAATTAAAGATTTAGGAAAGGAATTATCTCACCTATAATTCAGACATTATTATTATAAAGGTATGCCATGATATAAAGACATTACTTGAGTGCATGTCATGGTGATTGTGATTGTGTTCGTCAATCAAAGGAGTTAAATGTTTGTTGATAGGAAATAATTGAACATGAAATGGAAAAAGTTTGGTGGGAATCAGTAAGTCTTAATTTATTGGAATCACTATAATGAAGATGTATCAAGGTTCGAGGTAGAAATTTAAGGTTTGTATAAATAGAAAAGTGATGGAGTGAATACAATGCGGTTGACCTGTCATAATGAAAGGATAATCATCAAGTTGCAAATGAAGAACACAGCGAAATTAAGAAGTATCAGAATGAATGTTGGCAATAGAGGTAGGAGAATTATTTTCAAGTTTGTGCATACTTGCGAAGTATGTAAGAAATTTCCTAGTGAAGCGTGAATTTGAGGTGTCAGGCATGAGACAAATGTAGACCTTGATATGTGGATTAAATTCAAGTTGGATTTTAATGGAAAACGTGACTCTTGAAATGAAGTACTAAACTGAAAGGAAGTTTATGTGTCCCAAGTGGTATAGTCTTTAGCGTGATTTCAAAAATATTAGAGGAAGCTTGGATCCCCAAGCATATGTGGTGATGGGATTGTTAAATTTATAACTGGAATAACATACTGATAAGAACACTACAGTTGACGTAGTTGTACGACTTGAGAAAAATCGAGGATTTGTGGACATAGGAGAAATTTCGGATTTCTCGGATATAGTGATTGTTCTGTGCTCAGTGTGTTGGGGTCATTCTAAGTGTTTCAGTCTGGTACCAAGTGGATGCAAATGAGACTACGTGACATAGGTATGGGATATTTTACTTCGTCGACAGGATCAAAGTTATAGGAAAATAAGGGAAACTCAATGGACCTTGAGAAGATTGTTGACTGCTTGTACATTAAGATAACCTCAGTTGTAAGTTGCAAGGAGCGCTATTACAGTTCGGTTAAGATAGTCTAAGCCACTATCATGGTTATTGGATATTTATTGAAAAATTGAGGGACTGATCATCCTTAATCTCTTGTTGATAGTAGACACAATCATGTTGAATGGAACGGACGAGCCTCACCGACTACGGATGTGTGTGAAGTTATTAAGCACCATATGAGAAGTGTAGGCAACACTTTCTTCGAGAAGGCCGGGTGAAACAAGTTGTGACTTGTATATTGAATTTGAGTACAAACCTAGAGTGGATTGTTACTCGTACTTTATGTTTCGAGGACGAAACTAATTTTAGGGGGGTATTTTGTGTTAAATTGCTTAGGCTTTTAACCCAGTTTTCGGTATTTAGTGAGTTAAAGGCCGAAAATATATTTTTGGAAATTGGATTAAAATTAATTGCCGAAGAATACATTATTTGGGTTTCGAAGAACTTAATTCTGGGCAGTTTTGTTCAAATTATCTCACGTTGCTGAAAATTATATTTGACAATTGAGTTGCGACGAGAGTAGATATTTTTATCAAAATAGTTGGAGATGTGAGTGAAGTGATGGATGTGAGAATTGTTAGATATTTTTTTTGGTTTAGGTTTAAATTATTATATTTATATATATTATATATTATATATATATATATGGTTGGAGGGAAATAGGAGAAAAGGAAATAGAAAGAAAAGAAAATAGAAGGAAGGAAAAGCAAAGGAAAAACATTTCCATCTCTTTCCTCTCCTCTGCCTCGCGAAAACCTTTCCCTCCTCCTTTTTTCTTCTTCTTGGTTTTGTTTCCTTTTTCGTTCTTTGACTTCAAGAATAGAAACCCAAGGATTAGTGGGTAAGAGAGCATGGTTTTCTCAGCTTCATAATTCCTCGTTGTTTCGAAAACAAAGAAAAACGGTATTAGGGATTCAAACACAAACCTTCCTGTTTCATCTAGATCTGAGCTTCGTTTCGCAAAGAGATAGAAGGGAAAGTTGCTCACTACCACCCTACGGTGCTAGGGGAGCAACTTTGGAAGCGGCGTTGCGAGCGGAGATTTCACTGGATTTGCTCACGGTACTGTAATCGCACGTTACAGCTAACGTTAAGGTAAGGGCTCCTTCCAAACTTTTAGTTTGCATTTAGGGACTTACTTGTGGTTGTGTGGAAAAGAATTTGGTTAGGGTTAAAGTAATGTTTAGTGGAGAATGAATTTTAAACCCATTTATGTATGATTTCGAGTATATGAAACTTGTTGTGTTTGAGTGATGGATTGTGTTAACTTGTGTCGTTGTATTCGGCGTGTTCATACTTGATGTTTGTTGATTGATGTGTTTTGGTGTGAATTATGGATTGAATGTGGAAGTATGTTTGAGTTTGTTTTGTTTGGAATTTGAAAACTATTAAGTGAAACTTGTATTAAGAATGGGGAATCTCTTAATATCTTGTTTACTTAATGTGAGTTTGTGAAAATCGTTTAAGTTAAATGAGAATTAAGAATGGGGAATCTCTTAATGTCCAGTTTACTTAATGTTGTTTGAAAATCGTTTAAGTTAACTGGGCATTAAGAATAGGGAATCTCTTAATGTCTTGGTTGCTTAACGTTTGTTTTTGAAAAATCGTTTCAGTTAAATAAGTATTAAGAATGGGGAATCTCTTAATGACTTGTTTACTGAATGTCTTGTCCGTGTTGGAATTGTCGAGTCAAGGTGATGCCATGTGATTTGTTGGTTCATCTTGTCTGTGTTGAGGTTGTCAAGTCAAGGTGATGCCATGTGATTTGTTGGTTCATCCTGTTCGTGTTGGAATTGTCGAGTCAAGGTGATGCCATGTGATTTGTTGGTTCATCTTGTTTGTGTTGGAATTGTCGAGTCAAGGTGATGCCATGTGATTTGTTGGTTCATCTTGTCTGTGTTGGGATTGTCGAGTCAAGGTGATGCCATGTGATTTGTTGGTTCATCTTGTCTGTGTTGGAATTGTCGAGTCAAGGTGATGCCATGTGATTTGTTGGTTCATCTTGTTTGTGTTGGGATTGTCGAGTCAAGGTGATGCCATGTGATTTGTTGGTTCATCTTGTTTGTGTTGGGAATGTCGAGTCAGGGTGATGCCATGTGATTTGTTGGTTCATCTCGTCTGTGATGGGATTGTCGCGTCAAGATGGTGCCATGTGATTTGTTGGTTCATCTTGTCTGTGTGGGTATTGCGTTGTAATCGTTAAGCGGTATGTTTTGAAATTGTGTGTAAGTGTGTTGATTTCAAGTTTATTATTGAGTATTTGAACTTGAGATGTCATTGTGATTGTGTTGATTTTACTAAGAGTTATGTTTTGAAATTGTGTGATAGCAAGTTTGATTGCAAAACTATTTCGAAAACCCAACTTGTCGTGGTGAATGTGTGGGAATTGCTAAGTGTTAAGATTTGGAGTTGTGTATGAATGTGATTGAATTAGTTTATGTATTTTTGGAAGAATATGCAGGAAAATCGATTGCCCAATCGATTGGCATTAAGTCAGTGGCTCAACAATGCTGTCAATCGATTGCCCAGTTGATTGCCCAATCGATTGGCATTAAGTTAGTGGCTCAGCAATGCTGTCAATCGATTGATTTAAGCCCAGAGTTCAGATTTTTCAAAACAACCTTCAAGCAATCGATTTCCCAATCGATTGGCTTAGTGGAAATTCTCATTTTGAGTTAGATAATCGATTGCTCAATTGATTTATCAATGTTTTGATCAGTTATGTATTACTTAATGGATTGAGAACTTTATTTTGATTTCATTATCATTTGGTAAGCATTGTATGAACTTTTAGCATATGGAAAACCTTTTAAGATGCATGCTAAGTTGAAAAGGGTATTTTGTGCATTTGAAAACTTAAATGTTATGTGTTAATTGTTAATTTCGGTTGGAGACCCTTTACAACTATTGTGGAAATCTGGGCTTTGCCCTCAGATGAGACCCAGCACTATCCTATCGGTTCATACCCTGTGGATGGAGATATAGATGGAAATGCTTGACTGGAGCTACACTAGGAGGATCTTACGGGGCGCGTGGAGATCACTCAGGGTGTATAGTTTTTAGTTTGTTTTGTAGAATGATCAGATTAGGTTGACATAGAGGGAACATGTCTTTATTTTGAAATGCGTTTATTTTAAATTGGAAAATTGTATCTTTACTAATATTGTCAGCATGACAGTTTATTTTCGATGGGTCCCATGTACCATTTTTTTTTTTGAGGTGTAAATACTTTGGGTTCATATTTCGAAAAACTTATCCACTGCTTAAAAATTGAAATGACTTAAATATTTATCCAAAGGTATTTCCTTATTTATTTCTCTGTTTTATTTTAATTTCTTTTGGAAAAAAAAAGTACACCCTCGCTTTGAAAAACGGGGTGTTACATTTGTGGTATCAGAGCTTTGGTTTGGTTTTCTTTGGGAGCTGTGGAACCTTTGGTTATAAATTGTAGGTCAACCTGTAGGTTGTGAGTCGTTATCTGATCATGCGTCGGGGTAATCAGTATGAGTTGTCAGATCAAGGGTAGTTATTATGTGTTGATATATTCGAAACTTAGTTTTGGAATTACTCGAAGTGGTGTTAACACTTTTTCTTGATGTTGGTTTTTCAGAAACACTATCTCCAAGAGGGAACGACGTTGCAAGGATGAACGTCAGTAGGGATGATCAAATGGTTAAAGCTACAAATAACATGGATGTTTTGTTGTTGCACGAACTACTGCAAAGACTCTACGGGATCTGGAGAAGATGGAAATGGGGATTTATGCTATTAAGCAAAGAGGATTGAAAGATTTTCGTCGTTACCATCCTCCAAAGTTCAAGGGTGATGAGAACTCAGGAAAAGAGATGATTAGTGGATTCAAGAAATGGAAAAGATCTTCGAGATGACGAATTGTCCAGCAGACCTGAAGCAAATCATGACGGCATGGAATTTACAAAATGGTTCCAAGGACACAGAAGCTATGTGTTGGTGTAAACTCGAAGATGATGAGTATGGATGGATTAACATTAGACTAATAAAGAATTTCAAGTAAAGATCTAAGATGAGGACTCTTGTTAAGAAAAGTATTAGATGTTTTCCTGGTTGATTTCATGATGAAACTGGATGAAGTTTGACAACTGTCAAGGAGATGTGAACATCATGGAATTGTTGAGAAGATAAGGCCTCCATTTGGAATAACATTTGGTGCTTAGGTGTCAATGAAAGAGACTGGTATTGAAGTTAAGGGAGCGTTGCACATAAGGAGTAAATACTCCCTTGGTTAGATAAAATACGCTTTGAGGAACAGTCGATACCTTGAGGGATAAAGTCAAGCATTCGAGTTAGACTAGATTTGCAACTTGGATTATTAAGTATGAATAGGGATATTGGATGAATCTATAGACACGTAAGTGTGAATGTTGAGCGATGTTCAGAAAAACATAATGAGTTAAGCATTGATGTATTGAACTCTATGTTACCATTAAGT
>JBBPBS010000330.1:2383541-2405319 GCA_037974835.1 Cicer judaicum
AACTTGGATTATTAAGTATGAATAGGGATATTGGATGAATCTATAGACACGTAAGTGTGAATGTTGAGCGATGTTCAGAAAAACATAATGAGTTAAGCATTGATGTATTGAACTCTATGTTACCATTAAGTGGAATTTGAAGTATCGAGTACGAGAATACTTGAGATTGCGGTAATATAAGTTTGAGAGTCTATATAAGGATGGAAATTACTAAGAGGACGTTAATATTTTGATAGGTTTGAAGGATTATTTGAGATTTGATTTTGGGCCCTAAGATGGTTGATTTTACTAGTTGATGATTTAATATCCACAAAGTTGGATAGAGGACAAGTAATGCGTAAAACATTCATAATCGAAGGAGTTGAGGCAGGCAAGTGATAAATGATTCATGTTAAGGATGGAAGTGTTTGGAAATTTTGAAGATCAAATTTGAGAATCCTATTAAATGATAGAAAGTGAAAAAGAAGAGATGGAATGAATGAGTTGTGATTTAGTTGTTGGTCTTGGGAAATCAAGCGCTGAGGTTTAAAATGAGTGTTGTAGTGACTAGATGAACAATGAAAGGTATGTGGGTCTTGAGACATTTTACTACAAAATTTTGGACGATGAAGTTATAGATAATTATGTCTTCGGAAATGCTTATGGGGAATGTGTGAGAAATAATTCTTTAGGACGTTCGATTGTTAGGATTATTTCAGTTTTTATCTCGGTCAAGGTTGAGAAGGAATAAGAATCCAACGAGTGAACCAAATTTTGGAAAATATGCCAAGAAAACTTGTTGGAGCAGCACATAGAGATGTAGCTTGTGACAATTAAAGATTTAGGAAAGGAATTATCTCACCTATAATTCAGACATTATTATTATAAAGGTATGCCATGATATAAAGACATTACTTGAGTGCATGTCATGGTGATTGTGATTGTGTTCGTCAATCAAAGGAGTTAAATGTTTGTTGATAGGAAATAATTGAACATGAAATGGAAAAAGTTTGGTGGGAATCAGTAAGTCTTAATTTATTGGAATCACTATAATGAAGATGTATCAAGGTTCGAGGTAGAAATTTAAGGTTTGTATAAATAGAAAAGTGATGGAGTGAATACAATGCGGTTGACCTGTCATAATGAAAGGATAATCATCAAGTTGCAAATGAAGAACACAGCGAAATTAAGAAGTATCAGAATGAATGTTGGCAATAGAGGTAGGAGAATTATTTTCAAGTTTGTGCATACTTGCGAAGTATGTAAGAAATTTCCTAGTGAAGCGTGAATTTGAGGTGTCAGGCATGAGACAAATGTAGACCTTGATATGTGGATTAAATTCAAGTTGGATTTTAATGGAAAACGTGACTCTTGAAATGAAGTACTAAACTGAAAGGAAGTTTATGTGTCCCAAGTGGTATAGTCTTTAGCGTGATTTCAAAAATATTAGAGGAAGCTTGGATCCCCAAGCATATGTGGTGATGGGATTGTTAAATTTATAACTGGAATAACATACTGATAAGAACACTACAGTTGACGTAGTTGTACGACTTGAGAAAAATCGAGGATTTGTGGACATAGGAGAAATTTCGGATTTCTCGGATATAGTGATTGTTCTGTGCTCAGTGTGTTGGGGTCATTCTAAGTGTTTCAGTCTGGTACCAAGTGGATGCAAATGAGACTACGTGACATAGGTATGGGATATTTTACTTCGTCGACAGGATCAAAGTTATAGGAAAATAAGGGAAACTCAATGGACCTTGAGAAGATTGTTGACTGCTTGTACATTAAGATAACCTCAGTTGTAAGTTGCAAGGAGCGCTATTACAGTTCGGTTAAGATAGTCTAAGCCACTATCATGGTTATTGGATATTTATTGAAAAATTGAGGGACTGATCATCCTTAATCTCTTGTTGATAGTAGACACAATCATGTTGAATGGAACGGACGAGCCTCACCGACTACGGATGTGTGTGAAGTTATTAAGCACCATATGAGAAGTGTAGGCAACACTTTCTTCGAGAAGGCCGGGTGAAACAAGTTGTGACTTGTATATTGAATTTGAGTACAAACCTAGAGTGGATTGTTACTCGTACTTTATGTTTCGAGGACGAAACTAATTTTAGGGGGGTATTTTGTGTTAAATTGCTTAGGCTTTTAACCCAGTTTTCGGTATTTAGTGAGTTAAAGGCCGAAAATATATTTTTGGAAATTGGATTAAAATTAATTGCCGAAGAATACATTATTTGGGTTTCGAAGAACTTAATTCTGGGCAGTTTTGTTCAAATTATCTCACGTTGCTGAAAATTATATTTGACAATTGAGTTGCGACGAGAGTAGATATTTTTATCAAAATAGTTGGAGATGTGAGTGAAGTGATGGATGTGAGAATTGTTAGATATTTTTTTTGGTTTAGGTTTAAATTATTATATTTATATATATTATATATTATATATATATATATGGTTGGAGGGAAATAGGAGAAAAGGAAATAGAAAGAAAAGAAAATAGAAGGAAGGAAAAGCAAAGGAAAAACATTTCCATCTCTTTCCTCTCCTCTGCCTCGCGAAAACCTTTCCCTCCTCCTTTTTTCTTCTTCTTGGTTTTGTTTCCTTTTTCGTTCTTTGACTTCAAGAATAGAAACCCAAGGATTAGTGGGTAAGAGAGCATGGTTTTCTCAGCTTCATAATTCCTCGTTGTTTCGAAAACAAAGAAAAACGGTATTAGGGATTCAAACACAAACCTTCCTGTTTCATCTAGATCTGAGCTTCGTTTCGCAAAGAGATAGAAGGGAAAGTTGCTCACTACCACCCTACGGTGCTAGGGGAGCAACTTTGGAAGCGGCGTTGCGAGCGGAGATTTCACTGGATTTGCTCACGGTACTGTAATCGCACGTTACAGCTAACGTTAAGGTAAGGGCTCCTTCCAAACTTTTAGTTTGCATTTAGGGACTTACTTGTGGTTGTGTGGAAAAGAATTTGGTTAGGGTTAAAGTAATGTTTAGTGGAGAATGAATTTTAAACCCATTTATGTATGATTTCGAGTATATGAAACTTGTTGTGTTTGAGTGATGGATTGTGTTAACTTGTGTCGTTGTATTCGGCGTGTTCATACTTGATGTTTGTTGATTGATGTGTTTTGGTGTGAATTATGGATTGAATGTGGAAGTATGTTTGAGTTTGTTTTGTTTGGAATTTGAAAACTATTAAGTGAAACTTGTATTAAGAATGGGGAATCTCTTAATATCTTGTTTACTTAATGTGAGTTTGTGAAAATCGTTTAAGTTAAATGAGAATTAAGAATGGGGAATCTCTTAATGTCCAGTTTACTTAATGTTGTTTGAAAATCGTTTAAGTTAACTGGGCATTAAGAATAGGGAATCTCTTAATGTCTTGGTTGCTTAACGTTTGTTTTTGAAAAATCGTTTCAGTTAAATAAGTATTAAGAATGGGGAATCTCTTAATGACTTGTTTACTGAATGTCTTGTCCGTGTTGGAATTGTCGAGTCAAGGTGATGCCATGTGATTTGTTGGTTCATCTTGTCTGTGTTGAGGTTGTCAAGTCAAGGTGATGCCATGTGATTTGTTGGTTCATCCTGTTCGTGTTGGAATTGTCGAGTCAAGGTGATGCCATGTGATTTGTTGGTTCATCTTGTTTGTGTTGGAATTGTCGAGTCAAGGTGATGCCATGTGATTTGTTGGTTCATCTTGTCTGTGTTGGGATTGTCGAGTCAAGGTGATGCCATGTGATTTGTTGGTTCATCTTGTCTGTGTTGGAATTGTCGAGTCAAGGTGATGCCATGTGATTTGTTGGTTCATCTTGTTTGTGTTGGGATTGTCGAGTCAAGGTGATGCCATGTGATTTGTTGGTTCATCTTGTCTGTGTTGGGAATGTCGAGTCAGGGTGATGCCATGTGATTTGTTGGTTCATCTCGTCTGTGATGGGATTGTCGCGTCAAGATGGTGCCATGTGATTTGTTGGTTCATCTTGTCTGTGTGGGTATTGCGTTGTAATCGTTAAGCGGTATGTTTTGAAATTGTGTGTAAGTGTGTTGATTTCAAGTTTATTATTGAGTATTTGAACTTGAGATGTCATTGTGATTGTGTTGATTTTACTAAGAGTTATGTTTTGAAATTGTGTGATAGCAAGTTTGATTGCAAAACTATTTCGAAAACCCAACTTGTCGTGGTGAATGTGTGGGAATTGCTAAGTGTTAAGATTTGGAGTTGTGTATGAATGTGATTGAATTAGTTTATGTATTTTTGGAAGAATATGCAGGAAAATCGATTGCCCAATCGATTGGCATTAAGTCAGTGGCTCAACAATGCTGTCAATCGATTGCCCAGTTGATTGCCCAATCGATTGGCATTAAGTTAGTGGCTCAGCAATGCTGTCAATCGATTGATTTAAGCCCAGAGTTCAGATTTTTCAAAACAACCTTCAAGCAATCGATTTCCCAATCGATTGGCTTAGTGGAAATTCTCATTTTGAGTTAGATAATCGATTTCTCAATTGATGTATCAATGTTTTGATCAGTTATGTATTACTTAATGGATTGAGAACTTTATTTTGATTTCATTATCATTTGGTAAGCATTGTATGAACTTTTAGCATATGGAAAATCTTTTAAGATGCATGCTAAGTTGAAAAGGGTATTTTGTGCATTTGAAAACTTAAATGTTATGTGTTAATTGTTAATTTCGGTTGGTGACCCTTTACAACTATTGTGGAAATCTGGGCTTTGCCCTCAGATGAGAGCCAGGACTATCCTATCTGTTCATACCCTGTGGATGGAGATATAGATGGAAATGCTTGATTGGAGCTACACTAGGAGGATCTTACGGGGCGCGTAGAGATCACTCAGGGTGTATAGTTTTTAGTTTGTTTTGTAGAATGATCAGATTAGGTTGACATAGAGGGAACATAAATCTTTATTTTGAAATGCGTTTATTTTAAATTGGAAAATTGTATCTTTACTAATATTGTTAGCATGACAGTTTATTTTCGATGGGTCCCATGTACCATTTTTTTTTTTTGAGGTGTAAATACTTTGGATTCGTATTTCGAAAAACTTATCCGCTGCTTAAAAATTGAAATGACTTAAATATTTATCCAAAGGTATTTCCTTATTTATTTTAATTTCTTTTCGAAAAAAAAAGTACACCCTCACTTTGAAAAACGGGGTGTTACATATAGTTTGTGTCTGATTTGACACAAAATTTGTTTTTATTATTCTAACTCTCATTGAGAGGATGTTACATATTAAATCATATATTAAAACAAGTGTATTAAAATACTTTGACTAACTTACATCAACTCTAATAACTTTTCATTTGATGTGTTCTTGGTTTTCATAGATTTTCTTCTTAAGACACAACCTTTTACATTTTTTCTCATACATTCTCTCTCACTCGCCCTCGCTAAAGGACTAAGTGGGTTCTTCTTAAAGATATAGATGATGTTTCCATTAAGAATGTTACTATTGGAGATTTTCAATCACCATTTAAGGCAGACCAATCTTTAATAAGTATCAATATATATCTTCGTGAAAGATTCTGCGTATCTTGGTACTGAGGACATGGTATTAGAGGATACTAAGATCAAGTCAAACATTGAAGACTTTCAATACACGTAGCAGATTCATAATGTTTGTCAGAGGATGTGACACTACTTTGTCTTATTTCCGTGATGACTTTTTTAGAGCATTGACATTTTTTATAGCATTGCCTTTTTTGAGAGAGTTGACTTTTTTAGAGTGTTAACTTTTTTAGAGCGTTGACTTTGTGGAGACTAAATAATGATTCAGAGTCAGAAGATCAAACGTTTGATATGTTTATAAGAGTATGTTTCTTGTCAACTTGTGTATTAGAGGCAAAGGAACAAAATTCTTTATCAAATAAAAAAAAAATTATAACGGATAAATGTTTTTACCCTTAAGATTAGAATTAATAGTTGTTGCCGTCGGATAAAATTCATCCTCGCTCGCTGCACCATATTATTCGCTTTCAATCATTGGTGGCCTTTGTGTCGCAACAGATCCGACAATATACGAGCAAATCATTTAACAAATAATTTCACCGTCGTGTCCATTTGTCTCGTTCACATACCGCCACGTTATAAATATTTTTTTAAAATTAATTTGTTTTTTTTTTACTTTAAAATAGACAAATATTATTATTATTATTATTATTATCATCATTATTATTATTATTACATTTTTATTTTTTAATACGTATATAAATAAAAAATAATAATAAAATCGGTCAACACACAAATATTTTCTACCCAAGAACTACGTGTGTTTTGATTTCCCTATTGCACATGGGGATACGTAGGAGCAAGGTCTTCCCCTTATCAAACCAAATTAATAAAAAAAAATATTTTTTTTCTTCATTCATTAATGTAAATAATTTACTTTTTTTTTATTATTCTTTTTGGAGTAAAAATAAATAAATAAATAAATAGTTTGTATATAATTAATTATAGGGTAATCGTTTTAACGGACGTTGTAGGGTCCCTACTCGTAATCAACTCTCGAATCCAAATTCTTGGTTCAAAAATATTATTTAAAGTTTTATCTAATTTTTCTTTAAAATAAAATTGGCGGCGACTCTTTTTTTTTCGCGGACAAACTGGACGCGACAGCTGGCGACTCTATTGGGGACTTTTGAGAGTCAAGCCCAATTTAATTAATTTTATATAGTTATTTTATTATTTATTATTTTATTTATATTACCCCTATTGTTTTATTTTATTTTATTTTTTTATTTTTTTATATTATTAATATAATTATGTGTTTCTTCAATTTATTTTTATTATATGATTTTTTATTTATTATTTTATGTATTTTTCTATACACCCTAACACGATTCACACACTTATGAGTGGGCTCTATACTCGGGCTGAGTGCAAACCTAAGATAAGTTAGAGATTGTGTAATGATAATCTTCTAGATGTACATTCTATTTGGTTGTCATGAAAGTCTCACCTAGAGTTGACCTTTTCTAGAATATTGTCATTTTAATAGTTTACCTATTAAATGGTTTAATATTTTAGAATAGAGTTGTGTGCTTTAGGAACCAATTTAGAACTATAGAGCTACCCTTAGTAAAGGTTCACATGAAAAAATGGTATAAATAACACGTACATACGAAAAACATACTCTATGTCATGTTCACTACCTGCTAGTATACCCAAGTTTTTTTTCCTCATCATCATCATCATTTTTTTTTTGGATAATATTCTTTATCATGGTTAGTTTTGAAAAATCATTATCTCATCATTTTAAAAATCATAAAAATTAAAGCTTGTTGTGAATAACTTTAACTGCAGGAAATGTGGGATCAAATGGTGGCTTAAACATTATTCCATTAAGAAAGACCTTACCATTGAGAGTTCTTAAACCGGATGTAAACAACATTAAGAATCTTGCTCGGAAGTTGAAAAAAGTACAACGTGTAATCTTTATGGGGAAATACGGCAAAATTCTTGATTTACTTGAAGTTAATGTACAAGTGGATGCCCTTACAACGTTGGCCCAATTCTATGATCCTCCTTTCACGTGTTTCACTTTTAAGGACTTTCAGTTGGCCCCAACGTTGGAGGAGTTCGAACGAATAATGGGATATCCGATGAAGGCGAGTAAACCGTACCAATACATGGAACACTATCCATCACTGAAAACAATTGCTGAAACGTTTGATATCCCTATAAAGGAAATAGAAGACAATAGAACCAACAAAGATAATTTGATCGGATTTCCGATAAAATATCTTGAGGAGAAAGCAGTAAACTTAGCAAGAGATGGAAAATGGGACACTTTCATGGATGTGCTTGCCTTAATTATATATGGAATTGTTTTATTTCAAACTATTAAGGATTTTGTGGATTTCATGGCGATAGACGTCTTTTTGGCTTACAAGCATAGAGGGGAGAATCCAGTACAGACAGTTTTGGCTGACATTTACTGCATGCTCGACTTCCGTCATGAGAAAGAAGGGGGCCTAATCCATTGTTGCTCGCCAATACTCTATGTTTGGTTTGTCAAATATATTTTTCAAGACACGCATCAATTAAGAACTAAGAGCAAAAACGAAAGAACGATTCAATGGTACTCCAGAAGTCAAGATATAAATGAAGTGATTTGTAGATGCGTTGCTTTTGTCGATGTTCCCCTCATGGGAACCAAAGGGTGTATAAATTATAGTCCCTATGTTGCATTGAGACAATTGGGTTATCATATAAAAAAACCTCAAATAATGGATGTAACAAAATCTTTTGTCATTCATGGACGAGATGTTTATGATGCTAGCTTGATGAGAGGAATACGTAAGTCTTGGGGAGATGTTGTTAGAAGAGGTCAAGAATTAGGGCCTAGAAGTTGTGGTATAGGAGAGGAATATCATAATTGGGTGAAAAAGAGGGCACTAGAAGTCAAGTTGCCTTTTCATAGCACCATAATTACTCCCGAAGTACTAACAACAGAAACTTTTTCTGTACTGAAGATTTAAGGCCGACTTAGCTCTCAAAGGACAAGAAATTGAAAAATTACAAAAAGAATTGGAGATGGCTCACCAGGCTTATAGAGATATGGAGTAAAAGAATACTCAACAATCCCTTAACCTTGAAAAAATTGATTGCTCATTAAATCTGCAAATTTTGTGTTTCGGTTTCAGCTTTTGTTTTGTGGTAAAACTTGCATTTTTCTAATTTTCAATAAATTAAATTTGATTCTACTTTTGGTCCCATAATCTCTCTTTATTGGTTAAGATATTCACAAACAAGCAATAAATAGTTCTTTGACATTCATGTACAATTACATTTTCATACATCATGTTGCATATTCATGCCATATTCTTTCACAGAAAAAATAACACAACATACAAAAACTTTGGTGCTACGACACCGTTATCGGACACGATCTCAGTTAAAAATCATGGATGAGCTAGAGCAAACAGAAATAAGAGAAGACGTGAACCAACTCAAGGGGCAAATGACCAAGATCTTGGAGATTCTACAAGCACAAAACACTCTTGTTCACCCAACAGGTGCTGCTCCACACCTTCACACTAATTATCAAGAAGGGAAGATACAACAATTTCCACTTTATGGTTTTCCGCCAGGCTATACCCCATCCATAGACACTCATCTCCCCAACAACAATCCGCTGGTTGTGGCTACAAATCCACAAACTAGTATCAGCGAATTCCCTCAAGTGTAACCTTCACCCCTTACATCGGGATTTCCTAGAACTTCACCGCATGGAAAAATTACTGAAGCTACGCCGGTGATATTAAACATACATCATGAACCTCGACCGCTCGAGAATAATCAATCCCAAGAAAAATGGCAAGTCTTGGAAGAACGCTTGAGAGTTGTCGAAGGGGGAAACAATTATGGATTTGATGCTTCAGACCTATGCCTCATTTCTGATGTTATAATACCACCGAAATTCAAATTCCCTGAATTTGACAAATACAAGGGAACAACATGCCCCAAGAACCATCTTATTATGTATTGTCGAAAAATGGGTTTTTGCGCTCATGACGAAAAATTACTAATCCACTTCTTTCAAGATAGTTTGACAGGAGCCTCCCTGAGTTGGTATATGCACCTTGAACGAGCTCATATCGGATCTTGGAAAGATTTGGTGGATGCCTTTTTGAAACAATACAAATATAATCTCGACATGGCTCCTGATAGAATGCAGTTGCAAAATATGACAAAACGAGACAATGAAACATTCAAGGAATATGCCCAACGATGGAGGGAGTTAGCTTCCCAGGTTGAACCACCCCTATCGAAAAAAGAAAGGGTGACTATGTTCATAAACAATCTTCAACCTCCGTTTTATGACAAAATGATAGGAAGCGTTTCATAAAATTTTCCAGATCTCGTCATCATAGGTGAAAGAGTAGAAATGGGATTGAAAAGCGGAAAGATTGTTTCTGGCTATACCGGATTAAATAACACAAAAATTGCCCGCATGTGCGAATAAGAAAAAGGAAGAAGAAAGCCATTTTGTGGCGTCAAACACAACTAATCCTTCTTTTGTGCATCGCCCTTACACCGCTACAAATTCAAAAATGTCAGGTACCCTAAGTCAACACTTACAAGGGAATCAAGATTCACATGAAAGTCAAGGAAAAAACTATCGTGGGAGGAAGTTTGTACATTTCGACCCAATCCCTATGACGTATGCAGAGTTGTTACCGCATTTGGTTAGCAATTCTATGGTTGCACTATGTCCAGGGAAACCTATACAACCACCTTACCCTAAAGGATATGACTCGAACGCCACATATGATTACCACTTTGGGGTTGTAGGACACTCTACTAAAAATTGCCTAGCTTTAAAATTTAAGGTGCACGATTTGCTTAAAGCTGGATGGTTGAATTTTAAAGAAAATGAACCTAGCGTGAGAAATAATCCCCTACCAGTTCATGGTGGGCTGATAGTGAATGCAATCGAAGAAAATCACCAATTAATAAAGGAGGTTGAGAAAATTAAGATGCCGATGGAACTGATTTTTTATCAGCTATGTAAATTTGAATTAATCCGAGGAAATGCCAATGGGAAATCAAGATGCAATTTCCACCTCAACGAAGATCATTCCAACGAAGATCATTCCATTGAAAATTGATAAACATAGGCACCATTCAATAGGTCGTTGGGAAAAGAATAACGGTATGATTGCAACCCAATCAGAAGAGAAACATGTCATAACCATCCCAAAGCCATTGGTCATTCATTTCACTAAGGAGGAAAGTGTGAATGCTCCTGGTGATTTGAGGACCTTAATAGTGTAGATACCAAGCCCTTTTCCATATATAAACAACAAAGCGGTACCTTGGAACTATTATATAGAGGTACATCTAGCTGGACAAAAGAATAAAGATGTTTCTAGCTCTAAAACCACCGATGTCACGAATGTTTCAGGGATAGGAGGAATGACTAAAAGTGGCCGGATATACCCCCTAGAAAAATCACAAAGAGAAATGATAGTGGCGTTTGAGAAGCCATACACAGATAAAGGGAAAAGGAAAGTAATTGAAAAAGTTGAAAAGAGAAAATAGAAAATGAGAAAGAGGTTTCTAATGAAGAAGCTCGAGAATTTCTCAAAATCATCCAACAAAGTGAATACAAAATAGTCGACCAACTCAACCATACTCCTACAAAGATTTCATTGTTCTCCCTCTTGATGAATTATGAGTCCCACCGGAAGCTATTGATGAAAATACTAAACGAGGCTCATGTCACTCACGACATCACTTTTGACAAATTTGGAAGCATCATAAATAACATCACTGCTAACAATCACCTAACTTTCACAGATGATGAGCTGCCAACCGAAGGAAGAGTGCATAATAAAGCCCTACACATATCAGTAATGTGCCTCGACCATATAATATCAAGAGTCCTCATTGACAATGGCTCATCGCTGAATGTCATATCAAAATCGACATTAGCAAAACTACCTTGTGATGGTACGTATATGAGACCAATTCCCATGGTTGTTAGAGCTTTCGATGGGAGTCGCAGAGAATTAATGGGGGAAATTGAACTCCCAATTCAATTAGGCCCGGTCACATTTAAAATCACGTTTCAGGTGATGGATATTGTACCCGTCTATAGTTGTTTATTAGAAAGACCATGGATACATTCTGTCGGCGTAGTGCCATCAACCTTACATCAAAAGCTGAAGTATATGGTAAATGATCAATTGGTAATCGTGTCTGGAGAAGGAGACTTGTTGGTGAGTAAGTTGTCCACCACGCCTTATGTTGAGACAACAGAAGAAGCTCTAGAATCTGCCTTCCAAACACTAGAAATTGTGGATACTGCTTATGTGGAAACGACACCTATAGAACCATATATGTCAAACACGACTATTATGGTGGCCAAGTTCATGTTGAGCAGAGGAAACCGTCCATGGCATGGGTTGGGGAAGGATGAGGAAGGGATTAAAGAACCGGTGGAACTTCCTGAGAATAGAGATAAGTGGGTTTTAGGCTACAAACCCACCAGGGCTGACACATGGTGATTAGTCAAAGAGAAAAAAGAAAAAAGATTAGCTCGAATTGAAAATCGAGAACCAAGAATTGAAAGGATTCCCATCTGTGACATCCGACAGAATTTCCAAAGTGCAAGACCAACAAGTGAGACCCATATTGCAGCAGTTGAAGATGACATGTTTGATGGGGAGGCTAATTGGATTCGTCCGTGTGGTGCAAGAGCAGAAGTCAGGAATTGGAAAGTAGTCAAGTCACCTATAATATTTAATGCAATTCCCATGTAATTCTAAAAGCATTATTACAATTACTACGACCTTAAGATGTTTCATTATATTTAGGATGGTCACAATGTTGTCTTCTCAATACTTTGAATTTCAATAAATGCATTCTCATTTTGTTTTCTTATTGTTCTTTCTTACCATTTAAATATTCATTCGCCATTTTTTTTCTCTCTCCTTCTTTCTCCTTATCCTAGCCTTGAATCCTGCAGATTTGGGAATAGTCCATTCACAGACGATTGTACTAAGATCTCGGAGCATAATCTTAACCATCTTATTAGTCAGACAGAAAAAGATAATGAAGAAGACTATGAACCCCCTCTAGATTTGTTAAGAGTAGTAGAACGGGAAACCAAGGGTATTGTGCCCTTTGAGTGTAACTTCCTATTTTTTTTAATATATTTTTTTTATTTTATTTCGAATAAAATATATAAATAATAAATAATAAATAATAAATAATAAATAATAAATAATAAATAATAAATAATAAATAATAAATAATAAATAATAAATAATAAATAATAAATAATAAATAATAAATAATAAATAATAAATAATAAATAATAAATAATAAATAATAAATAATAAATAATAAATAATAAATAATAAATAATAAATAATAAATAATAAATAATAAATAATAAATAATAAATAATAAATAATAAATAATAAATAATAAATAATAAATAATAAATAATAAATAATAAATAATAAATAATAAATAATAAATAATAAATAATAAATAATAAATAATAAATAATAAATAAATAAAAATAAAGCAGTACAATACCTACATAATTATTGGCATTATTCCATTCAAATTGTCACGTATACAGTAACAATTAAAAGATAACAGTACAATGTTTACATAATTAATAACATTAGTTCATCCAAACAACAATCAGGAGGTACACTGAAAATAGAAATATAATATTATGATATTTGTATAATTAATAATAATAATTAATCTATACAATATTAAGGCATCTACATCATTAATAACTAAGGGATATAATAATCATAAAAATATATCATGTTAATTCACTCAAAATGACAAGCAGGAACAAGTAATGATATAATAACATTAATTCACCCGACAATCAGAAGGCACATTGAAAATACAAATATAATATTATAATATCTATTAATCCATACAAACAACCTTACAATAGAATACCATGATATCTACATCATTAATAATATTAATTCACCCAAACAATTAAGAGGTACAGTAATAAAATAAGTACAATATCACATAATAATTCACCCCAAAATTACCAGTAGATACATTCATGAGTATAATATCCACATCATTACTACCATTCATTATTAACATTATCATTCATTATTAACTTTGTCTCATCCAAACGAACACATACAACCGTATACAAATTTATCAGTATAATATATATATCATTAAAAACATTATTTCAACCAATTATCATGAGGTACAATGTATCATTTATCTTTATAAAACACTAAGTACATTTAATTCAATGCATACTCAAACAGACCTTATGACTTAATCTATATGCCAATGTAATGATTCCGGAATATCGCCTCCCCGCAAGGGCTTAGTGGGTCCTTCCAAGCAACACCACCAACTCAAAATCCACGCAAGGATATGTTGGTTCCAACAATTTATGGATGCTCCACCACACGGCTATGAATGAATGCATGAATATGAATGCATGAATGTGGACCCTTTAATAAATCATTAATATAATTTGATACTAACTTATTAATGACATTTCATATTTGACATTTATTATTCACACCTTGAATATGTTCAATACAACCATTATAACAACGTATCACATTACATTTATTTCTTACACTTTGAATATATTCAACAAAACCATTATAAAAACATATCACATAATATTTATTTTCCATACTTTGAATATGTTCCACATAACCATGAATATAACATGTCACACCATATTTATTTTCCAAAATTTGATAAAAGCATTTCAACATAATATATATTTAATCTCACAATTTCCAAAATAAATACAATCATATACTCCAAGATAAATACAATCATATGTATAAATATATAATTGGAGTGATGCCCTTACCGATATGAGTGTTGTTATTAGAATTCTCACGCAACGGTCTTTGCTCCAATTGTGCTACCCTTGATGGGATGAATCACTAACTCCTTCTTGAATTCCTTCCTTTTTCTCTCTTAAACTCTTTTTTCTATATAGCAGAGCAATTTTGGATGTCCGACGTCCGTTTTATTTTTTTCCCTTTTTATCAGTAGAAATGTAGAATGTTAAGCCAGGAGTAGGGAGGTGTGGGTAAGAGTAGGGAAAGTTAAGCCGAAAATGGGTAACGTGACATTTCCACCTAAGCCATTTATTTTTAACGGGTTGTCAAATGATGCTTTTATTATTATTATTATTATTATTATTATTATTATCATTATTATTATTATTATTGCCAAAAATTAAAATAACATCATCAACGATTGTCTCCACTCCTAATAAGGTAAAATATAAAATGACTATGTGTTACATTGAGGAATCGATAGAAATTGTTAATCTAGGGATGGAAGAAGGAAGGAAAGAAATTAAGGTTGGCACCATCTTAAGGAAAGAAGTATATCACAAATTAATCCAACTCCTACATGAATACAAAGATGTTTTTGCCTGGTCATATCAGGATATGCCTGGACTAGATACTAGCATAGTGGAACATAAATTTCCCTTAAAACCCGATTTTTCTCTGGTCAAACAAAAATTAAGGCGAATGAAGCCCGATATGTCATTAAAAATCAGGGAATATGTACAAAAACAATTTGATGCAGGATTCCTCGTTGTGGCAAATTATCCTCAATAGATAGCCAATATTGTACCAGTGCCAAAAAAGGATGGCAAAGTATGAATGTGTGTCGATTATAGGGACCTTAATAAAGCTAGTCCTAAAGACGATTTTCTGTTACCTCACATCGATATTTTGGTTGATAATACGGCTCGCCGTTTCTCTCTTTTCCTTTATGGATGGTTTCTCTAGGTATAATCAAATTAAGATGGCAACTGACGATATGGGAAAAATGACTTTCATCACTCCTTGGGGAACATTTTGTTATAAAGTAATGCCTTTTGGTCTAAAGAACGCTAGGGCAACCTACCAAAGAGCTATGGTAACCCTATTCCATGACAGGATACATAAAGAGGTTGAAGTTTAAGTAGACGACATGATTGCTAAGTCAAAAACAGAAGAATAACATATTATTGGTCTAAAGAAACTCTTTGAAAGACTTAGAAAGTTTAAGTTAAAGCTCAACCCTTCCAAATGCACTTTTGGTGTGAGATCGGGCAAAGTATTGGGATTTGTGGTTAGTCAAAGGGGAATAGAGGTTGATCCCGATAAGATTCGAGCCATTGCAGAAATGCCTCCCCCGAGTACAGAAAAAGAAGTTCACGGATTTCTTGGGAGACTAAATTATATTTCAAGATTTATATCACAACTAACTGCTACTTGTGAACCGATATTTAAACTTTAATGGAAAAATCAATCAGTTGTGTGGAACGAAGAATGTCAAAATGCATTTGAAAAAATCCGACAATATTTGCAAAAGCCTCCAATTCTAGCCCCACCAGTTTTGGGCCGACCCTTGATTATGTATCTTACAGTCCTCGACGGGGCCATGGGATGCGTACTGGGGTAACATGATGAAACAGGAAAAAAGGAGCATGCCATTTACTATCTAAGTAAAAAATTTACAGATGTTGAAACAAGATATATGTAACACCCCATTTTTCGAAGCGAGGGTGTATTTTTTTTTTCCAAAAGATATTAAAATAAAATAGAGAAACAAATAAGAAAATACCTTTAGATAAATAATTAAGTCATTATAATTAACAAGCAGCGGAAAAGTTTCTCAAAATATGAATCCAAAATATTTACACAGCAACAAGTGATACATGGAACTCGTCAAAATAAGATGTCATCCTGACAATATTAGTAAAGATACAATCTTCCAATTTAAAATAAAACGAAATTCAAAATAAAGACATCTGTTCCCTCTATGTCATCCTAATCTGATCATTCTACCAAAAAGCTATACACCATGAGTGATCACCACGCGCCCCGTAGGATCCTCCTAACATAGCTCCAGTCAAGCATTCCCATCCACAGGGTACGAACCGGTAGGATTGCCCTGGCTCTCATCTGATGGCAATGCCTAAATTTCCACAATAGTTGTAAAGGGTCACCAACCGAAATTAACAGTTAACATATAACATTTAAATTCTTAAATGCACAAATAACCTTTTCAACTTAGCATGCATCTTAAAAGGATTTTCCATATGCTAAAAGTTCATATAATGCTTACCAAATGAAAATGGAATCAAAATAAAGTTCTCAATCCATCATGTAATGCATATCTAGCCAAAACATTGATAAAACCTTTGAGCAATCGATTATCTAACTCAAAATGAGAATTTATACTGGGCCAATCGATTGGGAAATCGATTTCCTGAATTTTTTTTAGTGAAAACTGAACTTTGAACTTACATCAATCGATTGGGGAAATCGATTGATGAAGGCCTGAGCCCCTGTATTGCCAAATCGATTGGGCAAATCGATTTCGTGAATGACTGAGCCCCTGTATTGAATCTAATCGATTGGGCAAATCGATTTCGTGAAAGACTGAGCCCCTGTATTGAATTCAATCGATTGGGCAAATCAATTTCCTGAAAGACAGAGCCCCTGTAATGAATCCAATCGATTGGGAAAATTGATTTCCTGAACGACAGAGCCCCAGTAATGAATCCAATCGATTTGCTAAATCGATTTCTTAGATGCTTTTGAAAAAAACACTTTACCAAATCGATTGGGTAAATCGATTCCCCTGTAAATTCTTCCAAAATTACATAAACCAACTCAATCACATTCATACACAACTCCAAATCTTAACACTTAGCCATTTTCACACAAACACCACGACAATTGGGTTTTCAAAATAGTTTTGCAACAAACATGCTATCACACAATTCCAAAACATAACTCTTAGTAAAATCAACACAATCATAATGACATCTCAAGTTCAAATACTCAATAATAAACTTGAATCAACACACTTACACACAATTTCAAAACATACTGCTTAACGGTTACAACGCAATACCCACACAGACAAGATGAACCAACAAATCACATGGCATCACCTTGATGCGACAATACCATCACAGACAAGATGAACCAACAAATCACATGGCATCACCTTGACTCAACAATCCCAACACAAACAAGATGAACCAACAAATCACATGGCATCACCTTGACTTGACAATCCCAACACATACAAGATGAACCAACAAATCACATGGCATCACCTTGACTCAACAATCCCAACACAAACAAGATGAACCAACAAATCACATGGCATCACCTTGACTTGACAATCCCAACACAGACAAGATGAACCAACAAATCACATGGCATCACCTTGACTCCACAACCCCAACACAGACAAGATGAACCAACAAATCACATGGCATCACCTTGACTCGACAATCCCAACACGGACAAGATGAACCAACAAATCACATGGCATCACCTTGACTCGACAATCCCAACACGGACAAGATGAACCAACAAATCACATGGCATCACCTTGACTCTATCCACTATAATCGTTAAGTAAATGCAATATTAAAAGATTCCCCGTTTTTAATATTCATTTAACTTAAACGATTTTCACAACAAACATTAAGTAAGCAAGACATTAAGAGATTCCCCATTCTTAATGTCATTTAACTTAAACAATTTTCACAACACACATTAAGTAAATGTGACATTAAGAGATTCCCCATTGTTAATACTCGTTTAACTCTAATGGTTTTCAAATTTCACACAAAACAAACTCACACATATTATCGAATTCAATCCAAAACACATCAATTCATTTCTCCACAAAATCCAATCATAAACATATCAAATCTCACAAGCATTAATCATGAACACGACAAATACGATGAACACAAATCATCATAACATACCACTCAAACACAACAAATTTCATTTACTCAAAATCATACATAAATGGGTTAAATTCATTTTCTCCAAATCAACTCCAACCCTAATAAAATTCTTTTCCACACAAACACAAGTAAGGCCCTAAATGCAATCTAAAAGTTTGGAAGGAGCCCTTATCTTCACGTTAGCTTTAACGTGCGATTACGGCACTGTGAGTAAATCCAGTAAATTTTCCGCTCGCTACGCCGCTTCCAAAGTTGGTTCCCTAGCACCATAGCGTGGTAGTGAGAAACTTTCCCTTCTATCTCTTTGAGAAATGAAGCTTAGATCTAGGTGAAACGTGGAGGATTGTGTTTGACGGTTTTTGAAATCTCTAACTCCGTTTTCGAATTCGGGAGGAAGGAAGAAGCTGGGAACTTGATCTTTCTCACCCACTAGCCTTGGGTTTCAATTTTCGAACTTAAAGGAAGCAAGAAAACGAAAAATGAATAACAATGGAGGAAAAGAGGGAGATGAGTGCGCGAGGAAGAAGAATAAGCTTTTCTGTTTTTCTTTCTTTTCTTTTTCCTTCCTTTCCTTTTCTTTTCTTTCTTTTTCCTTCTTTCCTTTCTATTTCCTTTTCTTTTCCCTCCAAACAATTATATATATATATATAAATTACTTTTAACAAATATCTAGGTATTTATTGAAATTACCATTTCACCAAAACTTCCCAAACCACTTTTGTTAAAAAATATCTTCTCTCGTCGTAACTCAATTGACAGATAAAATTTTCAGCAGTAAATTTAATTTATTTATCGATGAACAATTTAATCGGGGCATCAATATATGTTTTTGGGCATTTAAGCTCACAAAATATTAATAACTTGGCTAAAATCCTCCGAGTTCAATACCCAAAATACATTAAAATACATAAAGTGTACTTTAAAATTATGGGTCTTACAATATACAATGTTAGAACGTACTTGTTATGCCTTAGAATGGGCGGCTCGTCGCTTGAGGCAATGCATGATTTTCCGTACAACTTATTTAATATCCAAAATGGATCCAATCAAGTACATTTTTGAAAACCCTGCTCTCACAGGGAGAATTGCTCGATGGCAGATGATGTTATCAGAATATGATATTACCTATGTTACTCAGAAAGCCATCAAAGGGAGTGCCTTAGCAGATTATCTAGCTAATCAACATGTGGATGATTATAAATCATTACAATGGGAATTCCCAAACGAAAGCATCATGGTTTTGTCTGAAGAAAATGATGATGGAAAATGGACCTTGTTGTTTGACGGGGCCTCAAACATAATGGGGCATGGGATTGGGGTTGTTTTAATATCTCCCAAAAAAAGGTTCATACCTATCACAACGCGATTGTGTTTTGATTGTACCAATAATATGGCGGAATATGAAGCTTGTGCCATGGGAATTTTAGCGGCTTTGGAATCAAAAGCGAAAGTTCTAGAAGTATATGGAGATTCAGCCCTAGTCATTAATCATCTTAACCAAGAATGGGAAACTCGAGATAAGAAGCTAATACCTTATTTTACCTACATAAAAGAATTGTCTTTAGAATTTGACAAAATCATGTTTCACCATGTCCCTTGAGAAGACAATCAATTGGTTGATGCTTTGCTCACTTTATCATCTATGTTCCAAATAAATAGAAACGATGAAATCCCATCAATTCAAATGGAGAGTCGAGATTATCCAGCCTATTGCCATGTAATGGAAGAAGAAACTGACGGAAAACCGTGGTATCACAACATCGAACATTATCTTATAAATAAAGAATATCTTCCCGGAATATCAGAGAATGAGAAAAGAACTCTGAGACGGTTAACCGCAAGCTTTTTTGTGAACGGAAATATTTTGTATAAGAGGAATCACGATATGGTACTCCTCAGATGTGTTGATGTCAATGAGGCGAAAGAAATTCTATAAGATATCCAGGATGGTTCTTACGAGATCCATATGAATGGACACGCCATGTCTAGAAAGATTCTCCGGGCCGGATATTATTAGCTCACCCTAGAAAAAGATTGTTTTAATTATGTAAAGAAATGTCATAAGTGTCAAATATATGCTGATAATATCCACGCCCCACCAGTGCCCCTAAACACCCTTTCAGCGCCCTGGCCGTTCTCAATGTGGGGCATAGATGTCATCAGAATGATCGAACCGAAAGCATCAAATGGACATCGCTTCATCTTGGTGGCAATTGATTACTTTACCAAATGGGTAGAGGCCGCTCCATATGCCAATGTAACAAAAAATGTGGTAGTCAAATTTATAAAAAGGGAATTAATATGTCATTATGGTTTACCAAGCAAGATCATTACTGACAATGCCACAAATCTAAATAACAAAATGATGGATGAATTGTGTTTCACCTTTAAAATTCAACACCACAACTCGTCCCTATACAGACCAAAAAAGAATGGTGCAGTTGAAGAAGCAAATAAAAACATCAAAAAAATTATTCAGAAAATGGTTATAACATACAAAGATTGGCATGAGATGTTGCCGTTTGCACTACATGGGTATCGTACTTCGATACGCACTTCAACTAGGGGAACCCCTTTTTCCTTAGTATATGGGATGGAGGTTGTGCTACCTATTGAAGTAGAAATCCCCTCACTAAGAGTATTAATGGAAGCTAAACTAGAGGAGTCGGAATGGGTACAAACACGTTTTGATCAATTGAATTTGATTGAACAAAAAAAGGTTGGCGGCCTTAAGCCATGGGCAATTATACCAGAAAAGACTGAAAAAAGCATATGAGAAAAAAATATGTCCTCGAGAATTCCAGGAAGGAGACCTGGTACTGAAAAAGATCTTACCCATTCAAAAGGATTATCGTGGGAAATGGACTCCTAACTATGAGGGCCCATACGTTGTGAAAAAAGCTTTCTCGGGTGGAGCTTTGATCCTTACAAATATGGATGGAAAAGATTTAGCTCTTCTTGTAAACTCAGACGCCGTAAAAAAGTATTATGCTTAAATAAGGAATACCTGCTAGGTTGAAAACCTGAAAGGGCGACCTTGGCAAAAACTAGGGTAAAAAAAATTTAATAAAAAAAAAAAGAAAAGAAACCCGCTAGGTTGAAAATCGGGCAACCTAGGCAAAAGTTAGGGTACACAAAAAATATATGTTGGGTTGAAAATCCAAAAGGGCGACCCAAGAGAAGAAGAAAATTAACGACAAAAACAAGGATAGAGAATATGTACTTGAAATGACAAGACCAACAATATGGATCATATTATGGCACGAGAAGTTAGTACAATCTACTTTTGAATTACTATTAACTAAGTCGGGTCTTCCACCCATTTCTTTTGTTTTATCGTATGTATATATTTTCTTTCAATATATTGATATATACTATTGACACCTTTATAATTTAATTCTTTTTTTTTTAATGTACTTATGATTATCATGTATTGGAAAGTAATACATTACCATACCTCAATATAATGAAATCGGGTATAACTTCAGATCACACTATTAATTCTTCAAA
>JBBPBS010000330.1:2405483-2422492 GCA_037974835.1 Cicer judaicum
TTCAAAAAAAAAAAAAAAAAGAGGAAAGAACGAAAGAAAACGAAAAATAGAAGAGGACAAAGATTCAAGATATCACGTTCAAGAAAAGGGTATAGGTGATTTTTCTCATTCATGATTTGAATGGCCGTGTCCAATAAAAATATTGTTAAAAACTGACATATTCATTCATTCATTCATTCATTCATTCATGACATTTTATAAATTTAAAGCCGAGAAAACGACCTGCATGTTGAAGTCGGGAAAACGACTCGCACCCGAAGCCGAGGAAACGACCCGCATGTTGAAGCGGGGAAATCGACTTGCACTCGAAGCCAAGAAAACGACCCGCATGTTGAAGCTGGGAAAACGACTCTCACCCGAAGCCGAGAAAATGACCCACACGTTGAAGCCGGGAAAACGACTCGCACCCGAAGCCGAGAAAACGACCCGCACGTTGAAGCCGGGAAAACGACTTGCACCCGAAGCCGAGAAAACGACCCGCACGTTGAAGCCGGAAAAACAACTCGCACCCGAAGCCGATAAAACGACCTGCATGTTGAAGCCGTGAAAACGACTCGCACCCGAAGCCGAGAAAACGACCCGCATGTTAAAGTCGGGAAAACGACTCGCATGTTAAAGTCGGGAAAACGACTCGCATTCTTCTAAAAAATTATTTGTACGGACAAAATTAGAGTTGTTATCTTTACTTATTTTTACTTTGATTCTCAAGTAAATTCTAAGTAAATTCTAAGAATCGGTATAATTGTGGCCAATTAAAAGAAAAGAAAACCGGAAAAAAATAGCGTAATGGTAATGAATTGACAATTATTCTCTTGTCTTTTGCAATCTACACTCAAAAGTCTATAAATAGTCTGCCACAAGAGGGCAAAGGAGAGCACAATTGGAAACACAAATTGAGAGCACAAAAAAAAATAGAGAGATTAATTAACAAAAGAGAAGAAGAGGATCTGATCTTGAAGTAATCGGTCTAGTAAGGTACTATTTTCTTATTCTTTTCTCTAGTCTGCTTATTAATTTTTGTTTTGTTTTTGCATTTTTTTATATATATATATTTTTTCTCTTTCTATCTTTTTTTTGTTTGTAAAAATAAGCTCATGTGTTAAGCTTTCATTTTATTTTTTAAATCGTTTAATTTTAAAATTGTTTTCTTTATAACATAAAATAATAAAAAAATATATAACTAATTGATGTCTATATATCAAGAAAAAGAATTTCATCATATTGTAATTTAATAGAAAATTCATAATACGTCTTTATCAAATAAAAAATAAAAAAATTATAACGGATAAATGTTTTTACCCTTAAGATTAGAATTAATGGTTGTTTCCGCCGGATAAAATTCATCCTCGCTCGCTGCACCATATTATTCACTTTCAATCGTTGGTGGCCTTTGTGTCGCCACAGATCCGACAATATACGAGCAAATCATTTAACAGATTATTTCACCGTCGTGTCCATTTGTCTCGTTCACATACCGCCAAGTTACAAATTTTTTTAAAAAAATTAATTTGTTTCTTTTTTACTTTAAAACAGACAAATATTATTATTATTATTATTATTACATTTTTATTTTTTAATATGTATATAAATAAAAAATAATAATAAAATCGGTCAACACACAAATATTTTCTACCCAAGAACTACGTGTGTTTTTTTATTTCCCTATTGCACCTGCGGATACGTAGGAGCATGGTCTTCCCCTTGTCAAACCAAATTAATAAAAAAAATATTTTTTTTTTCTTCTTTCATTAATGTAAATAATTTAATTTTTTTATTATTCTTTTTGGAGTAAAAATAAATAAATAGTTTGTATATAATTAATTATAGGGTAATCGTAATCGACTCCCGAATCCAAATTCTTGGTTCAAAAATATTATTTAAAGTTTTATCCAATTTTTCTTTAAAATAAACAATAAAATTGGTGGCGACTCTTTTTTTTTCGCAGACAAACCGGACGCGACAGAAGGGCTTGAATCTCTATAAAATGCAAACAAGCTCTCCATTAGACGACACACAACACACTTGCATAAAAAGATCAAGCATCCTAAAGCTATCAAGAGAAAAACACCCTCACTTCTTACTTTCTTTGATCCTACACTATCTTTTTGTAAATCCTTTGAGAAAGTATTAAGTATCAATCACTCTCATATCACCTTATAATTTCCTTGTGTGTTACACTTGGAAATATTTGGAAATTGATTGTAAGCTTGGTGAAGCTAAAGAATACACGGTTTGTAATCATCTTCGGTGTGAGGATTGATCTGTTTGAAAGTTAGTGAAATCTCATAAGGGTGTGAGGACTGGACGTAGCAATCTTTGGGTGAACCAGTATAAAATTGTGTGTGTGTCTTTCTTATTCTACTCCTACTCTTTTGCTCAACTTTGATCTAAAGATTTGAAAAATTCCATCCTCGAGCTAGCCATCCTCAGCGAGAGGATAGTTTTTAAAACTCTAAGAAATTAATTTTAATAGCAAAATCCCTATTCAACCCCCCTTCTAGTGATATTTAGCTACATCAGATATCAATAACAACATGGTAATGATCTCTCAAATAAAACCAAAATCGATCAATGAAGCCATAATTGATCAATCTTGGATAGATGCAATGAAGGCAAAACTTCTTCCATCCGAAAAAAATGAAGTCTAGAACCTTGTCCCATATCTATAAGATCAAACAATCATTGGAACAAGATAGGGTTTCATAAATAAGTTGAATGAAGAAGGTAAGGTTACAAGGAACAAAGCAAGATTGGTTGTCCAATGGTACAATCAACAAGAAGATATTGACTATGATGAAACCTTTGCTTCAGTTGCAAGGTTATAAGCTATAAGAATTCTTCATGCATATGCATCTCATAAACTTAATAAATGTTTTCAAATGGATGTTAAAATTGCATTTTTAAATGAATACTTAAATAAAGATGTTTATGTATGTCAACCCCCTAGTTATCAATTCAAACCAAATCATATTTTCAAACTTACCAAAGCCCTATATGTATTAAAACAAGCATCAAAAGCCTGGTATGAAATATTAAGTTTTTTTTTTTTAATCAAAAATGGATTTTCTAGAGGAAAAATTTACATTACAATATTCAAGAAAATTGACAAAAATGATTTACTTGTTGTTCAAGTGTATGTTGACGATATTATATTTGGATCAACTAATGAGAAAATGTGTGATGCTTTTTCAAAACTCATGCAAAGTGAATTTGAGATGAGTATGATGGGAGAATTGATGTATTTTCTTGGTTTGCAAATAAGCAACATAAAGATGGCATTTTCATTTGTCAAGAAAAAACACCTAAAAGATCTTTTATCAAAATATAAAATAAACTAAGCCAAAATCATGACTACTCCCATGCATCCATCTTCTTCATTAGACAAAGATGAAAATGGAAAATCCATTTCTGAAAAAGAATATAAGGGAATGCTAGATTATTCTGCTTTATTTAACTGCTAGTAGACCTGACATTGTATTTCCAGTAGAATTATGTGCTAGATTTCAATCTACACCAAAAGCATCTCACTTATCTGCGGTAAAGAGAATTTTTAGATATCTTGTTGATACTACTAATCTTGAACATTGGTAAAGAAAAGGTTCTCATTTTAATAAGCTGGTGCATGCTAGTGTCTAGGAGAGGCATTAATAAGTTGGTCTTGTAGAAATCAAAATACAATTGTTTTTTCAACAACCAAATTTGAATATGTCTCAGCTACAAACTGTTGTTCTGAAGTTCTCTAGATAAAAAATCAACTTGAAGACTTCTTATTAAGTTATTCAAACATCCTAATTTAGTGACAATACAAGTGCTATAAATCTTTCAAAAAATCCTATTCAGCATTCAAGATCCAAGCACATTGAGATAAAACATCATTTTATTCATGATCATGTAAATAAAAAGGAAGTTGAATTAATCTTTGTAAATACTCAAAAACAACTTGATGACACTTTTACCAAACCTCTTGTAGAGGAATGTTTTAATTTTCAAAGAAAAAGTTAAATTATAAAAAATCCAATAAGTTTGCATTAAATTTTTTTTCTAAAGGAAACCAAGAACGTTCTTGGTTTGTTTCAATCATTCTGTGTTTTTCTTTCATTAATCTTCATTTTATCACAAAATAAGAAAAACGCTATTTGCGTGGTATTATTAACAACTTTCTTTGTATGCAAAAGTAACTGTCGTGCTGTAAAGTCCGCCCCCACAAGTGTTTCTTCCTATGTTCCAACAATAATCTGTCACTTCATATTCCCTCCACAAAAGTGAAATTGTCTACAATTGCTCCACTTCTATGCACAAAAATTGCAGTTCTTTTTCACGTCTTTCATCTTCCCCAAAACTCAAAATGTCTCTATGCGAAATCTCACTCATTACCAACAATGGCTCGTACAAAGATGTCATCTCATTAAAAACCTTCCCCTTACACGCCCTCGTGTTCATCATCTCCACCATCATCATTGTTCCTTACTCGATCATTAGATAACACATCTCCACCATCATCTCCACCATCATCATTGTTCCTATAGAAGAATCATTAGATAACACATTTTCAGAATATTTGTCCTGGTCTCCATACTCAATCCCTGATCATATCTCCTTAAATCTCTTATCAACTATATTTCCCATTCCAACCTCCTAATATATGTGAAGTACCTCCGCATTTACGAAAACCATCTTCCAAACCTAATGTCACCCAAAGAAGGTTCATGCGCGTCTTGGCTGGAATAGGAATGTCTAAAGCTAAACGCACCGACCCCGTTGTATACACCATCTCTGATAGTGACGACTCCAAGCACAATGTTCCCACTAAATCTTCTAAAACATCTCCTCAAATTGAACCTTCTCAATCAACTCCCCCAATTCAAAAATAAAAAGAAACTCATCAAAGAGAATTTTTACTCTTCAAAATTATCATCCTTCTCTCCAAAAATAACTACTTCAAAACCCTTATCTCTAAAAATAAAAACCACTATAACCATATCTCAATACCTGGCGAAGAACAAACTGAAAAATCCCAAAAAAAACTCAAAAAAATTGTTGTCCTCGTACCAAAACATAAGAACATTCCCCTCCAAAAATTATTTCACTAGAATGTACTTCGTCCAAAACTTCTTTACTAGAACGTTCTCCTCAAAACATTGTCCATTAATAACATTCTTTCCCCACCACTTAATTTAATCCCACCCCATATGATCCCAAAATCCATATTCCACCCCCTCATTCCCTCCAAACATTAAAAGTTATACACATAGAAATGGGCTGAAAAACAAATTGGATTTGGTAAAGTATTTATGCTTGAAAATCTGAAACTTAAAGGCAACTCTATCAAACACCACACTGATGCCCTAGGTTATACTCAATTCCTTCAAATATCTTAGTGTTTTTATCCTAATGTGGTGAGGGCATTTTATTGTAAAGTCCAAACCTTTGTTGATAAATCACTTCTCGTGACTAATCTAAAAGGCATTAAGATAAGATTGGTCCCTAATATCCTTGCCTCTATTCTTGAACTCCCAAATGTTTGTCCTACTATTTTTGGAAAGAATTGGTACTCAGTTCTGAACCTTAATAAGAAGGAAGTCCACTCTGATAAGTTTCACTATAGCTCAAAACATTGCCTCTCACATCCCTCAAGCCTCTTTCAAAGTATTCAATAGCATTAGTCAATACTCCATTATACCTCATTGTGGGTGTCACGAATATGTCTCTGATAACGATGCATTGATCATGTATCACCAATAAGGATTATAAGAGAAATCTTGTCCCTTATGGCATGGTTCTCGCAAAAATATTGAGGTATTTAAATATTCTTTTGTCCTCTAAAACGTCTACTATAAAGTCCAGTGGTGGGGAAAGAACATTCTTGATGGACAATAATTTGTGGAGAACATTTTGGTGAAGGAGTTTTGGACGGAGAAAGTTCTGGTAAAACAGTTTTGGGAGGGGAACGTTCTTATGTTTTGGTTCAAGGATAATAAGTTTTTTTTTTTAGTTTTTAGGGATTTTTCAACTTGTTCTTCGCCAGGTATTCAGATAGGGTTATAATACTTTTGGTCTTTAGAGCTAGGGGTTTTGAAGTAGTTATTTTTGGAGAGGAGAATGACTATTTTAAAGAGGAAAAAATCTCTTTCATGGGTTTCTTTTTTTATTTTTTATTTAGATGAGTCGATTGAGAAGGTTCAATTTGAGGAGATGTCTTAGAAGGTTTAGTGGGAACGTCATGCTCGGAGTTGTCACTATCAGAGATCGTGTATATAGCGGGGTCGATGCGTTTAGCTTTAGACTTTTCTATTTTGGCCAAGACGCAAATGGACCTTCTTTGGACGGCATTAGGTTTGGACAATGATTTTTGTAAATGCGGAGATACTTCACAGAGATTAGGAGGTGGAAATTAGAAGAGAGGCGAAAGTACAGTTGATAAGGGATTTAGGGAGATACGATTAGGTCATGAGTATGGGGATGAGGAAAAATAGTCCAAGAATATGTTTTTCTAATGATTCTTCTAGAGGAGTGGGTCTAGATGCTGGTTAAGGTGGTCGAGTGAGGAATAGAGAAGATGGTGGAGATGCTGAAGACGAGGGCATGTTAGGGCAAATGTTTTTTGGAGCGGACATCCTTGTATGAGCCATTGTTGGTATTGAGAGAGATTTCACAAAGAGACAAATTGAGTTTTGTGGAAGATGAAAGGAAAGAGAAAGAGTTGTAGTTTTTGTGCGTAGAAGTAGAACAATTGCTGAAAATTTGACTTTTGTGGAGGGAATATGAAGTGACACATGATTGTAGGAAAATAGGAAGATAGGAGAAAATATTATAGTGCGGCAATTACTTTTGTAGACAAAGAAACACTTGTAATTAATACCATGCAAAAAAACGTTTTTTATAAGGCCCTTAGTTTTATTTAGTTTTAATTTGTAATTATTGTATTTTGGTATTTTGTGAATTTAATGCCAAAAATATTTTTGTAGTCCCGATTAAATTTATTCGTCGACTAATAGTTTTATTTATTTCCGTTACGAATAATTTAATACCAGGCAGTTTTGTTAAACATATCTCGGGTTGAGAAGTGATGATTTTCATAAATATCTAAAATATCTAGATATTTAGATATTGGTTTGGTTTAATTAAGATTTATATATATAAATAGTATATATATGTGAGAAGAAAGAAAAGGAAAAGAAAGAAAATAGAAGAAAGGAAAACCAAAGGAAAAGGAAAAGGAAAGAAAATAGAACGTCTTCTTCCTATCCTTGCCTCGCGAACTCCATCTTTCTTCCTTCTCCATTCCTCTTCTTTTGCTTTTGTTTTGCCTCAAGAAAAGGAATCCAAGGCTTGGTGGGTGAGAAGACAAGGATTTCTTAGTTTCATTCTTCTCCTTTGATTCAAAAACGGAGAAAAATGGTGTTGGTGTTTTCAAAACCGTCAAACACAAACCTTCACTTTTCTCCTAGATCTAAGCTTCGTTTCAAGAAGTGATATAAGAGAAATTTTTTCATCTCCAAGCTACGGTGCTAGTGAGTCAACTTTGGAAGCGACAACGCGAACAAAGTTTTTACTTGAATTAATTGTGGTGTCGTAAATCGTTGTTAAAGCTACTTATAAGGTAATGTCTCCTTCCAAACTTTTAGTTTGCATTTAGGGACTTATTTGTGGTTGTGTGGAAAATAAATTTGATGTGTTTGAAGTGTAGATTAGGGGAAAATGAATTTAATGCTTTTATGGGTGAAAATTTGGAGTTGGGTTTTTGGTGAAATTGATGAGTGTTTTCGTGGAAAAGGAAATTGATTCATCTATGTGTGTTGTTGAGGAAAAGAAATTTGATGTGTTTGAGTTATGGTTTGTGAAAACTAGTTTGGCATGTGTTATGTTTGAGTTTTGTGGAAATTTGTGGTGATGATTGAACTTGGTGTGAATTTTGTGGTTTTTGAACTAATCGAATTTATTGTAAATTGTGGATTAAATTTGATGTGTGTGGTGGAAAATAAATTTTTGAGTATGCTATATGTGGAATTTGAAAATCGTTAGAGTTAAATGAGTATTAAAAATGGGGAATCTTTTAATATCATCATTTACTTAATGATTGTCGTGAAAATCGTTTGAGTTAAATGAGTATTAAAAATGGAGAATCTTTTAATATCTACATTTACTTAATGATTGTCATGGATAGAGTTAGAGTATGCTCATACATTTCATTGTACATGGCGATCGAATGGGCAATGGTGATAGTGGTGATCGGATGGGCCACGAGATGACGCCATGTGATTTGTTGGTTCATCTTATCTTTGTAGGGATCGTCGCGTCATGTAAGGTATGCAATAGACTACACATTTTTGGTGAATCGTGCTGACCTGTGATAGGTGGCACCTCGATATATAGTACTTCGGCCTGTGATAGGCGGTACATTTGCGATTTACGTTTTTAGTAAATCATGCTGACCTGTGATAGGTGGCACCTTGGTAATTTAGTACTTTGGCCTATGATAGACGGTACAATTATGATTTACGGCCCTTCGAGGAGGGTTTTGATTGGAATTTCGAGTCCTTGCATTTTGGCATATACGCATTGCACTAGGGTACTTGGCACGTGAGTCATGTTTGATTTAATGTTATGATTGTGTGTGTAAACTGAAGTTGTTGTTTTGATTACGCCATAGTTGTTAAGTGTGATTTTTTGGATTTATGTGCAAGTGTTGATTGATTGCGAAACCTCGCGAGTCGTGTTTGATTTAAAGTTATGATTGTGTGTGTAAACTAAAGTTGTTGTTGTGATTGTGCCATAACTGCTAAGTGTGATTGTTTGGATTTTTGTGGAAGTGTTGATGGATTTTGAAATCTCTTTAAAAGCTGATTTTTGATGGTTTCTGGTATTTTCTTATATGTATTCGAATATAGAGGCTTGTAGTCGAATACAAGCATCCTGTTTTTGCTACTGACTTATGAAACAACTGTGTATTCGAATACATTGAGCTTGTAGTTGAATACAAGCATCCTATTTTTGCTACTAACTTCTGAAACAACACAGTATTCGAATACAAGGATGTTGTATTCAAATACGACCTTGCAATTTTGTTTAAAAATCCATTTTTCAACTTTGATTATGCGTGTTTAACATATGGAAACCCTTCAAGGTGCATGCTAAGTTGAAAGGCCATTTTAATGCAACTATTGTGGAAGCCCATTTCGGTTGGTGACCCTTTACAACTATTGTGGAAATCTGGGCTTTGCTCTCATATGAGAACCAGGATCTTCCCACCGTTTAGTACCATTTAGATGGGAAGGTAGTTGGACACACCTGACTGGAGTTGTGTTTGGAGGATCTAGCGGGGCGCCTGGAGATCACCCAGGTCGTATAGTTTTTTGGTAATATGATCAGATTAGACGGTTGTATAGGGACTAGAGGTCTTTCTTTTGTGGATATATTTATTGTATGTTGGAATACTGTACCTATACCAATATTGTCAGCTTGACTATTAAATTTGATGGGTCCATGTTCCACTTATTGATGTGACGTGGGGGGAGTTAAAATTCTTGGGACAATGCTTTTGTACAAGTCTGCCGAGAATACCCTAGGGGTATGAGTTATGTCTGATACACCTCATAGCCCCGGTGTATTTTGATGTCTGAATGCTTTGGATTTTTCTTTAAAAAACTATTCCGCTGCTTGTAAATATTTGTTGATTTTGTCGTTGTGTTACAACTTATATATTTATCAAAAGTATTTCCTTCTTTATTTCTTTGTATTATTAAATTTGTTTTGAAGAAAAAAATACACTTGCGCTGTGAAAAATCGGGGTGTTACACTTTTCTTATTTTGTGAAAAACGTAGATGAATGAAAGAAAAAAGCAGAATGGTTGAAACAAACTAAGAATGTTCTTGGTTTCATTTAGAAATTTGTTTTAATGCAAACTGATTGGATTTTTGATAATTTTAAATTTTTCTTTGATGAAATTAAACCATTCCTCTACAAGAGATTTGATCAAAACTTCAGCAAGTTGTTCTTGAGTATCTAAAGAGATTAATTCAACTTCGTTTTTATTTACATGATCACGAATAAAATGATGTTTTATCTCAATGTGATTTGATCTTGAATGCTGAATATGATTTTTTGAAAGATTTATAGCACTTGTTTTGTCACAGTAAATTGGGATGTTTGAATAACTTATAGCGAAGTCTTCAAGTTAATTTTTTTATCCAAAGAACTTGGGAACAACAGTTTGTAGCTGAGACATATTTTGCTTCATTTTGTTGATAAAGCAATCATATTTTGCTTTCTAAAAGACCAACTTATTCATGCCTCTCGTAGAAATTGACATGCGCCACTTGTACTTTTTCATAACCAATAACATTCTTTGTTTTTTGTTTTTATAACCCAGATTAATTTTGAGTTGAATTATTTAAGTTTTAGTAGGAAATTTTAAAAAGGTGAATTTACAATTCAAATTCCCCTTTATTATAAATTGACATTGCTACTTCAATTCAATTGTAACATAATAAACCAATATTGAAATTTGCACGAAAATCACATGCATTCTATATGATGCATGAGATGATAAGGAACCAATTTCAAGTTTTCATACATTTCCACGAGGATAGTGTTATGCTCATTTGATTAAGATAACATCACAACCTTTAACATTTCAACTTGATTCAATCTATGATGCACAAATTACCATTTGAAGGACACTTAATATGCACAAAATTAATACAAGAACCACAATAAAATAGTCAACAAATCAAAGAAAAATAGAAACTATTTTAAAGATAAGACCATAATTATTTAGAAAAATATAAATATAAATATAAAAACCACAATTAAATCAAGAAAATATCAATTTCTTTTTCCAAAAATAGAAAACAGCAATATAAACAATCTTAAAAACAAAAAAAAAACAATTTACAAGGTAGCAACAATAATATGAGATCAACAACATAAATAAAAAAGCCTATCACATTATTATTATTATTATTATAAAATATGGAAATCAACATGAAAAAAAAAACCAATTAATGAATCTTTTATCTTGTATTAATCCAAATGTATGTGAATTTATTCACTCTCCTCGCAATTTACCATTTAAAATTTTTGTAACTTTTTAATATGACATATTATTTATGTATATATTGTGTAAAATTTTATTCCTTTCACACATCAAGTGTTCAACTAATAAATATTATTCATTGATATATACGCCACATGAAATTAAAGCAAGACAACAACCTAAATTTCTGTTTTACTGAAATAATACATGCATTTAGGCAATTAGATGAACACTACAACTATATATCTTTTCATAATCGACCATTTTAACATAGAATCATAAACACATTCACTAAAAATAATAAAATTCCAAGAACAAAAATATATGAAATCACTCGTACGCAAAATTAACATATAATTTGAATTGCAAAAAGAAAGTTCTTAACTTAGCCGTTTTTATTCCTAGTAACACGTCTAAGCCCCACAAACTCTTGAGATGAAAAATTTGTATTAGTTTTCTTAATTTGATGAAAGAAAGTATTGATCGGTGATTACTTTTAGTTGATACTAGCTAAGAGAAAGGAAGGAATTTGAAATTCAACTTGATGGTGGTGATGGTGTATAGGTGTGAGGTTGCTAAAGGAAGAAGGAGGTTTTTTCTTTTCTTTCTTTCGTTTGTGGAGGAAAGTTTGTGAACTTAGAGGAAACTAGAATAGGTGTCCGAGAAATGAATAAGAAGTTACTTATATGTATACCATTTATTTATTTTTGTTAATTGCCATTAAACAAAAAAATTCCTAGATTCTTTTTGTAATAAAACAAAATCATCATTCTGGTCTTGTGAGAGAGAGGGGCGAAATTTTTATGCTATAGAAAGATGGTATTTTTGTTCTCTCTTGATTGCACAAAAAACCATCAAACTTATGATTCAATTTGTAGCCTCCTTTTCAAAAATGAATTAAAGGTGGTAAGAAGAAGATAGAGGAGTGTGTTCATGGTGATAATAATGAGGGAAAGTTCATTCTCTCATCTCTTAATTGGATTCGACACAAGGACATCTAGACCATCATTAAGTCAATACAACACAATCAAGAGCCATAAAAACCTTTTCTTGTAGTTTATTATAGTTATTATTATTTGGATTGAACATTCAAGGAATTGACCAAGATACATTTTTTCAAGGAACGATGGACCAAAAATATCTTCATACAGGAACACTTATACATGGAAATTGGTTCACACCAGTTCTACTATTTCGTAGCCCAATCCTTTATTTGGACCAATATAAACCAACAACCAATGTAGTTTCTATAAATTCTAATTTAAATAAATTATTTAACTAATAGCTTCAGTAAATAAAATTAATCAAACAAAACAATTAATTATTAAACAAAAATAATAATACTAAAAATAAAAATAAATGCTAACGATAAAAATATTAGAGGGTGTTACACACCTCCCCTTTGAGGTCTCTTGATTTTACTTTATTATCAAACCCAATTTTATTTAAAATATATATATATACACCAAAACAAGAGTTTGGCAACACATTTCGTGAGAAGATCATTATTCATACTTAATCCAAACACTAAAAAAAAAAAGAAACTTAAGTGTTGTGTCTAATTAAAATCAATTTTGACCCACACTTTTTATTACAACCTAAACCCATGCTCTCAAGTCCTATCCATATGTGGACTTATCTAGTTGACCAATTTTCGCTCAGTTTTTTCTAAATTTGGCATTGCTTCTATGATAGTAGTCACCATTTGTTTTAACGCTTCCTTAGCTTTCTTGGCTTGTGCCCTTTTCAATGGTCCTCCTAGACCTTAAAGGGCTTCACTACTATCTTTGGTTATAATGTCCTCATCACTCTGGAACGTCTAATTAAAGAAATGGTTCCTCTAATAAAGCTATCGTTTGAATAAGTGAATGCGTCTAAGTCAACAAGTCAATATTGAAGTTAACAAAGAATTATTATTCGACTGAAGATAAAATAACAAAGAAAGAATTTTGATTATATGATGAATACACTACAAAAAAAAAATCTATTATGACACTCAATTTTTAGTGATATATCTGTATTTGTCACTATAATTACTTTTAGCTACATATAGAGTGTCACCTATTCTTATTTATGCCATAACTTAAAAAAAACTAAAATATTAACTTCCAAAAGATATTTACTTATTCTCTTTCTTTTCAATTTTCATCTCAGATAATTCTTTTCCCCTTCTTTTTCTTCTCATTCTATTTCCTTCTCAAATTTGTTGAAAAGGTCTTCTCAATTTCATCTCAGAAATCATTAAAGCTTTTCCCTATTTCAATTCTCGTTTTTCTGTTGAAGAAGCTTTTCTCGATTTCTTCGTTATGCTCGTTTTTTAGTTTTCCCGATTTCTCCATTGATGCTCATTTTTCAGTTTTCCCAATTTCTTCATCATTTTTGGATTCCATCTTCAATGGATTTCTTCAATTTCTGATTCAAACTCAGCAATTTTTAAAACAATCAATTCTACCTCTTCGTGACTTGGTGATTTTGGTATATGTTTTCATCTTTGCCTTGTTATCTCTCAAAAGAGATTAAAAGTAACTCATTACCCTATTTTGCATGATTGCGTCTTAATAACTTTTTATACTGATTGTATTATTTGACTATATTTAAGCTTAATCGATGCTTTTATGCACTAGTTTAACTATTGCTTTTGCATTACTTTAAAAGTAACTCTTAATCATCTTGAAATCATTGAATTGATGCTTTCTGGTTTACTCTAAAAATTTAATTTGATTCTAAGTGATATAAAATTATGGCTTAATTAGGAAGTATGATCGACTAAAATTATGAAACTTGGTTGCAATCTTGTGCATATTATTTTCTTAATTGAGTTTTCAAATTTTATGGTATTTATTAAAATTTTGGTCGATTATCTCTGCATTATTTTGATATGCTCATTGATGTATATTTATTTTCTGTTTTCTGCTCTTTTGATTCTAAATCCAGCTCCAGTTATAGCTATTTTAATTTTGAATCCAGCTCTAGCTTTTCTGATTTTAAATCCTTTCGTTATGATTCTGATTAGCATCAACTGAATAAAATAGCATTGTGAAAATAATAAACACTTCCCAATTGTTAGTTGGCTTATATTGTTTGCTGGAACACCTAGAATGCCTTAATCTAATTTTTGTCATTATTTTTAGGCTGCAAAGTCTCTAATTCTTTTTTCATTGTGTTCATCCTACCTTTTTTGATATTTCTTTATATGAAGCACTTGAGAACAAAATTCAATGGGACTGATGAGGCCATAATAGAAAGAATTCAGCTGTTGTTGGCATTGCAGTGAGTAGTACTCTTCCTTCATTAGTTGTAGTTGCAACAGAAGACTCTGCTGTGTCACTGTCTGCATAGGGTGTAGAAATGTTGGTAGCATTTGTACTCATGAGATTTCTTCTCTGTTTCTTGGGAAGGTTTCATGCGTTTTGCTGCTCCACCAACTGGAAGAGAAGTCTTCAATATAGCTACCTTATCGTATCGACTCACGTCGAAATTGGTTACAGCTTTCTCACCTCTATACTTTATGGCTGCAATGTCGTATGCCTCTGCTGCTTCCTCTTTAGTTGCTGGTACATTGCAAGAACAAATAATATTCAACTTCAAAAGAATTATATAACAACCACCAGGAATTATGATCCAATTATCTACCTTTAGATTGTACCTTAATCAATTAAATAAAACAAACAACACCTCTATTTCCTATCAAAAATAGTTGACCAAACTTGTGTAATTAGTAACATGGATGGACAAATAAGGATATTTGTTTAGTGTGACTTATTATTTGATAAGTGGACGGACAAATAAAGTTTTGTACTTAGTAAATCCTATGTATTGCGCCATGCTATCAAACATTTCACTAAATCTAATCATATTGTATATAACATTAAGTTAATAATAGAAGGTATATAACATCCTTTGGTTATGATCATGAAGGTTGCAAGAGTGATGGTGTTGAGTTTGGGGCTAGTGGAAGCAAATAGAGTAAGGTGAGTGATCATGGGTTGATGATGGATGGGAACCTTGTTAGCAATTATAGCTTTAGTGAAGCTGAGGCTTTGACTGATGAGATTGAATAATAATCTCAGTTTGTTGGTGAGGTTTTGAGGATTAGAGACATTCTCAATAACCGTGAAGAAGAGGTATGTTTTTTTCTCTCTCTTCCCTTTCTTTGATTGAGTTTGTTGGATGTTTGATGAGATTTTTTTGGAAGGAATCGATATTGATTTATGGTTTTTAATTAGATGGCATTTTGTTTTTGTTTTTCTTTGAAGGTTGAATTCATTTTGTGAACATTGATTAGTACTTGCTTGTTTCATGTTGCTATAGTCTGACTTTGTGCTTTTTGAGTCATTGAGGAGGCTTGAGCTGATGGAGCTCTTTATGGATCTTCTGAAGGTTTGAATTGAGCTCTTTATGGATCTTCTGAAACTTTTCAGGTAACTGAGATTGGAAAGGTTGTCAATCCTCTCCGAAAACATGGATCAAAGGAAGTACGTCAACTCAGGCGGACTCTTATCGAGTATGATTCCGTTACTAGATAATTGTCTCTCATTCATAATGGTTTATTTTATAAATAAAAGATAGATGAGCTTGTTTATTTTCTATACATGGATCAAAGAAAAGGCTTTTATGTTTTAACCAATGTTGTAAAATTGCGGTGCTATAGGGCTATATCATAGCCAATTTTGATGAATTCAATGAAAACAATGACGCCGTTCTAGTTTCGCTATTAGGAAAGTAGATGTCGCTATTATAGTTTCGGCTAGCAAATGTAGCAGCAATAATACTTAAGTTGGTGCTCTACAATCATTTCCTTTCTTATTTGTAAGCAACATGTCCACTACTGCAACGCTAAAGCTATCCTCTAGTTGACACAGTGGATTATTGGCGTTCTCTATTTTCTGCAATCTTCTATTTATAACTATGATATTAACTTCTCCTTCAGTTTGATCTCCACGACTAACAATACCTCCTAGAATTAGTCCTACTACATTGCTTGGTTCTCCCATCATGCTGCCAAATTCTCAGGTATTTATATCATCACAATCTCATTTTTCATTTTCAATATCACATGACTTCATTGTTATTTTTCTGGTTGTAATTGCACCAGTTAATTTAGTCATCCAAATTTATGAAAATTGTCTTTAAGTTTTCATTTGTCTGCTGTTGAAGTTGAACCATACACTCCACAAAATTTGTATCCGTGATCACAACAAGAAAACGTCATTTTTGTGAGGGCCAAAAGCCCTCACAAAGAGAAAAAAACAGCCACAAAGGTGGCTTTTGTGAGGGCTTTTGACAGCCACAAAGAAGCTGGTCACAAAATTTTGTGAGGGTTTTTGCAGCCACAAAGGAGCTGAAACACGTTGGCATTTGTGAGGGCTTTTGCAGCCACAAAATACAAGCATTTGTGAGGGCTTTTGCAGCCACAAAAGTCTGCCTTTGTGAGGGCATAGGCCGCCACAAAGGAAAGCTGAATTTGCCTGATGGAGCTTTTGTGAGGGCTTTTGGCCGCCACAAAATCCAAGCTCAATTTGTGAGGGCTTTCGGCCGCCACAAATGCCAACGTAATTAATAAATTAATTTTTAATTCTAAATTAATAGTTTATTATATTATTATATATAATAAATTAATATAATTATAATATTAAAATTTAAATTATAATTTAATTAAATTTGAAATATAATGTAATTATAAATTAAATTTAATATATATATATATAAAATAAACTAATGTTAATATAATTAAAAATAAAGATTAATAGTTAAATTAAAGATTAATTTAAATAATAAAATATTAATAATAAAATATTTAAATATTTAAATTAATATTTATAATTATAATTATAATTATAATTAAACATTAATTTAAATTAATGCAAATTATAGATAAATTATAATTAAAATTAAAATTAAATTAAAATTTAAATAAAATTAAAATTAAATAGTAAATGTTAAATATTAAAATTAAAATTAATAATTATAATT
>JBBPBS010000330.1:2422810-2553601 GCA_037974835.1 Cicer judaicum
TTAAATTAATGCAAATTATAGATAAATTATAATTTAAATTTAAATTAAATTAAAATTTAAATAAAATTAAATATTAAATATTAAAATCAAAAATTAAATATTAAAATTAAAATTAATAATTATAATTATAATTATAATTAAACATTAATTTAAATTAATGTAAATTATAAATAAATTATGATTTAAATAAAATTAAATTAAAATTTAAATAAAATTAAAATTAAATATTAAATATTAAAATTAAAATTAAAATAAATATTATATATAAAAACATAATATTAATAATAATTAAAGCTAGCTATAGCAATTATGACAAAATCAAATAAAACATGCATTCCAAAATTAACAATTAATGTCTTACAAACCCAAAATTAACAAATAATGTCTTACAAAGTGGAAATTAATTAAGCACACAATAATGTCATACAACCCAAAAATAATTTTTTCAAATTCTTCAAAACACATCAATCCTCATAATAATTCGTCTTATCAGCTCCACTCCCACCATCATTATTTCCTGCATTCATATCCGACGAAAGAAGTCCCTCAAAAGTATTATGCATTTGTGTTGGAGGAGACATCATGCTTTGAAATTGAATTTAATCTTCAATGGCACCACCAGTAGTCGAAGGAGGAGCCCTAGCTGGCTGAGGTTGATTTAAATCTGGTCTGATCAACCCAGCTGTTGGCATAGTTGGTCGGTATGCAGTTTGATGATCTGGGACAGGTTGAGGAAGTTGATGTGAAGATGATGGAGCATACTGATAATTATGAAAATATTGTTGTTGCTGAAACATTGGCTGCTGCTGTTGTTGGAAGGCAGAGTTCGAAGGATCCTGGTGTTGTTGGAAATTTGGAGGCGGTTGCTGCTGCTGGGAGTATTGAGAGTAATTTTGTTGCTGCTGGAAAAGTGGTTGTTGATGCAAGTATTGAGGCCGAGGCGGGAACTGTTGATGAAACACAAGAGGAAATGAAAATTGTTGTTGTTGAAATTGTTGTTGCTACTGAAACTGCTGCTGCTCTTGAAACCTCTGTTTCCATTCCTCATTCAATTTATCAATTGCGGCTTGTATCAGCTGATGTGTCCTTTCTTCTTGCTCACTTGCCCATTGCTCCTTTAACTGGTCAAGATTATCTATCGGCGTCGGACGATGAGATCGATCCGTACTAGCATAAGAAGAAGACGTCTCAGTCTGAATATAGCCGGTTGGACCTTTCACAAAGGTTGATGATAAAGTACCGGCTCCTAGCACACGCCCTTTGTACTTGCCACCACTGATGTTCATAAAATTTGCAGTCTCATATTATTTCCGCTGCTCTGGAGTAGCTCTCATAGCAGGGGGAAGAGTAGCTTGATGATCATCCCATTCTTTCATGACTTGTTCAAGTTATTCCTATATTAGAAATCAAAAAATTAAAATAGTTAATAATTAATATATAATAATTTAAAGGTGTAAATATATAATAATCAATATATAATAATTACCTGAATCGTTTTTGATAACGAATCAGTATACTCATTTGTTTGAGGATTAACATGAAGATAGCGATGTATCTCAGCCTAAGTGACCTCCCTTCCAAGTTGCTTTTCCTAAAATATATATTTAATTAATGTCAAGTTTTATAAGTTGGTGAAATGTGATGATTAATTGAATAAAAATTAATAGATATATATTATAAATAATAATTAATTACCATATAATATTTAATTTCTCTAGCAGACATGGAACCTCCCTTGTGTGTACTGGTACCTCTCTCAGATGCTCTATTAATCTTTGCTTTTTCTCTCTTCTGTTTGTAAGCATTTGTGTTCCACTTCCTCCACAAAGCAGTCCAAACATTTTCACCAATCCAATTAGGCCGTTTATCCTCGCCCTTATTACGTGCGTAAGACAACATAGATGAGAGACGCTTCGAAAAGCGATGGTCAAATGAAGCCAAAACTGCGGCATCATGCTCTCTTTTCCAAGTACATTTAGTCTGTTGTTTGTTTAAATTTAAAAAATATTAAAAATATAATTCAATTAAGCAATCAAATGTATATATAATTAATTAGTACTTAAATAAATTAATGTAATCACTTACTTTGAAACAATGTAGAAACTGATCAACTTCCCTAAATTGCGGTGTCTTATCCTCTTTAATCTCACCCCAAGACAACCATGGTTTTTGTATTTCTCTTGTATGACTTCAGCAATTGCCTTTGCAGATGGTTTAAAAGGAAGATATCTACAAAATTTACATGCAAATTAAATATAAAAATTAATTAATAAAATAATGTAACATGATATGCAATAATAAAATATTTAACAATCATAGTTTACATACCCATCTCCTTCTGGAATTATGACAATGCGGTTGTAGCAATCAACACATCCGGGTTCCATTATTTCGTCTAACGTATAAGGCTCTACTGGGACCTCTGGATATAGAGGAATAGCTCCACCACTAGTACTAATGGTCGGCATCGGCATGAGAGATGGCTCATTAACAACACGTGGTCTAGCAAATTTTTTCATGAGAGATGGCTCCTTGTATTGCAACCGTTCCTGGTCCTCCTGATCCATCTGAACCTCTTGATCCTCCTACTCCCACTGAAGCCATGTCTATATATATATATATATATATATATACATCCATATCCATACATATATATATATTATAATATATGTGTGTATGTACAAGATTAATTATATGTAAACGATAATGAAATAAAGAAATATACATAAATAAATAAATTTTATACATAATGATATACATATATAAATAATTATATATCCATACATATATATATATATATATAATAATGAAATATACATAAATAAATTTTAACACTCACATAAATAAATAAATATATAATGTTATACATATCGATATCCATACAAACATATATATAATGCCTAATTAATTAATTGTCTTCGTCTTGGTCATCTTCATCATCAGTATATTCATTTGATGAGTGATTTAAGTCAATATTGCCTTCATCGTTCTCTAATTCATCTATTTCTTGTTCATCAACTTCTTCTCCAATGTGTGACTCATGACAAAGTTGACTAATAGTCTCATCTCCAATCACATGATCCAAATTTGACATTTCATCCATTTGAAATGCAACTTCTTCATTTTGACCTGCTTCAACTTCTTCTATTCCACTCGTTGGTCTTGTTTTGATTGCAGCACACCAACCTTGTTTGCTTCTGACGGTTGATGGATAAGGAACATAATACACTTGTCTTACATTATGGGCCATGGAAAATGGATCAAACTGTGGATATCTTTTGCTCATTCGAATGTCTACAGTATTGGTTTTCAAATTGATTTTAGTTCCTCTGCTAGATGGATCAAACCACTTACAGTAAAACAACACCACTTTTTTCGCATAATCTAGGAACGTGTAGTCAATTTCATAAATATGCTCAATTATGCCATAAAAATCTTCTACTACACCACTATTAGAGACACTTTTCATACAAACTCCACTGTTAATTGTTTCTTTTCCTTCAGTCTAAGATTCAGTGTGAAATTTGTATCCATTGATGTAATAGGTGTGCCATTTTTTGAAACTTCTACTTGGGCCCATAGATAAGTGCCTTAAGTGGATGTTGATAGGACTTTGTTCTTCCAGATGCACTTGTTGTTGAAACCATAATGGGAAATTTGAATGTATATCATCAGATGATTGTCCCGGATTTAAAAATGCCCTGATCGATGACCATATATATGGTGAATATCAATTTAATCATATAATAAAATATAATTATTTAATAAGATCGGAGAGGAATTTGAAACATACTCAATGTATGGTTTAACTTTAGTGCAGTTAATCAAAACGTGAACATTTGCCGCATTAAATATTTTGTCGCTTGGCCAGAAAATCGGAAAATCCCTACCCACATGATGACCAGACAAGCAAAAAACTGATAAAGCATGTGGATGACGTATAACACTATCAGTAGCGTTTCTTCCGTTCACTGGTGACAATGTTTCATTGTTGAAATAATGAGAACAAAAGTGAGTTGTTTCACGGTGTAGGTAAGATGAACAAATTGAACCCTCAACTCTAGCTTTGTTTTTCACCGACCGTTTTGAATAACCCATGAACCTAGAATATACAAAGAGATGTACAATAAGCTCCATGTATATATATATATATATATAAGTTGAAGTATATTGAAATTAAAGAGATGTATCTATATATATATATATATATCACCTTTCAAATGGATACATCCATCTATACTGAACTGGTCCACCAAGCCTAGCTTCACTTGCAAGATGCACTGAGAGATGCTCCATCAAATCAAAAAACCCAGGAGGAAATACTTTCTCCAACTTACATAGATAGATCGGAATGTCATTTTCCATCTTGATCAGATCTTTATCAATGAGTGTTGAAGAACACAAATTCTTGAAATATTGACTCACTTCAATAAGTGGGTTCAATACATGTGTCGGTAAAGCACTAAAGGCAATAGGAAGTAAACACTCTAAAAATATATGACAATCATGACTTTTCATCCCATGCATCCTCCCATTTTCCACATCAGCAAATCTTGCCAAATTAGAACAATAACCGTCAGGTGTCTTCAGCTCTTTGATCCAACGATAAACAGATTTGACTTCATGAGTAGATAAAGTGTAATTCGCACGAGGTTTAAGGGTCTTGCCGTTTTGTTCCACCAACAACAAATCTGGTCGTCTGCAATATATACCTATGTCTTTTCTTGCTTTGTCATTATCTTTTGTTTTCCCTTTCACATTCATCACAATATTAAAGATGTTGTCAAAGAAATTTTTCTCAATATGCATAACATCGAGATTATGTCTCAAAAGATTATATTTCCAATACGGTAGATCCCAAAAAATACATCTTTTTGTCCAATTGTGCCATTGTCCGTAACCTTGTGGTTTACAAGCCACACCACTAACAACATGTACCTTTGGCATATCTTTTACTTTATTCCAAACTTGTTATGATGTCAATTTCATCGGGGGTCCTAGACTTTCTGCATAGCCCTTCATAAATGCAGCTTTGTTCCTTCTAAATGCATGATCAGCAGGTAAAAACCTACGATGCGAGTCAAACCACGATGCCTTCCCACCAAATTTTAAAGTAAATGCTTTCGTATCTTCCATACAAATAGGACAAGCTAGTTTACCATGGGTGCCCCATCCTGACAACATCCCATAAGCGGGGAGATCATTAATGGTCCACATCAATGCAGCTCTCATCATAAAATTTTCTCTCCGAGCAATATCATATGTCAAGACACCATTCCACAACCTCTTCAAATTGTCAATCAAAGGTTGTAAATAAATATCAATACCAGATGTAGGATTAGAAGGACCTGGTATCACAGTAGCTAAGAACATATAAGGTTTAGACATACACATATCAGGAGGAAGATTGTAAGGAGTAACAATAACCGGCCAACAAGAATAAGGAGTAGACGATGCTTGTATGTAAGGCGTAAATCCATCTAAGGATAATCCAAGTCTTACATTGCGTGGATCTGACGCAAAATCAGGATGTATTTGATCAAAGTGTTTCCATGCTTGACCATCAGACGGATGTCGCAACTCACCTGAATTTCTTCTATTCTCATAATGCCACGTCATCTTTCCTGCAGTTTTTATTGATGCAAACAATCTTTGCAATCTTGATACAATAGGGAGGTAAAACATTGCTTTCCTTGGAATTGATTTTCCCCTACTTACCCTTGAGTTATTCCTTTCGTGATACCTTGGTTCTTGACAAAACTTGCATTCAACTAAGTTTGCATCATTCATACCGAATTCATTGTCATAATACAACATGCAACCTTTAACACAGCAATCAATCCTCTTGACACCTAATCCTAACTTTGACACTAACCGTTTCGCATCGTAATAACTTTCCGACAAACCATCTCTAACAGGTGTTGTGTCTAGCATCATTTTAGTCATCAAATCCAAAGCTAAATCAGGAACATGAAATTGAGACTTTAGACCTAACAATCTAATACACATTGATAACTTTGAGTTTGAAGAACCTTCAAACAATGGTTTATTTGTCTCTATCAAAAGACCATAAAATCTCTGAGCTTCTTCATTGGGAAGTCCATCGGTATCATCATATTGATCTTCATTGAATGACAAATTAACCCCAACAGCATCCGAGATCATATCATTTATCGCCTCAAAGTGTTGATAGTTATAATAATCTATACCTAACATGTTAGTACTACTTGAAGGACCTATGTTATAATTCTCCAAATATGTACTAGTATTAGCTGCGACCGAAGACTCTTCTCCATGATTAGTCCAAATCCAGTAGTTAGGCATAAATCTGTCTGCATACAAATGCACTCTTATTTCATCTTCACTTTTAAACTGTCTACATCGACATAAACAACATGGACATCTCATCCCCCCTTCATCTTGGACAATTTTTTGCACTCTCGCAAAATTGAGAAACTCTTCGACCTTGTTAGCAAAACGTTGTTTAAGACCCTTTCTTCCGAAAAAATTCCTATCGTACATCCAACTACGGTCTAAATCCATAATTGCTTTATATATATATATATATGTTGATGTTTTATATATTAATTGCTTTATTTTTCAAAAGCATTAATATAAATTTTGACATATTTATATGTCAATTAGGGGAGCATGCATTTGCACACAATATATCAATACTAACAAAAAAATAATAATTAAATAAACATTATATATATATATATATATTAATTTGCCAACAATATAATAAATTATAAATAATATAATAACATATTAATACTTATAACAAAAAATAATAATTAATATGATAAATTTTAATAATGTTTTTTTAAAATCAATAATTTTGATATATATGTCAAATAATTAGGGGATTATATATTAATTAATTTGCAAACAATATAATAAATTATTAATCAAGACTATATCATTATACAAACCTATATAAATTTTTAAATGATGTTTTTTTAAAAATCAACACTAATAATCAAGACTTATTTAAAATAAAAAATAATAATATCATCAATTTTAATAATGTTTTTTTAAATAATAATTATATTAAAACCAATATATTTTAACCGTGGTTTGAAACTTTAATTTATCATATATTAATATGTAAACAACATCATTACTATTTTTTTAAAAATAAATTTATAAAACTAATCTAAATATATATGTTACTAATCTATATTTTAAAAATAATATATATATATATATATATATTTACTAATCTAAATTGAAAATATATAAAATACTAACTCGAATGCCGAGTAGCGTCTTACTTCAAGCTTTCACTCACGTACGATGCTTGCAAGTCTTCGAAAAAATTAACAAGCACTATAAAAATAAAAATCAATAACATAAATTAGTTATATCATATTGAAAAATAAAATTATAAAATTACATACATAATAAAATTTAAACTTACCAAATTTATATGAAGAGTAAATTTTTGTAGAGAGAAGGAGGAGAGAATAGTCAGAATGAAGTTTTAGAGAGAAGTTGGTACTGAAAAAATGGTAGGAGGGTGAGAGATATATATAGTATTTGCATTGGGCATTTGTGGCGGCCAAAGCAGCCACAATCCTAACGACTATAAGCATTTGTGGCGGCCTTTGCCGCTAGTAAAGCCAACTACTACATAAGCATTTGTGGCAGTGTTGCCGCCAATAAGGATAAGAGTCACATCCATTTGCGACGGCCTGAGCGGCCAGAAAATCCAGCTAGATTTGGGCGCCTTTTGTGGCGGCCTTTGTAGCCAGTAATGCCACGTCCCCAATCCTTTGTGGCGGCATCGGCCGCCACAAATACCCTGACCAATTCAGTTCATTGTGACGGATCTGGCCCTCACAAAATTCTTTTTTGTGGCTGTAAAAAGCCCTCACAAAATCCTTAACTTTTTACCTGGATTTTGTGGCTGCCTAAGCCCTCACAAAATCACAATGTTGTGATTTTGTGAGGGCTTAGGCATCCACCAAATCCAGTTAAAAAATTAAAAATTTGTGAGGGCTTTTTCAGCCACAAAAGATGACCAATTTCAATTTTAGCCTTTGTGAGGGCTTTTTCAGTCACAAATTTGTGAGGGTTTTATTCGGCCACAAAATATTTATAAAGTTGGCCACAAAATTGGGTTTTTCTTTTAGTGGATCTTGTTGAGTTGGAGTAGTACTATTGCATCTCATACCTAAGCTTCCAAGTAATAATGGTTCCGTTGAATTAGTTGTCCCAAATTGAGCAGCTTTTTGCAACAAAGATGTTGCTGACATGTTTGCAAAGTTTGTTTGAGATTGGTGTTGTGAGCTATACAAGGAAGGAACACTAATAAGGTTGTTTCAACTATCGTTATCAATGTTACTATTGACTAGTGGAAGTGAAACAGAGCTACTTAACTCTTCACATCCATTATTGGAAGATAATTTATTTCCAAACAACCAATTTAGCTCATAATTATTAGAGTTTGATGGGTTTGAGCATGAAACAAGTGGATGAATGTCATGCAGATTGCTATTATTTGTCATTGTGTCATGAGCTTGAGATGTTTGATTCATCCAAAGGGATAGGCCTCTTGATGTTTCTTCATTTGTGCATGAAATTGGCTTGAAAATTGAAGAAAAGTGACTAATTTATCGTTTCATAAATATAGAGATTTTTATTTTACAATCTAAATCATCATAATTGATTTGACTAAATTGATTAATTATCTTTAGTTTTAATTATTAATTGGCTATGTCGTAAATATTGAGACCCAATTGTTTGACTCTTACAAATTTTGAGAATTAAAATGGTGATTCCATCATGTCATACTCAAAAATTGAAGAAAAAAAGATTGATTTTTTTTATTTAAATAGTTGTTTTTTATGTGTTTTTTTAGGCCATGCCATCTCCCACGACTGGGAGTTTCATGATGCTCTGACTAATGAAGGATCAATGCTCAATTCTGTCACACTTGAGCAAAGGAATATGGATGTGCCTACTGCCTCTGATATTGCTTCCCCTTTCAAATTCAAGATTCAAGCCAATTTGGATCCTAATTCTTTACCTCCCTATTCTACTTCTCTAAATCAGGTATCCTTATGTAATTTCATTGTTTATAAACAAAACAAAGGATATTGTATTGTGTTTTTACTTTTAATCATGGACCTGTCAATATTTTTTATCAAATATTTGATGTTTGGTGTTACTGCAGCACTATCAATTCACTATCATAGAAATGAATCAGTTGGTGAGTTCATAATTTGTTCATTAACATTTACCAAAACCAAATAAAGTTGTCTCAGATTTATTTTTTTTCTTAAGTTTGAATGTATGCAATTTCTTGCACTTCAAATTACTAAGGTTTGATCTTTCATCACATTTAATATAATATAAACAGAATAAAAGTTTATAACATGCAATTATTCTAACTTGTGTCCAGTTTTCTCCTATTAACAGTGGATGCATCTTGGTGTCAATGATGAGATAGATTTTTATAATAACTTGTTAGGAGGTTGTTTGTTGTTCATTAATGTATAGGAACTAAAGCTTGTCCCGCGGGGATGTTTTATTGCAGAAACCTAGGAAGCAAGTCACAATTTATAGTTTCTTCCCATGTTAATATCGTTATTGTTTGTGGTAAACATTTTCTCCTAAGGCAAGTGAAAGACGGTGTGAAGAACTGATTACACAAGTTGTAGAATTCACAAAGCCTCTTTTAAGGAAAATTGAAGCCATGCAGGTAATAAACAAAGACGGTGTGAGGACCGTATGTGTTCATTCTATGCCATCATCAGATCAAACTCTCACAACAAAGCATAATTCTGCTTTTGAGAATGGTGTGATGCTTTGCTTCTTTTTACACCATTGCGCAGTAGTGATATGGAAATTTCATTCATATATTTTTGTACCATTGTTTCACAATAAATGTTAAGAAACTTATTCTAGCTTCCTTTGAAAATTTATTGAATTTTTTAAAGCAAAATAACTATTTATTGTATGTTTTAATAGAATTAGTAAAATTAAACTATATTTTATTGTATGTTTCGATGACATTAGTTAATAAAAATAAATTAGAAATTTAAATTTAATTTACAGGTATTAATAATTTAGAATTACAATTAATAAGGAGATAAAATAAATTTAATTTAATATAATAATAGGTTTTAGTGACAGACAATACTGTAGGAATAGATTAAATTTCTATTTACATTTTTCTAGGTTTTAGTGACAGTCATTATTGTAAGTAGAAATAAAAAAACATATTGTGACACTCCTCAAAGAATGTAGTGACAGTCTTCAAAGTGTAGCAGAACGCCCCCTTAAAGTTGACACTAAATTTGAGTGTCACTCAATGTATTATTGATTTTTACCTACAATTTATAACTTTTAGTGACACATTTTGCATGTCACGATACGTCAATTTTTTTGTAGTGATAGTACATGTGAAGTGGCACTGGAACATGAAGCATGAAGATAAAAATGTTGTTAATCCTCTGAATAGTATCGCAACAACCTGGAATAATATATGTCCTTCAACGACTCAAAGTACACTTATAAAACAACAAAACATGTCAAATGTTTCTATTCCTAATGAATAAATTCTTCAGTATTTTAAAAAATAATTTGAGCTGGAAAAGTTGACACCTTAATCATCCATGATGAAAAGGGATTATCCACAAATGATCTTGGAGTGAGGATGACAAAAATGATACTCATGTGATCATTGAAAATATACAAATAACATTTTTGACTTAGGCATCAAACAAAAAAGGCAATGTTCAAATTAGATTTTAAAAAGCCTTGATTACATCAAAAAAATATTGAATTAGAAATCATCTCATATGAGAGTTTATATATATTAATGTAAATCAATTAAGTTGTTGTATACACTTTAAATGATATAGATTAAAATATATTATTCTCTCAATGAGAGTAAGAATCATTAGAAATATTATGTGTTAATTCAGACACATTTGAATTAATGTATGTAGACCTGATAATGGCAATAACTCAAAAGAATAGTTGAATAGGTGTAAGAATACTTGAGAAGACTAGAAATGTTTCTAGTGGTACAACCTAGAGAGGCAGAAGAAAAATACTTAAAACCTAAAGAGGCAGAGTAAATAATACTTGTTTTCTATTTAATTATAGTGCATTAAGTCTTCAATTGTACTAATACAAAATCTCTCTATAAAGGGAGTACTAGATATAGCAATAGTTTATTGTGAATTAGTATAAAATTACTTGTGTCCTTCTCTTCTATCTCATCTCTTTAATTAATTTGACTAGTTTCTTATGGTTCGAATTCAATTGATTTATATACTGATTTATAATCAAAGTCCAATATTTTGATAAAGAATGCAATTGAGACTCCAAAAGAAAATATTTTATAAAATTGTCAACACAATTCAAACCTTTCATTTCTTGTGTTTTCCGACACCTTTAGAATCTAGACTAAACCTTAAAGGACCTCAAACGTTTATGTCTCTATAAATATTATATGTGTACAATAAAGTAAGTGTCATCTCATCATTCTATGTTCATGGTAGCTTTATAAATTCATTGTCAAGAAAGCATTTGAGTATGCATTATCATCACTATTAAAATCCAATTGCAGCGTCACAAATAACTAAAATTGTGTAATTTAAAATATAAAGAGACCCCAATTGCGAGAAAAGAATTAGGGCTCCAAAATTTCAGATTTACCATAATAAGGTTAACAAAAATTTATTTAAGTATTTCTTTGGCTAAATTATATTTGCGGTCCCTTAATTTAATTGTAGGTAACGTTTTAGTTCTTTATCTTTTTTTTTTCTCGAGTTGGTCTTTTATTTTAATTTTAAGTGACAATTTGATATTTTATGTTTTAAAATGTCAACAATGTTGTCATTTTTCACAAAAATTCAAAAAAATCATCAAATTTTTCAAACAAAACCCATAAAATTCATTATCATCTTCAATAAAATACAAATTTAATCAAATTCATAACTTAAATCTTGAAATAAACTCATATTTTTTTTATGGATTTTGGTTGAAAATTTTGATGATTTTTTTGAAGTTTTTTATAAAAAAATGATAACATTGTTGAAATTTTAAAACATAAAATATCAAATTGTCACTTAAAATTAAATAACTAAAATGTTACTTGAAATTAAGTTAAGGGACTATGGATGTAATTTAAACTATTTCTTTTAAATTACACAAAATATAGATAAATTGGTGTTACAATTATTATCTTGTTTTTTAAAAAAGAAAAATAAATTGATAAACTCTGAATGTGGTTATTTACTCTATGAACTCTCAATCTAATCTTTAAAAATATGAATATCTTAAATTTTTCAAAAACTCCACAAAACGTTTGTTTTTTTAAAAAGCCAAACAGTGAATATTATTCAAAAAATATTCAAAGCACACGATGTGCTAAGAATAAACAAAACAAATTACAACAGATTTTCATTAGATAGAATGCAAAGAGAAACGTTAAAAAATTCACCTCCAATCATCATTTTCCAAAATATTAAGTGAGGAAAAAATCATAATAGATTGATACTTTTAAAGACACTACTTTATTCCTTGTAAAATAATAAAAGGAACATTAATGAACAAATAAGTAGAGAAAAGATGATCCGCAATTAACACATTATACACATTTTACATTGTAGTACTTCAATTTTGTTCAGAAAATAATTTCTTTTTATAAATAAGTCATATATTTAACTTTAATAATTTCCATAATTTTTAACATAAAAATGGTTTCCTCTAATTCTGGTTCTTGGTATCATCTGGTTATGGTTCTGGTTTCTAATTCCTTCAGGTTCTGGTTCTGGTTTTGGTTCTTGTTCTAGTTTCCTATGGTTCTGGTTTTGGTTCTTGGTTCTAGTTTCAACTTCTCTCTGGTTCTAGTACGTGATCTTGGTTCCCTTTGGTTCAGGTTGTCTCTAATTTAGGTTCCCTTTATTTTAGGTTCTTGGTTCTCTCTAGTTCTAGTTCTAATTCTAGTTCTAGTTCTAGTTTTGGTTTTGGTTCCTGGTTCTAATTCTTGTTCTGATTTTTTATTTCCTCTAATTCTGGTTTTAGTTCCCAGTTCCCTTTGACTCTGGTTCTAAGATCTTCTAGTTTTTGGTTCCTTTTGATTCTGGTTGCTTCTAGTTCTGGTTTCCTCTAGTTCAGGTTCCATCTCGTTCTGATTCTCTCTAGTTTTGGTTATATATGGTTCTTGTTCCCTATAGTTTCGGTTTTGGTTCAAATTCCCTCTGGTTTTTCGGTTACCTCTAGTTCTTGTTTCCTTTCTTTTTTTTATTTGGGAACATTAACACTCCATTCCATCTTTTCAACATCCTTGTTTTTCACCTTTTTTTGTAGCTACAATATTTTCCATATATACACGTAATTCAAGAAGTACATAATCTCTTTAGCCACCTTTTAAATCTCTTTTTAGCTTCTTTTTCTTTTCTCTTAATACGGCTACAATTTTTACCATATATTCAAACAATAAAAAAGTGCATAATCTCTTTTCTTAATTTACCTTAGCAAATCCAATTTTTCTACAAAAAACATAAGCAATAATCCATAACTCAGCTTTATCTCATGGATAAAATGATTTCTTATTTGAGCCTATAACTTGAGGAAAAAAATCAATAAAAATGAGGGGGGCCAAAATAGAAAAAAGAGGAAATAGATAAAAAGGTATAAGGGAAATAGCAAGCATACCTTCTTCCTTACCACACTCCTCTAGACACCATAACAACCATTTCAACATCAAACAACTTTCTACTACCTCGTCAAAACAAAACATGTAAATATAAATAAAGTACTTGTGAGGGGACGAAATTAGACCATAGAAGATGAAGAGAGGAAAAGAGAACTTCTTTTGAAACCTCAATCTTCAATCGATCGTGCCTCAAAGAATTCGGAGACTGATAGCGTTTCAGCAAGTGTACTGAATTGTTGCAAGTAATAATAAAACGGTAGTACCGAGTGTCGAACTCAAGAATTGTGTTTTACTATTGAATTATATTTAATTACTAAAATTGAACAAAAAGTTTCCAGATTGATTGAAATAACAATTAAAATTAACAACTATAATAAAATTGATCCTTTATAATGAGAAAAATGTCAGGGATGAGTTTCACTTTGAATCCAACCTTGGTGTTTAATTTGATCCTAGTTATTGAATTTCTTTATTGAATTATTACCGAATTCCCTTTATTATTCTTGCCCTAATGTCTTAGTGATAGAACCTTTAATTCCAAAGTAACCCCTAATTCCTTAGTAGATTTAAGATTAGAATTAAGCATTTGCGTATAGAAATTATCTTGTAAATTAATTGGTTTCATGACCTGCATCTATCCCTAGACTACAAATTCATGAATTTCTCATCTCAAGCATTCGTAAAGTCCACTTCCATTTTAAAATACAAACCGTAGAACATTTTAATGTTGATCAAGCAATAAAAAGCATTAAGCACAGAGATGAGAAAAATAATTCAATAAACTCATTCATATAACTAGAAATCAAATAAAAAAATAAGAGTTTCATCTAGTTACACTCATCCCTAACATATAGGGTTTAGTTACTCATGACAGAGATACAAAAGATAGAGATTAGAGAAGAGTTACAAGAAGGATTCATGAATGATTCTTGATAAAACTGCTCCAATGGCGTTAGAAACGGCTGTCTTTGAGTTTCAATGCTAGGACACAAGTCTACCAACTTCCAAGAGTCAAAAAGATCCCTAAACAGTAAAAATTTGCGTTTTTATAGATGCTGATGCGCATCGCGCGCCCCAGGCGCAGGATTTGCGCTCCGGGCGCGTATTGACAGTGCTGACTGTATAACACCCCGATTTTCAAAGCGAGAGTGTATTTTTTTTTTTTTAAAACAAACTCATTTAACGAAGAAATAAATAAGGAAATACCTTTGGATAAATAATTGAGTCATAATACAACGATAATTAAGTTGACATAATTTACAAATAGCAGAATAGTTTTTTTTTTAAATAAGAATTCAAAGTATTTACACTTCAAAAAATGGTACATGGAACCCATCGAAAATAGACTGTCATGTTGAGAATATTAGAATAGGTACAGTCTTCCAATTTAAAATACACACAATTCAAAAGAAAGACATATGTTCCCTCTATGTCAACCTAATCTGATCATTCTACAAAAAAAAACTATACCCCTGAGTGATCTCCACACGCCCCGTAAGATCCTCCTAACATAGCTCCAGTCTGGCATTCCCATCTACATTCCCATCCACATGGTACGAACCAGTAGGATTGTCCTGGCTCTCATATGAGGGCAAAGCCCAGATTTCCACAATAGTTGTAAAGGGTCACCAACCGAAATTAACAGTTATCACATAACATTTAATTTTTTTAAATGCACAAAATCACTTTTCAACTTAGCATGCACCTTAAAAGGGTTTTCCATATGCTAAAAGTTCATATAATACTTGCCAAATAAAAATGAAATCAAAATAAGGCATTTAATCAATTAAGTAATAAACAACTGGCCAATCCATTGATGAACCAATTGATCAATCGATTATCTAACTCAGAATAAGAATTCCTACTAAGCCAATTGATTTGGATGATGGTTTTGAGTGAAACATGTACTCTAGGCTTACATCAATCGATTGGGCAATCGATTGAATGAACAACTGAGTCTCTGTAACAAATTCAATCGATTGGCAAATCAATTTTGTCCAATTATCTGAGCTACTGTAATAGCCCAAATCGATTGGCAAATCGATTAGCTCAGAATCATTTCAAGATTTAAGAAACAAGAGACACAACAATCGATTGGGAAATCGATTTCGTGATTGGTTTTTTTAAACATACTTACAAAATCGATTGGCAAATCGATTTTTTCAAATTAGCTGAGTTCCTGCAATACATCAAATCGATTGGCAATTCGATTTTTATGAATGGCTTTTCACAAAATCGATTTGGGAATAGATTTCCCTGAATTTTTTTCTAAAACTACATCAACTAACTCAATCAATTCACACACAACTCCAAATCATAACACTTAGCCATTTCAACACAATCACCACGACAACTTGAGTTTCGAAATAGTTTTACAATCAATTACACTTACAAACAATTTGTTCCAAAACATAACACTTAGTAAAATCATCACAATCACAATGACATCTCAAGTTCAAACACTCAATCATAAACTTGAATCAAACACGACTCGTGTGCCAAGTACCCTAATGCAATGCGTATATGCTAAAATGCATGGACTCGGAATTCCAAAACAAAACCCTCCTCGAAGGGCCAAAGTACTAAATTACCGAGGTGCCACCTATCACGGGTCAACACGATTTACTAAAAAGCGTAAATCATAAACGTACCACCTATCACGGGTCAGTACTGTTTACCGAGGTGCTACCTATCACGGGTCAACACGATTTACTAAAAGAAAAAGCGTAAATCGTAAATGTACCGCCTATCACAGGCCAAAGTACTATTTACCGAGGTGCCACCTATCACAGGTCAGCACGATTTACCAAAAACGTAAATCATAAATGTACCGCCTATCACAGGCCAAAGTACTATTTACCGAGGTGCCACCTATCATGGGTCAACACGATTTACCAAAATGAAATGCATGAGCATACTCTGACTCTATCCACGAAAATCGTTAAGTAAATGCAGATATTAAAAGATTCCCCATTTTTAATACTCATTTAACTCTAACAATTTTCATGACAATCATTAAGTAAATGTAGCTATTAAGAGATTCCCCATTCTTAATACTCATTTAACTCTAACGATTTTCACTGCAACATTAAGTAAACAGAGATATTAAAAGATTCCCCATTTTTAATACTCGTTTAGCTCTAATGGTTTTCACGACAACATTAAGTAAACGTAGACATTAAGAGATTCCCCATTCTTAATACTCGTTTAACTCTAATGGTTTTAAAATTTTACGCCGAACATACTCAAACATATTCACAAATTCAATCCACAATTCACACCAGAACACATCAATTCATTTCTCCACAAAATCCAACATACACATATCAAATTTCATAAGCATTAATTATAAATACGTCAAATACGATGAACACAAATCATCACAACATACTACTCCAACACATCAAATTTCATTTACTCATAATCATACACAAATGAGTCAAATTCATTTTCCACGCAACATTCATCAATATCACCAAAACCTAACTCTAAGATTTTACCCATAAAGCGTTAGATTCTTTTTCCCCAACTCAATACTCCAACCCTAACAAAATTGTTTTCCACACAACCACATATAAGTCCCTAAATGCAAACTAAAAGTTTGGAAGGAGCCTTTACCTTCACGTTAGCTTTAACGTGCGATTACGGTTCCAAGAGTAAATCCGGTAAAATCTCCGCTTGCAACGTCGCTTCCAAAGTTGGTTCCCTAGCACCGTAGCGTGGTAGTGAGCAACTTTCCCTTCTATCTCTTCATGAAACGAAGCTTAGATCTAGATGAAATGGGGAGGTTTGTGTTTGACGGTTTTGAAATCCCTAACTCCGTTTTCGAATTCGGGAAGAAGGAAGAAGTTGGGAATTTGATCTTTCTCACCCACTAAGCCTTGGGTTTCTTTTCTTGAACAAATAAGAAGCAAAGAAAACGAAAATGGAAGAAAAAGGGAGGGAGTTTCACGCGAGACAGGGCGAGGAAGATGACGAAAATATTTTCTTTCTTTCTGTCTCTTTTGCTTTCTTCCTTTTTCCTTCCTTTCTATTTCTTTTCTTTCTATTTTCTTTATTTTTCCCTCCACACAAACATATATATATTTATATATATTAAATAAAATTAACAAATATCTCAAAATATCTAGATAATTATTAAAATTACCATTTCACCCATAACTTCCCAAACCACTTTTTGTTAAAAATATCTACTTTCGTCGCAACTTAATTGACAGATGCAATTTTTTTAGTAGTCCGAGATATTTTTAACAAAACTGCTTAGAATTTAATTCTTCGTAAAGGATTCACCAAACTTAATTTAATTTATTTATCGATGAACAATTTTAATCGGGGTATCAAAATATATTTTTGGGCATTTAAGCTCACAAAATATTAATAACTTGGCTAAAATGCCTCCGAGTTCAATACCAAAATCCACTAAAATACATAAAGTATAATTCAAAATTATGGGTCTTACAGACTGGCTGGAAATGCGCTTTAGGCGCGCAAAGCGCGCTCCAGACGCACACCATTTGCTGTCTGACGTATCTTGCATTTTGCTAATCTTTAGATTATGTATTTGGTTTCGGTGTCTTCATGAAAGTTGTAGATATAGATCTCAGCTTTCATTAGAATTTGGTTTGACTCCACTTGGACATCTACAACTCCAGATATGGCTGAACTACTCCGCATAGGTCATGTTGATTTCTCACCAAAATTCAGCACTGCACTAAAACAAAGTAACAACGCAAAACTACGAAATATCTCTACTTTATTAAGCAAATAAGAACATAAACATTTTATTAAATCAAATAACTAAAATCAACAAAATATATCAAATAACTCGTTAAATTAACTAATGATTAAAGATAAATAAGACTAAAATCAATACAAATTATGCATATGATGAAGAGTCATCAACGACCCCCAACTTTGACGCCCTCAATGCGAATGTCATTGTGGGACTCCTAGTCAGTTGCGCACCACCGCCTTCATTGTCCTTCGCCACCAAACATTTGTCGAGACCCGTCGCAGGGAAACACTCAGAGCATCGTTAGCCACCACCTATGGGTGGTCGTGTACTCTCTCTCTCCTTCATTTCCTTTCTATTTCTTTCATTTTTTTCCAAATCCATTCCATGAAAAAGGCAGCGTCCCTCACTCTGTAGTAGTAGAAGATCCAAATTCCTTTTTCAATTTTCTAAGTCTATTATTATATTGTTTTTTTTTTTTTAATTTATTTACCTAATAAATCGGGCCGAGATCCATGTAATTTTTTTAACTACTTTGTTAACTTTTGTTTTATTTGTTTTATTTCATAGTGATGTCTACACTTTCCTAATATTTAACATCAAATTGTAACACTTACACATATTAAATCAATTTTATTTAAGAAAATGAGATCGTTTGAAATGCGACATCTTATTAATCATAGATATTTATGAGCTTGAGTTGTGACCATTTGGTGATCTTCATGTTAAAGTAATATTTTTACAAATAAAATAAGATTAAATGAGATGTAACATCTTGTTAGTCTCAATTTAATATGTTTGAGTTTTGATGGCTTTGCGATCTTAATCTTTCTCAACCAAATTCAAACAAATAACCAAACAAACTCATCAAAAATAATTTCTTAGACTCGACGTCTTTTTTTTTTCTTCATCAAATCAACAATTTTTTTACTACATCAAATTTCCACAACAAAACGGATTTGTTTAAAAACAACCAACACACCAATATTTTCTACCAAGAACTACGTAGCTTTGAATTCTTCTTCGCATTGTAAAATATGTAGGAGTAAGATCACACACTTGTCAAGCACAATAACAAAAAATATTTTTTTCTCTTTATTTTGTCAACTTTTATTTCAATATTATATTCATAAAAACAAAATATATATCTACATTTAATAATAAGGAGAAATCAATATATTTAGGTAAACAAATATTGCGCACCATTAATTATACGTAACCGTTTTTAAAGAATTTGTAGGGTGCTAATACCTTCCCTAAATATAATCGACTCTCGAACTCAAAATTTGGTTTCAAGCACTATTTTTCTATTTTTATGGTTTTCTCAATGTCTTCCTGATTTTAAATTAAACTTTGGTGACGACTTCATTGAATTCAAGAAACACTAGAAATTTTAGACCACGATAGGTGGGGGGACTTCGCTGGAGACCCTTAAAGAGTCATACTTAACATAATTAGTTGTGTAAATTTTTTTAACTTCTTATTTATTTATTTATTTATTTCTCCTTCACATATTTCTACTTTATGCATTTTTGTTTAATATTATATTATTTTTATCGTTATATTATTTATATATATATATATATATATATATATATATTAAATTATGTTTATCTTCACACACTACACATTCACTTATACATACACTTATGAGTAAAACCCTATATCTCATATTCTAGTATTTCACATGTAAGTCTATCTTGCATTCTCATACCTAAAATTCAAAAATAATCTCATCGTTATGCGTATGCAAATATCTTATTCTATCTTTTTCATGCATAACATTAGCACACATAAAATTAGCACGCATGCATATTTTTTTTTTTAAAAAAATGTCATTTTCCTTCTAAATAAATTTAGTGCATAATCCAAAATGACACTAAATCTTGCATTACATTTTGCATTAAACAAAAAACTATTTATTCATTGAACAAAAACATATTGCTTCATACTCATAAAAGATATTGATGCATTCATTTGAATTGAACAAAAACTATATTTAAACTAGTTAGTCTAACAAAATAATTTTTTACGATAAAGCATTTGCATCATGACCTTTTCATGCATGTCATTATTTTTTTTATCTTCAATAAAGAGCAAAAAAACCTATAAATGATGTTGCATCCCTATAAATTTTTCTTGAGTGGTGCATGATTTTGAAATGATGGTTACGTACAAATAAATAAAATGAATCTCTCCTCCTTAGAAAATAAAATATGCCAAATAATATATGAACTCAAAATAAATTAAGACTATTGAGGAACACCACATAGTCTTTCATTGACAAAAAGATATCTAATATAATGGTCAAAATAAATCAAAATTGTTTTTTTATGTTGAAAACTAATCTTATCTCTCTTTAAACCATTCACTTAATGAACTTGTTGAAGGTGCAAACACGAGAAGAAGGGGTTAAATTGTGTTTGACAAAGTTGATAACTTTTTGCTAAATTGGATTAAGGTTGGTTGGATTTTATGAATTACTTAGATAAGAAGCAACCAGATTCAAAGGCAGCAAACAATGAAAGCATAAGTAATTGGATACATAGATTTATCCTGGTTCACTACTAACTTGAATACATCTAGTCCCCTTATTTAGAAGACTTTAATCCATAATTCAAATACTTTGAATTACAAAGCACCTGACCCTCAAAGTCAGTCTTCCGAAACATCCGGCCAACCCCAGAATTTTGATGAACTAACCACCTTGACTCTACAAGACAAGTCTTCTTCTAATAATCTGGCAAACAAAGATTGAAGAAGGAACTAAACGGTCATTGAGTTGGATACAAAAGATTAGAATTTTAAGTGTTTGCTTCAAACAAAATTGATAATAATAATAATAATAATAATAATAATAATAATAATAATAATAATAATAATAATTTTCTTGAGTGGTACATGGTTTTGAAATGATGGTTACGTACAAATAAATAAAATGAATCTCTCCTCCTTAGAAAATAAAATATGCCAAATAATATATGTACTCAAAATAAATTAAGACTATTGAGGAACACCACAGTCTTTCATTGACAAAAAGATATCTAATATAACGGTCAAAATAAATCAAAATTGTTTTTTATGTTGAAAACTAATGTTATCTCTCTTTAAACCATTCACTTAATGAACTTGTTGAAGGTGCAAACACGAGAAGAAGGGGTTAAATTGTGTTTGACAAAGTTGATAACTTTTTGCTTAATTGGATTAAGGTTGGTTGGATTTTATGAATTACTTAGAATTTTGATGAACTAACCACCTTGACTCTACAAGACAAGTCTTCTCCTAATAATCTGGCAAACAAAGATTGAAGAATGAACTAAACAGTCATTGAGTTGGATACAAAAGATTAGAATTTTAAGTGTTTGCTTCAAACAAAATTGATAATAATAATAATAATAATAATAATAATAATAATAACAACAACAACAATAACAATAATAATAATAATTCTCACACTCTAACAAAAATTACTTAGAAAAGATTTCTAAATTGATCAAGTGTTTTTCTCTATGAACTTTAAAAAATAACTTTGGAATTTTTAGCTTTGAGTTCTTCTCCTCTTTTAGCCTTGAGTATCTATTTATAGTAATGATTAGATCTTCAATTTAGTCCTTATTCAACTCTGAATTGTATCTTCATTCCTAGCTTTGTTAACAATGATCTTATTCAAAAATAATTATGAACAAGATTATTTTCGATAATACGTGTTTTAGCCCAAATATTTATTTCAGAATCCAATTTGTGAAATTCTTCTAGGTTGATTATATTTGTATTTTGTTCCGATTGGGTTTGTAATTTCTTCAAATTGATTATGTTCATATTTTTTTGTAGATAAATCTTGACCATATCTTCTTTTTAACTTGGTCAAAGTTTTTCTTTAATTATAAATCTGAATCAAATATTCTTTTAGATTTTATTCAACTATAAACCTCCATCAAATCTTATTTTAGATTTCTTTTCAATTATAAATCTGAATTAAATCTTATTTTAAATTTTCTTCAATTATTAATTTGAATCAAATATTATTTTAGGACTTTTTCAATTAATACATCTGAATCAAATCTTATTTCAAATTTTCTTCCAAACCACAAATCTTTTTTCATACTCTTTGAAGTCAATTATATTATTCTCATAAAATACTTTTGTTGTCATCATAACTCTAAGTATGAAATCAACTTGGTTCCAACACTTGCATGGTACATGTCTTTACTCTTGCATGAATTAACCAGTGTCTTCATTTTAACCCTTGCTTGCTTTGTAGGCCATAACTTGAGCTCTAAATATCGGATTGGCGCATACAAGCAGACGTTGGAAATCCAAAACTCATAGCTACAACTTTTGTGTTGGAATAAAAGGCCAATGCCAAACTTTACTATGCCTAAATTTTAGATTTTGTAATCTGGACCCTTGTAATAATTTTAAATAGTGGGACACTTTATTTTAAACCCTAAAGCCCAAAATCGAGTACTATATATTGAGAGTTTTCTTTCTTTTCTAGGGATGAAATTTTAGGATTCAAATTAACACAAGAAATAAACACTTTTTATTTTAATTTCATGCAAGACTAATTTTATAAGATTAATCCACGAGTTCAGAGTTTCATCAACACCTTTAGATTCTGGTTACACAGTCAATTTCGCTTCATAATTCTATATCTGTTTAAATGATTATATTGATATTATGATTTCCTAAATTGAATTTCAATAAGATCAATTAAATTCATTTGATATAATTTGGTTTCGGTTTCTAATTTAATTGAACTATAATGTTACGATGCTTGATCATTAATTGTAATATTTTGATGATTTTTATGCTTAATCTAGTCAAACAAACTGAATTCACATAGGATTGATTACACTTGTTTGATCAATTCTATAGTAAAATAAGAATCGAATCACGGATTAGAAATTAAACTCATTGATAGAATCTTTGATAAGTCTGAAACTCGAATAAGTAGATTAATCATTTTACTCATATGTTAAAACAAAAATATAAAAAAATAACCCCTTTCTAATTTCAACTTTCAATTTGGTTGATATTATTATATGAGAAGTCCTTGTGAAACGACTCGATTTATTACCTCTATTTACGTTTTATCAATTGTATTTGAACCGTGTGCGACAACAGATTAAATTGGCGTCGTTGTCGGGGACTCTCTAATAACAATATTAACCAATTTTATAGTATTAGTAACCATCCTAACAATTGTTTCTTCGTGTCATGTTGCTCTATAGGCCGGATAGGCTTGTTGCTAGCTCGTAAGTACATTGCTAGTAAAAAAAACCTGGTTTTCAGGCGTTTGTCTCGGATTACCCCGAAATTTCACCAAAAAATCAAAAGAAGAAAAAAAACAAGGAATAGAACTTCCATAGAAGGAACATCTAATGGGACTCAACGATCAAAATCCCAAATTCCTTTGTTTAGACCATTTTTTCAATTTTTTGAATTTTTCAAATTCTCTGAAAATTCTGAAAAAATTTGTGTTGCCTTTATTTGATGTTTAGAAATTTTTGGTGGTATTGTTATATTTTTTGGATTTTATTTGCTAGAGTTTTCAATTTTTCACTTCAATTTTAGCAATAGGGACATTGTTGGAATTTTCATAATTGTGATTTTGCATTGCATTGTTACGATGATGCATGACTAGGTCTAGTTTTGTGAATCTGCATTCCCTTGCACCTAAAATAGACAATACATTTCATTTACGTCGTAGACTTAATAGAGTTGTTAGTGCTAACGAGTTAGAGTCAGATAGTGAAAGTGACAACTTACTACACAATATGGCCGATGCGAATAATAGAACCTTAAGACAACTTGTTCCACCTAATGTCAATTATAATGTATTGTGTATCACATATCTTGAAGTTACTATACGATTTGAACTTAAATCTGGTTTAATACACTTGCTTCCAAAGTTTAATGGTCTTACAAGTGAGGATCCCCACAAACACTTGCAAGAATTCCATGTTGTGTGTTCTACAATGAAGCCTCAAGGAGTCACAGAAGACCACATTAAGCTCAGAGCCTTCCCAATTTCACTCCAAGATGTTGTCAAGGACTGGTTATACTACCATCAACTAGGTTCTATTACAAGTTGGAATAATCTCAAGAAATTGTTTCTAGAAAAATTATTCCCTGCCTTAAGAGCCGCTTCAATCAGAAAAGAAATATGTGTCATTAGGCAGATTGACATCGAATCATTACATGAGTATTGAGAGAGATTCAAGGAATTAGAGTCTAGTTGTCCTTATCACTAGTTTTCTGAACAATTGCTGATCTAGTATTTTTATAAAGGTTTACTACCTATGAATAGAAGCATTTTGGATACTACTAGTGGGGGTGCACTTGTCGAGAAGACCCCAGAAGCGGCAAAGGCTTTGATTGAGGACATGTATATTATTACTCAACAATTTACAACTAGAAGTAATTCAGTAGTGTTGACAAGGCATGTGAATGAAAACACACCTTTATTAGAGGACCTCGTTAAGCATATGGCTGTCTAGAATCACCAATTTCAACAAAGAATAGATTCCACCATTCAAAATTGGGATACAAAGATTGGTCTATTAGCCACTTCAAATAATCAATTATTGACAAAGGGGTCAAACCAATTACATTGACGCCTGGGAAAGCTGTTGAAATACCAAAGGTACCTGAAACTGTAGTGAAAAATAACAAGGTTTCTAAGGACCCTTTGATACCTGAAATTGTTGATGTTGAGCAAACTACACCATTTGCTTTTCCTCAAAGGGAAATGAAGACTAAGAAAATGAATGAGGCAGATAGGAACAAGGAGATCCAAGATACATTTAGAAAGGTAGAAGTGAACATTCCCCTCCTTGAAGAAATTAAACAGATTCCAAGATATGCAAAATTTCTAAAAGATTTGTGCACACACAAGAGAAGGTTAAAAGGTAATGAAAGAGTAAACATGAGGCGAAATGTTGCAGCCTTTATTCAACCCATGCCTCAAGAATGCAAAGATCCAGAAACTTTTCTACTAATGTTATGTTAGAATTAAGAGCTTTCATTAATGTTATGCCTACATCTATTTTTAACTCTATTTCTCTTGGAACTTTATAGAGTACAATTGTTACCATTCAATTAGGCAAAAGAAGCAATGCTCGTCTTGCTAGACTTGTGGAGGACGTACTTGTTTGAGTTAATGAATTGATGTTTCCTGTAAATTTTTACATTCTGGACATGGAGGGATGGAATAAGTCCAACAGGGCGTCGATCATCTTAGGCATACCATTCTTGAAAACTAGTAGAACAAAAATGGATGTACATGCGGGAACTCTATCCATGGAATTTGGTGATAGCATTGTAAAATTTAACATAATTGATGCTATGAAACACCCCATGGAAGTGCATTCTATTTTTGAAATTGAATTGCTTGTTGATTTGGTTGATGACACTTACCTCGATATGCTTGCTACTGATTTTCCTTCATTGTCTAATCTTGATGATACTTATACTTGTGAATTATGTACAGATACTCAATTGTGCTCTGTGTGTGCGGAGATCGAAGCTACCTTGCAGTTGATCATTGTGCTGATATTGATATTTCTACTAGCATATAGAGCTTAAACCACTTCTTGAAATTTTGAAATATGCGTATTCAGGAGGAAGTGGCAAGTTATCAGTGATTATGTCAGCCAAACTTGAAGATGAACAGGAAGAGTAGTTGTTGCAGATTTTAAGTAGATTTTAAGAAAACAAAGGAAGACAATTATATGGACCTAGGCTGATATTCCTTGTATTAGCCCATCCATGTGTATGCATGGGATACTACTGGAGGATGGGTTAAAATCAGTCAGGCAGCCCCAAAGTCTTGCAAGAAAGCATTATATATCCTAACTCTGATAGTCAATGGGTGAGTCTGGTGTAAGTAGTCCTTAAGAAAACTAGACTTAGACTTGTTAAAAATGAAAATAATGAACTAATCCCCCACACGAGTGAAGAACAACTGAAGGGTATGCATCGATTACAGGAGACTAAACCAGGAAACTAGAAATGATCATTTTGTTTACCATTCATTGATCAGATACTTGAACGGTTGAATGGTTAGTCACATTATTGTTCTCTTGATGGTTTTTATGGTTATTTTCAGATCCATATTGCACCAGGGGACTAAGAAAATACCATGTTCACTTGCATTTTCGGCACATTTTCCTTATAGGAGGATGCCCTTTGGTCTATGCAATTCTTCTAGCACTTTCCAACGCTGCATGATAAGTATTTTCGCTGATTTAATAGAAAATTGTATAGAAGTTTTCATGGATGATTTTACTGTATATGCTTCCTCATTTCATGCATGCTTAAATAATTTAGATAGAGTTCTGCATAGATGTATTGAAACTAACTTTATGCTAAATTATGAAAAATGTCATTTTATGGTTGAACAAGGCATGGTTTTGGGACATGTGATCTCTAAGAATGAGATTGAAGTGGATCCTACCAAGATTGATGTGATTTCTAATTTTCCTTACCCATCTTGCATCCGTGAGATTTGTTCTTTTCCTGGCCATGCAGGTTTTTACAAGCGCTTTACCAAGGATTTCAGCAAGATAGCTCTTCCGCTATCAAATTTGCAGCAAAAAGATGTTAGTTTCACCTTTGATGAGAAATGCAAGAAGGTGTTTGATTTTCTATAGGAAACATTGACCTCTACTCCCACGATTCAACCACCTAATTGGACCCTCCCTTTTGAAATTATGTGTGATGCATCTAACTATATAGTGAGAGAAGTCCTTGCACAAAGGGTTTGTAAGGTTGTCCATAATATTTATTATGCTTTTAGGACTTTAGATTTTGCACACGCTAATTATACTACCACTGAAAAGGAACGTTTAGCTATTTTTTTGCACTTGATAAGTTTAGATCATAATTTCTAGGCTCGAAGGTAGTTGTTTTTACTTACCATCCAACTTTGAAGTTCTTGCTGAAGAAACTAGAAGTAAAATCGAGATTGATCTAGTGGACGTTGTTACTCCAAGATTTTGATTTAGAGGTTAAAGATAAGAGTGGAGCTGAATATTTGATGGCGAATCATTTGAGCAAAATACAAATGGATGAGGGCCCCATCCCCATTCAAGATGACTTCTCTGATGAGCAACTGCTACAGTTGCGTGAGGTAACTCCTTGGTTTGCCGATTTAGTTAATTATCTAGTTGTTGGAGTCCTTCCTGCAGATGCATCTGGAACACAGATACACAAAATTAAAAGTGATGCAAAATACTATGTGTGGGAATAACAAAAAGTATATATATACTAACTACTATCAACAAAAAAGATAACACAATTCTCCCTATATATGCTAGAAAAATGAATTGAACATATAATTATATTCAAAGGATTACCACAAACTTTTCAAACCAATCTTGTCTAATTATGTCAGTGGTTGCACTACAACAATAGATAGACTCACGAAATTGTTTTTGTATGGCATACCTAATGGGCATCTACAACTACGTTGCTAGGAGTGAGTCTGCATTAATGTATTGAAGAAATAAAGTATAAAGTAAATAATATGCGTCTATACTTATGCTTCTAGTATTAAGAAAATAAACAATTGTTGTAACTTACCCTTTACCATAAGGTTGTATAATGATGTTTCCATTATCATCTATCACAGGCATGATAAGAGGAACGTTCCCTTGACCCTCTTCTTCATCCTCTTGGTTGTGGTCCCCAATTTCCACCCTATCCTCATGATCATCAGAAGTTTGTTCCACATTCTTTTCTACCAAAGTCTCATGTGGGGAATGTTGTGAAGAGGCACCCATGGTATGAATACTTAAACCTGGAGTCGGCATAAAGACAAATACCTCAGGGGTTGAGGCATGGATGGGAGATGGTGTCGAGTGGGATGGTGGTGTTATAGTATCAATAGATGCTACAATCTTAGTTGATGTTGGAGGCTGTGACGGGGCTGGAGATGAACGATGAAGTGGCCTAGTGGTAGGCAAGTTGCGACGTATGACATCCCGCTGCTCATTAAGTTTACCCAGTTGTAACATCTTTGGTTTACACCTAGTAGGATGGGTCTTTCCTTTATCACCGCCACCTTTGTTAGTCATATGTTGTCATAAAGTAAAAAATAGTAAATAAAAAATGTCACTTAAGTACAAAATGAACAGTGCAATACAAAATACATAATACAATTTATCAAAATACAAAATACACAAAGTAAACAATTTATCAAAATACTATTGTAATATGTTCGATCACTATCTTTTCTCCCTTCACTACAATCTTCAATCAAAAATCTCTTCGAACACATCTACTTGTGAGTTGTCACGTAAACAAGACATTGATTCTATTTCTGCAATTGGTAGAACATGTGACATCCAACCAGACTGATAAGGCATTTCATCCTCTGTGTAGTCAATCTCCACGTGACCCCTTGGTTTTGTGGTATTTGCCACACACCATCCTAGCTTATCTCTACACATTTCTAGATAGGGGACATAATACACTTGTCTTGCTTTTTGCACCAGGATGAAAGGATCATAAAGACGATAACGTTAATCAATCTTAATATCAACAATTTGATATCGTGGATGAATCTTCGTACCCCTATTTTTTGTTGGGTCAAACCATTCACAATAAAATAATGCAACCTTGTCCTTCAGACCAAAGTAATCTAGTCCTATGATATAGTTGATCGTGCCATAATAATCATCTTCTCCTCCTTTAGTAAGACCCCTTACATGCACCCCATTATTGATTGTCTTTCTATTAATGTTGTAGGCCTTAGTGTGAAACCTGTACCTGTTAACAAAGTAAATATTCCAAGATATTGCCATTGATGAAGGACCACAAGATAATGTTATTATGTCTTTGTTGGTCACTACATTTGCCTCGTTATTTACATATGCTTTCAGCCATATGGGAAACTCTGCATGTATACATCGAGATGTGTCTTATACATTGGTTGAGTGATTCTCCAAGAGTAGGTTGTCAACAATCACATAGTTCATAAGTAAATACGTATTATGGTTTGCATCAATATAATTTTCTATGCATTATGATGAACACTTACTCAATATATGAACAGTTACTCAAGACGTGTGCTTGAGCAGATTTCCACCTAACATTGCTTCATTGGCAAGATGGATTGGAAGATGCTCCATTGAGTCGGAGAAACCTGGTGGAAAAATCCTTTCTAAATTGCATATGATAATTGGAATATTATCATTCAACTTAACTAAGTCGTCCAACCTTAGTGTATTGCAACAAAGATCCTTGAAGAATAGACTTAGCTCAGTTAATGGTTTCCATACAAATTATGGCAAGGAATGAATGCAATTAGGAGTAAACATTTCATGAAAACATGACAGTCATGGCTCTTCATCCCATGTATCATACCCTTTTCAACATCGGCACACCTAGCAAGGTTTGAAGCATAGCCATAAGGCATTCTCAATTCCTTAAGCCAGTTACAAACCAACTTGGCATCTGATGATGTCAAAGTGTAATTTGCCTTTGGTTTACCCATCTCTCTGTTAGATAAGACTTGCGTCTCCAAGTCCATGAGAAAGCATAATAAAGACAAGTGTTTTCTCGCCTTTTCATTATCCTTTGTTTTACCTTTAATCTTCATAACATTGTTAAATATATTATCGAAGACATTTTTCTCTGTGTGCATCACATCGAGATTGTGCCTTAACAAGTTATCCTTTCAATATGGAAGATCCCAAAAAATACTTCATTTTTTCCAATTATGACCCACTCCATACCCGTTCAATTTCTTTTTCCAACCAATTTCAGTCACTTTTGGAAAATTACTCACCACCTATGATATCTCTTGCTCTGTGTAAATGTAAGGTTGACCGTCTTTCTCATCCCTATTTTTTTGTAAAACTTCTTTTACTTCTTCTAAAAGAGTGATTAGCTGGCAAGAATCGACGATGACAATCAAACTAAGAATTCTTACCGCCATATTTCAAAGTGGAAGCTTTTGTTTCTTCCATACAGTGAGGACATGCCAACTTACCTTGTGTTCCCCATCCGAATAACATGCCATAGGCAGGAAAATCATTAATTTTCCACATCAAGCATGCTTTCATGATGAAGTTTTATTTTGTGGATATATCATAGGTCAAAATGTCGTTGGACCACAATCGTTGCAAATCATCAATCAATGGTTGAAAGTAGACATCTATATTTTGTTTGGGATTAGAAGGTCCAGGTATGAGACAAGTCAAAAATAAGTATGGTTTGGTCATGCACATTTCAGGGGGAGATTGTATGGAGTGCGTATAATTGGCCAACAAGAGTATAGCGAAAAAGATGCTTGAATATAAGGAGTAAATGAATTTGAACATAGACCTGATGGTAATCAGGCCTCAGTTTTATGGAAATATATGCAAGAATTATATCTATTCTAACAAAATGCGCGGCAGTTTTATAAATTGTAAATTTACAAAACATAAGATTGTGGAAGGTCCCTAATAATCAATTTTAAAGAATGTCAAGTAATATCAGATATTGATTATATGGAGAAGTGCATCAAAACAGTTTGAATTCAGTATATTGATTTTCATGCAGCCATGTCAAAAAAATTTGTCATGCAAAGCTATCTAACATAGAATCTTTATCATGCATTCAATCAATATCAAGAACACAATAATTGCAGAAATCTAAAAGAGATAAGGGAAAGAAAAGTGTACGCAGATATTTATACTGGTTCAGCCGCTTCGTGACGGCCTACATCCAGTCCTAAGATCAAACCCGATCTTAGCCTTTTCACTAGCATGTCTTAGAATCAGTTTACAGATGTTCCAGCTCCTCGCCTATCAATCTTAAACTATTCTTTTATATTCTAGTCTTCTCTCCCTGAATCCCAGAGTTTATCTCCCACAAACTCTTCCAAGTTTTCAGTAAAGTGTCCTTTTGATGAGATCCCTCAATCACAAAAGATCACTACCAGTTGTAACTTGATTTTCTCAAAGTAATTTGGTTACAGAATTTGAATTACAGAAATTGCAAATGATCAAATATACAACGTTCTTGATCTTCATTCTTCTCAAAGCTATCTTTCTCAATTTTGTCTTTTTCAATCCTTGTTGATCACTAATGTAAATTGTTTAAGGCTGAAAAAGATATTCAAAGTAATATCAGTTGAGAAAGGATTGTAATATTTTCAGTTGTTATCTCTGTAGTATGTGTGTTGGGGTTATTGTTCTTATGAGAAGAAATGAGTAAATGTAGTTTATATAGTTTCAGGAAAAACAACGTGTCAATCGATTAGGCCAATCGATTTCTTAAAGTTGTAAAGCAGGCTAATCGATTTGTCCAATCGATTTCGCGAATCTTGTTTTTCTTGAATCTTGAAACTGCACATACTAATCGATTCACCTAATCGATTAGTTTACCTGAGTTCTTCAGACTTGGATGAATGTTTATATTTGAATCGATGTGCACAATCGATTTGTAGTGTTTTGTTCCAACAACGAGATCAAAACAATCGATGTGTCCAATCGATGCAACTATATACATAATCCTTAATCCATCACTGTTTCAAAAAACTTTTGTACCAATCGAATTGGTCAATCGATTTCAGTGGTTCCAGAGACCCAGTGACTTACATAAATCGATTTGCCCAACCGATTTGACAAGATACAGGATTGATTTTAAACAACATAATTGATGTGTCTAATCTATTGTGGATTTAAGTCTGAAGCTCATTTTATTATTTGGTTCATTCAATTGATTTACCCAGTCGATTGATGCCAAACTTATTTCAACATAAATGATTTAGTGGATTGTGATAATCGATTGCGTATGTCCCAGACCAACTCTGTTTTTTTAAGTAAATTTGGGTAAATCGATTTGTCCAATCGATTTGCTCACTGTTGATTTGGCTCTGTGACCTTCGAAGTCGATTACCCCAATCGATATAGACAAATATCAACACTGATATGATTGGCTCAATCGATTTACCAAATCGATTTGAATACAAGACAGGCTACTAACTTGCACATTTTAATTTTAGTAAATATACCAATCGATTTGTCTAATCGATGTGAGCAATCAGTTCAGTCCTGGAAAATTTAACCAATCGATTTACCAAATCGATTTGAGGCTAACTAGCTCTCTGACTTGCACAATTTATTTTCTGATAGATGTACCAATCGATTTGCCTAATCGATTGATATCAGGCTTAAATGTGCAAATCGATTATGCCAATCGATTGCTTACTCCCAGACTGCATAACTTCATTCAACCCTGTTACAGAATCGATTTGACCAATCGATTTTCCTGTGAATCTTCAAGCTTTTGTTGATTTCTTAAGTTCCAAGCAATTGTCTCAAGTTTGTAGGGTTGAGTTGTTGATCCTGAAGTTTTTCTCAGTTTACAATGTTAGATTTATTTAATGATGTATGTTTGTCAATAATATCAAAAATAGGAAAATATCCAACAAGACCCAACCTTACATTTCTAGGGTCACTAGCAAAGTCAAGATATACATTTTCAAAATGTTTCCACGCTTTTCCATCAGACGGATGGCGAAGAACGTTTGAACTCTTTTATTCCCGTGATGCCATCTCATTTCAGCTGCAGACTCTGTTGATGCATACAATCTTTGTAATCTAGGAATGATAGGGAAATAAAACATTCTTTTTACTAGAACATCTTTGTATCATCCTTGTAATATAACTCACATCTTTTCTTACAACAGTCAATGTTCTCAACCTTCAACCTTAACTTTAATACCAATTGTGTTGCTTGGTAATAGTTATTGGGGAAACATGCTGGCACTGGACATACACTTTTAAGCATTTTTGTAACAAAATCTATACCTTTTTGTGGAACATGCCAATTAGACCTAATTTCCAGAAGTTGAACACATATGGATAACATTGATTGGGTATCCCCCTCGTATATGGGCTTGTTGGTGGATATCAACTTGTCATAAAATCGTTTTTCATCTTCGTTAAGCAACTTGTCCTCAGCAAATGTCTCATTTCCCATGTTAGTGTTCACATCAAGGACATCTCGATAAGGCCTAAAAGCATCAAACACTATTTCATCCATTGCATTAAATTGGTCGTCATGATGCACAATCCTACTACTAGTCAAACCACCCCTTGTTTCAACCACTGGCTTCACTTCTCCGTGTTCAATCCAAATCCAATAGTCAGGTTGAAATCCATCTCAATACAAGTGAAGTCTAACAGTAGTTGCTGCAGATATCTTCACACACTTGCATTTTATACACAGACACCTTATCCCTCCCTCAGATATACAAACCGGTTGTTTCAAAGCCCTCTTCACAAAATCATTAACACCACTAACATACTCCTTTTTCAATTCACATTTATTTTCATGTACCCTATTGTACATCCAAGTACGATCCATTTACTATAAGACCAAAACATAAGTTGTCAATCACTAAATAAGTATGAAAAATTATAGAGATATATAAACCCATGAACCTTACAATTTTATGCAATATATCTTAGTCATATAGAATAAATTCCAATGTAACAGAGGTTAATATTCAAACAGTAACAAAATTTCCAATTTATATCATGGCATCGACACATGGCACTGCATAACAATGCAACTAACTAATTAGTTAGATCAATATTTAAGACTAATTTGAAAACCAAAATGTTATGTTATAAGAACTAAACGAAAATGACTGACAATTAGCAATTTTTAGTGCACAAATGACAATATGAGGATTATTCTACACTTTAAAAAACTAATCAATACAAATATCAAATCCAGCCATTAGGCCTAGCTAGTATGGAGACACAACACTATTGTAAGACCCGTAATTTTAAATCCTAAGTTATACAATTTTAGGGTATTTTGTGTTAAATTGCTTAGGCTTTTAACCCAGTTTTCGGTATTTAGTGAGTTAAAGGCCGAAAATATATTTTTGGAAATTGGATTAAAATTATTTGTCATAGAATAATTTATTTAGGTTTCGAAGAATTCAATTCTGGGCGGTTTTGTTCAAAATATCTCAGGTTGCTGAAAATTGTATTTGACAATTGAGTTGCGACGAGAGTAGATATTTTTATCAAAATAGTTTGAGATGTGAGTTAAGTGATGGATGAGAGAGTTGTTAGATATTTATTTGTTTAGGTTTAATTATTATATATATATTATAAATTATTATTATTAGTAATATATATGTATATAAGTATAAGAAAAGGAAAGGAAGGAAATAGAAAGAAAAGAAATATAACGGAAGGAAAAAGGAAGAAAGGAGAAAGGAGAGAAAGAAACAAAATATTTTTTCCTTCTTCTTCCTCTGCTCGCGCGAACCACTCCTTCTCCCTCTTTTCTTCTTCGTTGTTTTTGCTTCCTTTTTCGTTCTTTGGCTTCAAGAATAGAAACCCATGGATTAGTGGGTAAGAGAGCAAGGTTTTCTCAGGTTCATACTTCCTCGTTGTTTCGAAATCGAAGAAAAACGGTATTAGGGATTTCAAAACCATCAAACACAAACCTCCCCGTTTCATCTAGATCTAAGCTTCGTTTCACGAAGAGACAGAAGGGAAAGTTGCTCACTACCACACTACGGTGCTAGGGGACCAACTTTGGAAGCGACGTTGCGAGCGGAGATTTTACCGGATTTACTCGCGGTACCGTAATCGCACGTTAAAGCTAACGTGAAGGTAAGGGCTCCTTCAAAACTTTTAGTTTGCATTTAGGGTCTTATATGTGGTTGTGTGGAAAGGAATTCGGTTAGGGTTAAAGTTTTAATTTGGGGAAAATGAATCTAAGGCTTTATGGGTAAAATCTTAGAGTTGGGTTTTGGTTATATTGATGAATGTTTCATGGAAAATGAATTTAAACTCATTTATGTATGATTTTGAGTAAATGAAATTTGTTGTTTTTGAGTGGTGGGTTATGTTGATTTGTGTTCGTCGTATTTGACGTGTTCTTAATTAATACTGATGAAATTTGATATGTGTATGGTTGGATTTTTTGGAGAAATGAATTGATGTGTTTTGGGGTGAATCGTGGATTGAATTTGATAATATGTTTGAGTTTGCTTTGTGTGGAATTTGAAAACCATTAAGTTAAATGAGTATTAAGAATGGGGAATCTCTTAATGTCTTGTTTACTTAATGTTTGTTTTGAAAATCATTGGAGTTAAAAGAGTATTAAGAATGGGGAATCTCTTAATATTTATGTTTGCTTAATGTGTGTTTGTTTGTGAAAATCGTTTAAGTTAAATGAGGATTAAGAATGGGGAATCTCTTAATGTCTTGTTTACTTAATGTGTGTTTGTTTGTGAAAATCGTTTAAGTTAAATGAGTATTAAGAATGGGGAATCTCTTAATGTCTTGTTTACTTAATGTTTGTTTTGAAAATCGTTTAAGTTAAAGGAGTATTAAGAATGGGGAATCTCTTAATGTCTTGTTTACTTAATGTTTGTTTTGGTAAATCGTGTTGACCTGTGATAGGTGGCACCTCGGTAAACAGTACTGACCCGTGATAGGTGGTATGTTTACGATTTACGTTTTTGGTAAATTGTGTTTGTCCGTGAGAGATTGCATAGGTGTTTGTCCGTGAGAGATTGCATCCGGGTAAATTGTGTTTGTCCGTGAGAGACTGCACAGGTGTTTTTCCGTGAGAGACTACACCCTAGTAAATTGTGTTTGTCCGTGAGAGATTGTCCAGGTGTTTGTTTGTGAGAGACTACACCTTGGTAAATTGTGTTTATCCGTGAGAGACTGCACAGGTGTTTGTCCGTGAGAGACTACACCCTGGTAAATTGTGTTTGTCCGTGAGAGACTGCACAGGTGTTTGTCCGTGAAAGACTACAACTTGGTAAATTGTGTTTGTCCGTGAGAGACTGCACATGTGTTTGTCCGTGAGAGACTACACCCTGGTAAATTGTGATTTGTTGGTTCATTTTATCTGTGTGGGGATTGTCGCGTCAAGATGATTCCATGTGATTTGTTGGTTCATCTTGTCCGTGTGGTGATTGTGTTGAAAATGCTAAGTGTTATGTTTTGGAATTGCGTGTAAGTGTGGTTGATTGCAAAACCTTTTCGAAACTTAAATTGTCGTGGTGATTTTGTTATAATTGCCAAGTGTGGATGTTTTGGAATTGTTTGTAAGTGTGATTGATTGCAAAACCATTTCAAAACTCAAGATGTCGTAGTGATTGAGCTATAATTGTTAAGTATGATTGTTTGAATTTGTGTGTAAGTGTTGATTGGTTTCGATACCCTTTAAAAAGCTGAATTTTGCTGAATTTTGTTGTTTTTCTGCTGCTGTCTGCTGTGTATTCGAATATAGGAAGTTGTATTCGAATAGAGACATCCTGTTTTTGCCACTGACTTACTGTGTTGCCACTGACATCCTGTTTTTGCCATCATATTAGGTTGCCATAGAGGGAACATATGTCTTTCTCTTGTATTGTGTTTATTTTAAACTGGAAGAATGTACCTATACTAATATTTTCAGCATGACATGTTATTTTCAATGGGAGTACATGTACCACTTTTGATATGTAAATATTTTGGATTCATAATTCGAGAAACTTTTCCGCTGCTTGTAAATTATATTGACTCAATTATTTATCCAAAGGTGTTACCTTATTTATTTATCTATTTTATTTTAATTTGTTTTGAAAAATAAAATACACCCTCGCTTTGAAAATCGGGGTGTTACAACAATCATATCATAACACTTAATTAAGTCCAAAGATAAGCCACTAATTAATCCTAAAGCAAATATAGTATATGATAAAGCATGAGTCACAAAAATAAGATATCCCCTCAAGACCACATAATTTTCCTATCTATTTTTGTTCATCATTTTTAAATAAGACTTTGAAGCAGATGTTTTCTAAAACATCTGCATCACAATTGAATTTGCCAATCCTGCTTGCTCTATAGTTTGTGTTTCATCAACTAAAACCTTTGGGGAGGAAACCCATCACTTGGGGGGGGGGGGGGGGGGGGGGGGGGGAAACGCATCAATGAATCCACGAATGTCACCGATTGTGTGGTGATAATTGAAATATGAAGCGGGTTCCATCCGCTAACCTGAGTTGTATTGAAGTTGATAGCAGTGACTGATTAACCACCATACCATCAGAAGGGGGCGATCATGCATTGTCTCGGTAGGTAAAGTCTACGCGAATAAATAGTCTAACAAATCATATATATTGAATCATTACTATTATTTTATAATAGTAGATGATTCACTAATGTTAATGTCTACAACTTCTGTATTACCATAACTCCAAATCCTAAATAAATTTTTAAGATACTTCATTAACTTATTCACATCAAACTTGTCTAACCTTTAGAGTAAAAAAATTCCAACTTCGATTTTAATCAAATAAATTTAACAAAATCAACACAGTCACATAACTTTAAACATCACAGCATCGACCAAACGCAAGAAACCGTTGCTCGAATTTAACTTGTTATAATAAATTTAAAACAAAATTTCAATAATTTGTCTTCAGCAAAATAAAACTGACGAATAGCATAAAATTTGTAACAAAACATGAAACCCAAACAACATCCTCATAACAATGTTCTCTAAACATAAATTAAATAACAAATAAGCACCTTGAAGTCGTTCAAGTATTGGTGGCTCTAGTGTAAATCTGTTGGCTAGCATGTGCAGATACCAACCTAATCAACCCTTTCGCCATTAGGTCTTTGATCTAAAATATTATTATGCTTGTCACTATTAAACATGCCACTTACAACACAAAATCATTCAAATTAATTCATATATTGTTTAAGTTTGTTCTTATTTTTATGCTTCTATTGACTAATCCTACAATGTTTGTCACTGTTAAACAATTCTACTACTGGTCAGGGTGAAGAATACAAACAAATACACAAGAATACAAATTGATTCTACTACTATTCTCCTACAATGCCAGGGCGAAGAATACAAATTGATTTGGCCAAACGGCATAAATCCTAAACGGCTACACTGAAATGCCATAAAAACCTAAACAAGAATACACAACTGAAATGCCTTAAAACCTAAACGGCTATACTGAGAGTGATACAACGACACTTACATTGAGAATCAACCAAAAACGAGCGTGAGACGGGGCTGAAGACGGCGATGGGTTCAAGAGGGTCACATATTTGAGAAGAGGACGAGTTTGATAGCTAGGGGATCGAGTGGATGAGGTGATGCAACCGTTGATGCGACGGCGATATTCACGATGTTGAGAGGGTTGCGAATCAGTGATGGGTTCAAAATGTAGGGTTCATAGTGACAATGACGAAGTGTGAGATAAGGGTTCACTAATATGTTATCAATTTTACAATTTGAGGGCTCAATCTGATTTTAAAAATAATATTAAAAAATTTAAAAATAAACTAGCGTCAACCACTCCGACGCTACATATTAAAATAAAAAATTAAATAAATAAACAAGTGTATGCCTTATTTTACTTAGCGGCGGCTACTCCAACGCTAATAGCTAATAAAATTGAAAAACAAACTGTGTTGCCTTAGCGTCGGCTAGACCGACGCTAAGTAGCGTTGGAGTCGGGGGCCGACGCTAAAATTGGCAGCTAAAATACAAATTTCTAGTAGTGTTTGAGTGTAAATAGTAGCGCAAACAATTTGAGCGGTTGAGAGAATTTTATATCTTAGGAGGACTCTATCACTTATGATGCATTCTTTAAGTAACTGTCTATATCATCCTAGCCTTAAGCTAGAAATTTTTTTTTTCTCTCACAACGTTGCATTCATGAGAATATTTGGAATCGGATGTATTGCTTTGCTCGGAGTGCAAAAGGTTTAAGTGTGGGGGAATTTGATCAAAGCATTTGGGATCATGTTTTTAGCTTTTTAGTTTGCTATTTTAAAACCTCTTTATAGTTTAGAATAATTTTTTAGCTTGTTTCTAAATTATGGGTCGAAATTGAAATATAATTTTATTATTTGTATTTTGACCCTTGCTCGCTCTGTAGGCCATAATTGGAGCTCTGGATATCGGATTGGTGCATATGAGCGGGCATTGGAAAGCTAAAAATCAAAGCTACAACTTTTGTGTTGGAATAAAAACCCAATGTCGAACTTTATTGTGCCTAAATTGCATATTTCGTAATTTGGACTCTTGTAATAATTTTAAATAGCGGGCCATTTGTTTTTAAATCCTAAACCCTAAAGCCCAAAATCGAGTACTATATATTGGGAGTTTTCTTTCTTTTCTACTGATGAAATTTTAGTTTTCACATTGATACAAGACATAAAAAATATTTATTTTATTTCATGGAAGACTAATTTTATAAGATTAATCCACGAGTTCAGTGTTTCATCAACACCTTGAGATTCAGGTTATACTGTCAATTTTGCTTCATGATTGTATCTCTGTTTAATTGATTATATTTATATTCTGATTGCTTAAATTGAATTTCAATAGGATCGATTAAATTCATTTGACAGAATTTGGTTTTAATTTCTAATTTAATTGAATTATAGTTTTGTAACACTTGATCATTAATTGTATTATTTTGATGATTGTGATTCTTAATTTAGTCAAACAAACCAAATTCACATAGAATTGATTATGCTTGTATTATTAATTCTATAGTCAAATAAGAATTGAATCATGAATTAGAAATTAAACTCATTGATAGAATTAATGATAGGTTTGAAACTTGAATAAGTGGATTAATCGTTTAACTCATTTGTTGAAACAAAAATATAAAAAAACAAAACATTTTCTAATTTCAACTTTCAATTTTGTTAATATTATTAATCAAAAGTCCTTGCGAAACGACTCGAGTTATTACCTTTATTTACATTTTATCAATTATATTTAACCTATGTGCGACAACGGATCACTCGTCCACATTCGACTTCATCAATACACTACATAAACGGAGTAACACATCCATCTTTCATTTTGAACTTCTTTGAAATTGGTTTCAAAGTTATCTTCTGATTCACTCATTTGATCTCTATATTATTTCATCTTCTTTCCATGTATGAGCACTTTTAATTCCTCCTTACTTACCTTGTGGATCACAGTTATCTCTAACTTTAGACTAAAACAAAAATTTGTTAAACTCTAAAGTAAGACAATGTAACGTTGATTGAAGCAATTACATGAATTTTCAAGACCCGTGTGTCTCCATGTACCACCAAATACATCGTCCATCTTTGAAGGTACATCTTAATTGACCATTCAACCTAACTTTAATATCATGTATGCTTCATTAAACAATGCTTCAAAGAATGAGAATGCAAGTTCATTGAGATGATGTAACAATTATTTGGTAATCTTCAATTAACACCTTTAACCAAAAAAGGGTTGTTTTTGTGGTGTTTTAGTCAATAGCCAAAGACTAAGGTGGTGAAAATGATTCAACAATTGTAGTACAAAAAAAAAAAAAAACTACGATTGATTACATTATTTCTCAAGAAGTCACCACTTACTCAACCAATGTTGTAGACTACAATTATCAAGATACACAACAGTCGAGTAAAAATAAATATGACAAACTTGATTTTGCTTGAACTTGAGTTCAAATATTTGTTTACAGATTGAAGTTTTTTAAAGAAGTGATCAAAGCAATGAATTCATTGTTTGCACTAAAAAAAAAAACATTTTTCTCAACAAACAAGACCACAATGCCTCTCGTTGCTTCAAAAATGGATAATGTTCGTGAAAAAAAAAAACTAAAGCTCATGTGTGCTCCTTGAGTTTTTGCATCATTAATTAGATACATTAATGAATCATAAATTCATGTTTCAAGCATGCATCACTCAAGCATCAATCAAGAATGCATCCCCCTAGCATTGTAACATGTATAACCAAATATAGTTCAATGCACCTAGCATCATACTTGTGAAGTAACAATGTTGATTTACAAGGAAGGGGGGTTTGAATTGTAAATGTACCTTTTAAAAATTTCTGTTAAAAGCTTAAGAAAATAACTCAAGATTGATCTTGGTTATGAAAACAGAAAAACGGAGAACGTTCTTGATTTTATTATAAAACAGAGAACGTTCCTTGATTAGCTTAAAATAGAAAATCAGTTTGTGTTTTATCTTAGTTAATCAATTAAGTTTAACAAACAAAGAGATAGGATAGAGAATACCACACAAAGAAATATCCTGGTTCACCCAACTTGGGTTACGTCCAGTCCTCACATTGAGAGATTTTCCACTAAGTGTTTAAAACAAAGAACCTTCTTGATTTTACAGTACCTAGTCTAGATCAACCTTGATCTGTTTCAATCTCTATTACTTTCCACCCAGAAAGCAACAACAACACCTATCTAACTTTGATAGGATTCAATATAATCTAAACAAACTATAAAGAAACTCTTATAGTTTGAGTTTTTACAATAAGATTGTTTTTGAAAGAATATGAGATTTCTCAACTCTTGTTTGATAATTGATTATTTGCAAAGTATTCACTGATAATTACGCAATCTAATATGAGGCTTTAGATCTGCTTCTTTGCGAAATTTCAGAACTTCAAGTATGTGTGTGTGATTGATTTGTGGGATTTTACAGCACTTAAATTTCTTGCTTTATTCCTGGATATTGGCCTTCTATTTATAAGCTTTAGAAGCATTTAATGAAGGTCAAAAAGAGCTGTTGGTAGTGCTATGTATTTTTGACTGAAACCAATATTTCAGAATAAAAATAATCCAGTCTTAAAATGATTTAAAACTGTTTTGATTTTTATGTTACAGCTTTAAATAAGTTTTGTCTTCTAGTTAAAAAGCCTTTGAAGTTTCTCCCTTGATCTTGGATGGTACAGTTTCGATCTTGAGTCTTGAATGTAGCCAAAGAAGTTTGGAGAAGGATTATAAGCCATTGTAGAAGATAACAAACTGTTGCTGGAGTTATGTAGAAAACGAAGATTGATTATCAATCTGGATCTATCAATTTGATCTTTATGGAGATTTGATTATCAATCTGGAGTTCTTGTTTTAATCATTTTGGATGTCCTTTGCAAACTTTCTTGACTATTTTGATCAAACTTTCTTGACTGTTTGATTTTAGAGTTACAAACTATTGTTATTTTTGATTGTTTTTGAGTCCTTTTATTTTAGTGATCAGATAGCCTTTTTGATCTAGGATGAATCCTACTTGTTCCTTGCCATGTACTGATTCTATTTGAGTAAATTTCCGAGGCAGACTCTTTGTTAAAAAGGTAGAAAAATATTGGTCAATATGTTGTGATGGTCATTTTTGAAACTGGAGATCATTCTATGTTTTAATGTTCTTGTTGCTGTCTTTTTTGCTTTGCTTGATTCTGTTCTTAATTAAATTCACTCAAAAGCACAAGTTAAATTAACATAACATTTTTAGAATCATAATTAACTTTCTTAATTAACCTTTGTTTATTTTCATCAAAACTTTAAATATGGAGTTTGTCTCAACAACTTGTGTTTAAGGATCTCATGGTTTTCTAGTCACAATGCACTTTACAACTTCATCACTAAGCCCAATTTTAACTAGCACCTCAAAGTCCAATGTTAATTGGTACTTCAAAGCCTTGATTCATTGGGAAACAAAAAATCCATTGATAACGCAAAAGCCCAAACTTCATTGGCGCTCCAAAGTCCAACTTTCATTGGCAATCAAAAAGCTCAGTCTACATTAGCCCCTCAAACTCCAATGTACATTGGCACTTCAAAACCCAATATTCACTGACAAACAAAAAGTCCAATTTTCATTAGCACCTCAAAGTCCAATGTTCATTAGCAAAAAAAAAGTCTAATCTTCATTGGAACCTCAAAGTTTAATGTTCAATGGACATTCCAAGCCCAATATTCATTGGCAAACAAAAATTACAACTTTTATTGGCTCCTGAAAGTCCAATTTCATTGGCAAACAAAAAGCCCAATCTTCATTAGCACCAAAAAGTCCAATGTGTTTTCATACTTCAAAGCCCTATCTTCATTGGCACCTCAAATCTTATGTTTATTGACACTTCAAAGCCAACTATTCATTGGCAAAAAAAAAGTACAACTTTCATTGGCCCCTTCAAAGTTCAATGTTCATTGGCAAACAAAAAGCCCAATCTTCATCGGCACATAAAAGTCCAATGCTCATTGGCAAACAAGAAGTCCATCTATTATTGGCAACTCAAATGCTAAATCCTCACTAGCACATCAAAGTCCATTGTTCATTAGCAAACAAAATGCCCAATTGTCTTTGGCACCACAAGATCCATTATTCATTGGCACTTTCTTTTCCCAATAAGTGTGGGGTGCTCAACTTGTTTATTTAAATATGAGGGTTATAAAAAAAAGTTATGACAAATAAAATGAGGAAAATTGTTGTGTTGTGAGCAAAGAGAGTGTGAAAATATTTTCTTGAGTTACCTCTTAATGTTGTTTTTCTCTCTTAAGCATTACTCTTTTATCCTCTTTTATTTTCAGCCCTAGTCTCCTAAGGATTATCTCACCCTTACCTTGGCCATGTTACAACCTGAATAAAGACCTTTTGATAATTATGTGCATGTGTTTCAAATATATAAGTTAGAGTTTTGTCAAGCCTATGGTGGTGCTAGCTTTCATGATGTGCTTTGAGTGTAAACAATAGCCCAAACACTTTGAGTGGTAGTGAGAATTTTATATCTTGGGAGGACTCTTTCACTTATGATGCATTCTTTAGTTAACATGTTCTCTTGTTTGCCTTGGTAGTGATTAAAAAAAATATTCAGGATAAGTGGATCTACTGTCACACACAGGTCAAATACAATTGATAAAATATAAATAGAGGTAATAACTCAAGTCGTTTCGCAAGGATTTCTGATATAATAATAATAACCTTAATTAAAAATTGAATTTAAAAAGAGGTTTTTTAGATTTTTGATTTAAGAGATGAGAAAAACGATTAATCCACTTATTCGAGTGTCATACCTATCACAAATTCTATCAATGAGTTTAATTTCTAATTTGTGATTCTATTCTTATTTGACAATAGAATTGATCAGACAAGCGTAATCAATCCTATGTGAATTTGGTTTATTTGATTGCATTAAGCATCACAATCATCAAAATATTACAATTAACGGTCAAGGGTCACAAAATTATAATTCAATTAAATTAGAAACCGAAACAAAATTGTCAAATAAATTTAATCAATCCTATCCAAATTCAATTTAAGCAATCAAAATATCAATATAATCAAATAAACAAGAATAGAATTATGAATCGAAATTGACAGTGTAACTTGAATCTCAAGTTGTTGATGAAACTCTGAATTTGTAGATTAATCTTATAAAATTAGCCTTCCATGAAATTAAAATAAAAACTGTTTATTTCTTGTAGCAATTTTAATCCTAATTTTTCGGTCTTCTGAAAAGAAACAAAACTGCCAATATATAGTACTTGATATTGGGCTTTAGGGTTTATGATTTAAAAACAAGTGACCCACTAATTAAAATTATTACTAAAGTCCAGATTATGAATTCTGTAATTTAGGCCTACTAAAGTTCACAACTGGTCTTTTCTTCCAACACAAAAGTTGTAGCTCGGATTTTTAGCTTTTCAACGTTTGCTCATATGTGCCAATCCAATATTCAGAGCTCAAGTTATAACCTATAGAGCAAAAAGGAGTCATAATACAAATAATAAAATTATAATTCAAATTCGACCCAAAGTTTAGAAACAAGCTACAAATATTAATATAAGATATAAAGAGCTTTTAAACTACCAAACTAAAAAGCTAGAAACATGTGCCCAAATGCTATCATGAAATTCCCCCAAAGTTAAACTTTTGCACTCCGAACAAAAGAATGCATGTGATTCCAAATGTTGTAATGAATGCAAAGTGGTGAGAGAAAAAAAATATTTCTAGCTTAAGGCAATCATGAATAGTTTTGTTATCACAACCAAGACAAACAAGAGGACAAGTTATCTAAAGAATGCATCATAAGTGATAGAGTTCTCCCAGGATATAAAATTCTCTCAAAGTGTTTGGGCTATTGTTTACACTCAAAGCACATCATGAAAGCTAGCACTACCACAGGCTTGACAAGCCTCTATAATCTATATTTGAAACACATGCAGATAATGATCAAAAGGTCTTTATTTAGGTTGTAGTGTGGTCAAGGTAAGGGTGATTATTTGCAAAGTATTCACTGATAATTACGCAATCTAATATGAGGCTTTAGATCTGCTTCTTCTTTGCGAAATTTCAGAACTTCAAGTATGTGTGTGTGATTGATTTGTGGGATTTTACAGCACTTAAATTTCTTGCTTTATTCCTGGATATTGGCCTTCTATTTATAAGCTTTAGAAGCATTTAATGAAGGTCAAAAAGAGCTGTTGGTAGTGCTATGTATTTTTGACTGAAACCAATATTTCAGAATAAAAATAATCCAGTCTTAAAATGATTTAAAACTGTTTTGATTTTTATGTTACAGCTTTAAATAAGTTTTGTCTTCTAGTTAAAAAGCCTTTGAAGTTTCTCCCTTGATCTTGGATGGTACAGTTTCGATCTTGAGTCTTGAATGTAGCCAAAGAAGTTTGGAGAAGGATTATAAGCCATTGTAGAAGATAACAAACTGTTGCTGGAGTTATGTAGAAAACGAAGATTGATTATCAATCTGGATCTATCAATTTGATCTTTATGGAGATTTGATTATCAATCTGGAGTTCTTGTTTTAATCATTTTGGATGTCCTTTGCAAACTTTCTTGACTATTTTGATCAAACTTTCTTGACTGTTTGATTTTAGAGTTACAAACTATTGTTATTTTTGATTGTTTTTGAGTCCTTTTATTTTAGTGATCAGATAGCCTTTTTGATCTAGGATGAATCCTACTTGTTCCTTGCCATGTACTGATTCTATTTGAGTAAATTTCCGAGGCAGACTCTTTGTTAAAAAGGTAGAAAAATATTGGTCAATATGTTGTGATGGTCATTTTTGAAACTGGAGATCATTCTATGTTTTAATGTTCTTGTTGCTGTCTTTTTTGCTTTGCTTGATTCTGTTCTTAATTAAATTCACTCAAAAGCACAAGTTAAATTAACATAACATTTTTAGAATCATAATTAACTTTCTTAATTAACCTTTGTTTATTTTCATCAAAACTTTAAATATGGAGTTTGTCTCAACAACTTGTGTTTAAGGATCTCATGGTTTTCTAGTCACAATGCACTTTACAACTTCATCACTAAGCCCAATTTTAACTAGCACCTCAAAGTCCAATGTTAATTGGTACTTCAAAGCCTTGATTCATTGGGAAACAAAAAATCCATTGATAACGCAAAAGCCCAAACTTCATTGGCGCTCCAAAGTCCAACTTTCATTGGCAATCAAAAAGCTCAGTCTACATTAGCCCCTCAAACTCCAATGTACATTGGCACTTCAAAACCCAATATTCACTGACAAACAAAAAGTCCAATTTTCATTAGCACCTCAAAGTCCAATGTTCATTAGCAAAAAAAAAGTCTAATCTTCATTGGAACCTCAAAGTTTAATGTTCAATGGACATTCCAAGCCCAATATTCATTGGCAAACAAAAATTACAACTTTTATTGGCTCCTGAAAGTCCAATTTCATTGGCAAACAAAAAGCCCAATCTTCATTAGCACCAAAAAGTCCAATGTGTTTTCATACTTCAAAGCCCTATCTTCATTGGCACCTCAAATCTTATGTTTATTGACACTTCAAAGCCAACTATTCATTGGCAAAAAAAAAGTACAACTTTCATTGGCCCCTTCAAAGTTCAATGTTCATTGGCAAACAAAAAGCCCAATCTTCATCGGCACATAAAAGTCCAATGCTCATTGGCAAACAAGAAGTCCATCTATTATTGGCAACTCAAATGCTAAATCCTCACTAGCACATCAAAGTCCATTGTTCATTAGCAAACAAAATGCCCAATTGTCTTTGGCACCACAAGATCCATTATTCATTGGCACTTTCTTTTCCCAATAAGTGTGGGGTGCTCAACTTGTTTATTTAAATATGAGGGTTATAAAAAAAAGTTATGACAAATAAAATGAGGAAAATTGTTGTGTTGTGAGCAAAGAGAGTGTGAAAATATTTTCTTGAGTTACCTCTTAATGTTGTTTTTCTCTCTTAAGCATTACTCTTTTATCCTCTTTTATTTTCAGCCCTAGTCTCCTAAGGATTATCTCACCCTTACCTTGGCCATGTTACAACCTGAATAAAGACCTTTTGATAATTATGTGCATGTGTTTCAAATATATAAGTTAGAGTTTTGTCAAGCCTATGGTGGTGCTAGCTTTCATGATGTGCTTTGAGTGTAAACAATAGCCCAAACACTTTGAGTGGTAGAGAGAATTTTATATCTTGGGAGGACTCTTTCACTTATGATGCATTCTTTAGTTAACATGTTCTCTTGTTTGCCTTGGTAGTGATTAAAAAAAATATTCAGGATAAGTGGATCTACTGTCACACACAGGTCAAATACAATTGATAAAATATAAATAGAGGTAATAACTCAAGTCGTTTCGCAAGGATTTCTGATATAATAATAATAACCTTAATTAAAAATTGAATTTAAAAAGAGGTTTTTTAGATTTTTGATTTAAGAGATGAGAAAAACGATTAATCCACTTATTCGAGTGTCATACCTATCACAAATTCTATCAATGAGTTTAATTTCTAATTTGTGATTCTATTCTTATTTGACAATAGAATTGATCAGACAAGCGTAATCAATCCTATGTGAATTTGGTTTATTTGATTGCATTAAGCATCACAATCATCAAAATATTACAATTAACGGTCAAGGGTCACAAAATTATAATTCAATTAAATTAGAAACCGAAACAAAATTGTCAAATAAATTTAATCAATCCTATCCAAATTCAATTTAAGCAATCAAAATATCAATATAATCAAATAAACAAGAATAGAATTATGAATCGAAATTGACAGTGTAACTTGAATCTCAAGTTGTTGATGAAACTCTGAATTTGTAGATTAATCTTATAAAATTAGCCTTCCATGAAATTAAAATAAAAACTGTTTATTTCTTGTAGCAATTTTAATCCTAATTTTTCGGTCTTCTGAAAAGAAACAAAACTGCCAATATATAGTACTTGATATTGGGCTTTAGGGTTTATGATTTAAAAACAAGTGACCCACTAATTAAAATTATTACTAAAGTCCAGATTATGAATTCTGTAATTTAGGCCTACTAAAGTTCACAACTGGTCTTTTCTTCCAACACAAAAGTTGTAGCTCGGATTTTTAGCTTTTCAACGTTTGCTCATATGTGCCAATCCAATATTCAGAGCTCAAGTTATAACCTATAGAGCAAAAAGGAGTCATAATACAAATAATAAAATTATAATTCAAATTCGACCCAAAGTTTAGAAACAAGCTACAAATATTAATATAAGATATAAAGAGCTTTTAAACTACCAAACTAAAAAGCTAGAAACATGTGCCCAAATGCTATCATGAAATTCCCCCAAAGTTAAACTTTTGCACTCCGAACAAAAGAATGCATGTGATTCCAAATGTTGTAATGAATGCAAAGTGGTGAGAGAAAAAAAATATTTCTAGCTTAAGGCAATCATGAATAGTTTTGTTATCACAACCAAGACAAACAAGAGGACAAGTTATCTAAAGAATGCATCATAAGTGATAGAGTTCTCCCAGGATATAAAATTCTCTCAAAGTGTTTGGGCTATTGTTTACACTCAAAGCACATCATGAAAGCTAGCACTACCACAGGCTTGACAAGCCTCTATAATCTATATTTGAAACACATGCAGATAATGATCAAAAGGTCTTTATTTAGGTTGTAGTGTGGTCAAGGTAAGGGTGAGATAATCCTAATTAACGAGACTAGGGCTGAAAATCAAAGAGGATAAAGGAGTAATGATTAAGAGAGAAAAACAGCATTAAGAAGTAACTCAACAAAACATCATTGACTTTTATTTTCACACTGTCTTTGCTCACAACACAACCATTTTTCCTCATATATATATTTTTTCTTTTTTTTTTTTCTTCTTTTCTTTCTTCTTCTTTTTATTTTTTTTCCTTTCATAACCCTCAAATTTAAACAAACAAGTTAAGCACCCCTACACTTATGTAAGGAAAGACTCCTTTATCCCCGAACATTGAGTCAATTCAATGATTTTTACTTTTAGATTTGTAATGAGCTATATAACAAAGAATGGGGTAATTAGGTTCAAAGGCGCTTAAACAAATGTATAATTGTAGGGTAGGCTTATTTGGCTAGTAGCTTAATTAGAAACAAATGCCTAGATAATTTCAATATATGCATGCAGACAAGAGTCAAGTCACGTTATGGCGTACTTAGCAATCATGAGTGAGATAACACACAAGAAAAAAAAAGATAGAAAAATGTATTTCATTCATAATAAGGATCAAAAATCTCACAAAGGTTTATGACTTATCACAAATGATACATAATTTAGCATTTTAATCCAATTTATTTTACCAAGAATGTAAAAATATTATCTAATCATGCCAGTCCAAACAAACTCTCAACATTTATAACCATAAAATCTGATGAAAAAGCATGCAGTGCAATGTCCATTTTTATTTTTATTTTTTTATTTTTTATTTTATTTTATGAAATATAACAAATAAAATCCTAAAAAAATACCCCCACACTTAAATTACACATTACCCTCAATGAAAGTAACAAGTATAAAATAAGAGTAAGGAAAGGGAGTTCCCTTTTTAAACTTTAGTGTATGAGAGTTCTTCTATGGTAGCATCTTTAAGCACAAAGCTCTCATGGAATAGCTTGAGGGGTTGTCCATGTACTTTGAACATTTTATCAGTGTTTTCACTTGTTATTTCCACTACACCATGAGGAAAAATGTTAGTAACAACAAAAGGGCCAACCCACTTCGATCAAAGTTTCCCAACCATTATTTTCAAACGGTATTGGAACAATAAAACTTTTTTGCCAATGGAAAGTTTCTTCCTAGAAATAATCTTATCATGAAAGTATTTAGTTTTCTCCTTATAGATACGAGAGTTCTCGTAAGCTTCAAGTCTAAGCTTGTCATGTTGTTGCAATTGAAGCTTTCTCTGCAAACCTGCTTTCTCCATCTGAAGGTTACAACTCTTGACCGCCCAATAAGCACGGTGCTCTATTTCCCATTGGAGGTGGCATGCCTTACCAAACACAAGTCGATAAGGGGACATTCCTATTAGTGTTTTGTAGGTTGTTCCTCTTTGGCTTCACACTCTTTTCTAAGTTTTGTTTGATTTCCCTATTTGAGACTTTAGCTTGCCCATTAGTCTAGGGATGATAAGGTGTAGAAACTATGTGCACAACCCATACTTCCAAAGCAAAGCGTCCACAGTGGGGATGCAAAAGTGAGTGCCTGGATCACTTATGATGGCTCGGGGTATTCAAAACCTGCAAAAAATAATTGATTTGATAAAACCTGCAACTACTTTAGAATCATTAGTCCTAGTGGGTATTGCTTCCACCCACTTCGAAACATAATCAACAACTAGTAAAATATAGACATAACCAAAAGATACATCAAAAGGGCCCATAAAGTCAATGCCCCACACATCAAATACTTCACAAAAAAGCATAGGTTGTTGAGGCATCTCACTCCTACGAGTGATTGATGTTCCTGCTATTTGGCACTATTCACAAGTTCTGTAAGTCTCAACATCATCTTTAAACAAAGTGGGCCAAAAGAAACCCAAGTCTAAGACTTTTCTTGTTGTCCGTTGAGTACTAAATTGTCCTCTAGTTTGAGAGGCATGACAAAAATGAAGAATAGATTGAGCCTCATGGTGGGAAACATATCGCCTAATGACCTGGTCAATACATAATTTCCACAAATATGGATCATCCCACACATAGTATTTGGAATCACTTTTAAGTTTGTGCGTTTGTGTTTGGGATGCATCTGCAGGAAAGACTCCAACAACTAGATAATTTACTAAATTAGCAAACCAAGGAGTTACCTCACACAACTGTAGCAATTGCTCATCAGGGAAGTCATCTTGAATGGGGATGGGGTCCTCATCCATTTCTATTCTGGTCAAATGATCTACCACTAAATTTTTAGCTCCACTCTTATCTTTAATCTATAAATCAAATTCTTGGAGTAACAACATCCATCGGATCAATCTCGGCTTTGCTTCTGGTATCTTCAATAAGAACCTTTTTGCAAGGACTGCTCCCACTGCATAGTTAGATGCATCACACATAATTTCAAAAGGGAGGGTCCATTTGGGTGGCAGAATTATGGGACTAGAGGTCAGTCCTTCCTTTAAGAAATCAAATGCCTTCTTGCATTTATCATCGAAGGTGAAACTCATATCTTTTTGCAGAAAATTTGACAACAAAAGACTTATGTTGCAAAAATCCTTGATAAAAGCACCTGTAAAAACCTGCATGACCAAGAAAATAACGAATCTCGCGGATGCAAGATGGGTAAGACAAATTAGAAACCACATCAATTTTGGCAGGATCAACTTCAATCCCAATTTTAGAGATCACGTGTCCCAAAACTATGCCTTGTTCAACCATAAAATGACATTTTTCATAATTCAGCAAAAGGTTAGTTTCTATACATCTATGAAAAACTCTATCTAAATTGTTCAAGCATGCTTCAAAAGAGGAACCATAGTAAAATCATTCATGAAAACTTCAATACAATTTTTTATCAAGTCATAGAAAATACTAATCATGCAACGTTGGAAAGTCCCAGGAGCATTGCATCGGCCAAAGGGCATCCTCCTATAGGCAAATGGGCCAAAAGGATAAGTGAACATAGTCTTTTCTTGGTCCTCTAGAGCAATATGGATATCATTCAAGGTCCATCTGATTGCCTTCTTATGTTTTCTCAAAATCTGCAACAACTTATCTTCCTATTTATCTTTAAGTTTGGTTGAAATATTCACAAGTAACTTGCCACTTCCTTCTAAATATGCATATTACAAATTTTTAGGAAGTGGTTTAAGCTCTATAGTCGGTGGTTGTTCAACAGAAGGTACAACACTAGTGGCCGAAGCTAAGTTTGCAAAATCAACTATGTTAGTAGAAATATCAATATTAGCACAATGATAAACCTGCAAGGCAGCTTCCATCTCAGCACACACAGAGCACAATTGAGTATCTGTACAAAATTCACAAGTATAAGTAACATCAAAACTAGAAAATGAAGGAAAATCAGTAGCAAACATATCGGGGTAAGTGCCATCAATCAAATCAGCAAGCAATTCAATTTGAAAAATAGAATGATCTTCCATGGGCTGTTTCATAGCATCAAAGATGTTAAATTTTACAATGCTATCACCAAATTCCATGGATAGAGTTCCAACATGCACATCAATTTTTGTTTTAGCAGTTTTCAAGAATGGTCTGCCTAAGATGATAGGCTCCCTATTGGACTTATTCTCTCCCTCCATGTCCAGAATGTAAAAATTTGTAGGAAATATCAATTCATTAACTCGAACAACTACATCCTCCACAAGTCCAACGGGACGAGCATTGCTCCTGTTCGCCAATTGAATGGTAATACCTTTACTCTTTAAAGGTCCAAGGAAAAGAGAGTTAAAAATAGATGTAGACATAACATTAATGGAAGCTCCTAAATCTAACATAGCATTTTCAAATTGACTATTGCCTATGGTACATGGAGTGGAAAAAGTTCTTGGATCTTGGCATTTCTAAGGCATAGGTTGAATGAGGGCTGAAACATTTCGCCCCATGTTTACTCTTTCATTACCTTTTAACCTTCTCTTGTGTGTGAACAAATCTTTTAGAAATTTTTCATATCTTGGAATCTGTTTAATTGCTTCAAAGAGGGGATTGTTCACTTCCACCTTCCTAAATGTATCCAGGATCTCATTGTGCCAATCTCTCTCGTCTATTTGCTTAGTCTTCACTACCTATTGAGGAAAAGGAAGTGGCATATTTTGCTCAACGTCAACAGTTTTAGATATCAAAGTATCCTCAGCAACCTTGTTATTTTTCACTATAGTTTTAGGTACCTTTGGTATTTCAACAGCTTTCCCAAACCTCAACGTAATTGCACTAACATTGGGAGCAGTTGGATTGACTACTAATTGCGCAGGCAATTGGTTTGACCCCTGAGTTTGCAATTGATTGATTGAAATGGCTAGCTGACCAATCTTTGTTTTCAAATTTTGAATGGTGGAATCTGTTCTTTGTTAAAATTGGAGATTCTGGATAGCCATTTGCTTAACGAGGTTTTCTAATGAATGTGTTTTATTTTCCTGTTGAAGAATATTTTGTTGCTGCTGCCTAGGTTGCTATTGTGCAGATGAATTCCCTCATCTCAGGTTGGCATGAGGGTTGTATATATTTCTTGCATATGCTTGAGGATTGTATATATTTCCTACATATGCTTGAGGAGCATCAACAATTGGATCCTCTTACAATGTAGCACATGAATATGAAGGATGTTCTGGAGAAGTGCAAATACCACATACCACTGCTTGTATTTTACCTATTGTCAATTATTTTACTAAAGATGTAAGCTCATCACGTTTTCCTTCAAAATTCTTTTGGGAAGAAGCTTGAATTTCATTCACACCCTTTGTCAACATTCTTGAATTGCTTCGAGTTGTAAACTGCTGAGAATTAATGGACATGTTCTCAATCAAAGCCCTTGTTGCTTCTGGGGTGTTATAAAAATTAATGGACATGTTCTCAACAAGCGCTTCCCTACTAGCAGCATCCAAAATGCTTCTATCCATAAGTAGAAAGCCTTCATAAAAATATTGGATGAGAAATTGATCAAAAATCTGGTGATGAGGATAACTTGACACTAATTTCTTGAATCTCTCCCAATACTCATGTAATGATTGTCTATCAATCTGCATGATGCCACATATTTCTTTTCTGATTGAAGCAGCTCTTGAGGCAGGGAAGGATTTTTCTAGAAACAATATCTTGAGATCATTCCAACTTGTAACAGAATCTGGTTGAATGTAGAATAACAAGTCCTTGGCAGCATCTTGGAGTGAAAATGGGAAGGCTCTCAGCTTAATGTGGTCTTCTATGACTCTTTAAGGCTTTATGGTAGAACACACAACATGGAATTCCTTCAAGTTTTTGTGGGGATCCTCACCTGCAAGACCATTAAACTTTGGAATCAAGTGTATTAAACCAGATTTAAGTTCAAATGGTACAGTAACTTCAGGATATGTGATACGTAATGCATTATAATTGACATTAGGTGCAACAAGTTGTCTTAAGGTTCTATTATTTGCATCAGCCATATTTTGCAACAAGTTGTCAATTTTAGTATTTGACTCTAATTCGTTAACACTAGCAGCTCTATTAAGTCTATGACGTAAATGAAATGTATTGTCTATTTCACGTTCAAGAGAATGAAGATTCACATAACTATCCCTAGTCATGCATCATCATAACAATGCAATGCAAAATAACAATTTTGAAAATTCCAACAATGTCCCTAATGCTAAAATTGAAATGAAAAGTCAAAAACCCTATCAAATAAAATCCAAAAATTATAATAATACCACCAAAAATTTCTAAAAATCAAATAAAGGCAAATCAATTTTTTTTTTTGGAATTTTTGGAGAATATGAAAAATTCAAAAAATTCAAAAAAGGGTTTAAACTAGGGTTGTGCATGGTTGGTTTTTTTAAAAAATCAAACTATATCCATTTTAAAACCAATATATAGATTTAGAATTATAACCAAATCCATTTCGTTTAAAAGCGGTTATAAAACTAATTGTAAAATTGATTATGGTTAAATAACTCATTTATAATTAAGCAACCGGTTTTTAAAAATTTAATTTTAAAATCAATTTTTTTTTTCAAAATCGGTTAAACTTTGATTATTTTTAATATTTATTTTTTAAAAAATCATTTATTCATAGTTTAAAAATCAGTTACTTTAAAAAATCGATGTTTTTGATAATTTTTTTAAAAAAAAATCTCATCAAATTTTTTGAGCAAAAATTCGATCTAAATATTTTTTTCTGATATTTTTTCGAAAGAAAGAAATTTCAAAATATTTTCAAGAAATAAAATCTCAAAATTAACAAAATATTGATAATGGATAAAAACCAGATAAAAACCAAATCCAAATATAAAATGGATTTGGATTTGGGCCTTATAATCGGATTATAACTATATAATTTTAACCGGATATTTAAAATGGATTTGGATTTGGGCCTTATAATCGGATTTTTTACACAACCCTAGTCTAAACGAAAGAATTTGGGATTTTGATTGTCATTCCCGTATAAGTTTCTTATACGGACTCCTATTCTTTGATTTTTTTCTGATTTTTTGGCGAAATTTTGGAGCCATCCGAGATAGTCGCATGAAAACAGGGTTAATATTGTTATCAAGGAGTCCCCGACAATGGCGCCAATTTGGTCTGCTGTCGCACACTGATGAAATATAATTGATAAAATATAAATAGAGGTAATAACTCAAATTATTTCGCAAGGAATTATGATATAATAATAATAACCGAATTGAAAATTGAAATTAAAAAGGGGTTTTAGATTTTTGATTTAACAGATGAACAAAATGATTAACCCACGTATTCGAGTTTCACACCTATCACAAATTCTATCAATGAGTTTAATTTCTAATTTCAGACTCTATTCTTATTTAACTATAGAATTGATCAAACAAGTGTAATCAATCCTATGTGAATTTAGTTTCTTTGATTGAATTAAGCATCACAATCATCAAAATATTACAATTAATGATCAAGCGTCGCAAAATTATAATTTAATTAAATTAGAAACTGAAATCAAATTATGTCAAATAAATTTAATCATTCCTATTGAAATTCAATTTAATCAATCAGAATATCAATGTAATCAAATAAATAAAAATAGAATCATGAATCGATATTGACAGTGTAACCTGAATCTCAAGGTGTTGATGAAACCCTAAACTCATGGATTAATCTTATAAAATTAGCCTTCCATGATATTAAAATGAAAAATGTTTATTTTTTGTAGCAATTTGAATCCTAATTTTTTCGTCTTTTGAAAAGAAATAAAACTGCCAATATATAGTACTTGATATTGGCTTTAGAGTTTAGGGTTTAAAAACAAGTGACCCACAAATTAAAATTATTACAAAAGTCCATATTATGAAATTTGCAATTTAGATCCAATAAATTTCGGAATTGGTCTTTTTTTCCAACACAAAAGTTGTAGCTCAGATTTCTAGCTTTCCAACGACTGCTCATATGCACCAATCTGATATCCAGAGCTCATATTATGATCTACAGAGCGAGAAAAAGTCAAAATACAAATAATAAAATTAAAACGCAAATAATAAAATTATAATTCAAATTCGACCCAAAGTTTAGAAACAATCTAAAAATATTAATCTAAACTATAAAGAACTTTTAAAATACCAAACTAAAAAGCTAGAAACATGTGCTCAAATGCTATGATCAGCAACTAAAACACAAAGTGTAATATTCATTGGTAAATAAAAGTCCAATTTTAGTTGGCCACAAAAACACAAAGTCCAATATTAATTGGCAATAAAAAATCCAATTTTAATTGGCAACAAAAACAAAGTCCAATTTTCATTGGCGAAAAAAAAAAGAAGTACAATTTTAATTGAAACCTAAAACGCAAAGCCCATTATTCTTTGGCATCCCCTAAACACAGTTTGCATTGGATCTTTAAGTTCAATATCTATTGACATCCACAATTTGTATCCTTTGGCATTCAACCCTTATGATCTACAAGTCACCTCAAAGCCCAAAGTCTAATATTTCATTGGCGAGCAAAAAGTTTGATTTTGATTGGCACCTCATCCAACACCCACGTCCATTAGTCCATTGGTAATGTAAAAGCCCAAACTTCATTGGCACCATATAAGCCCACATCCATTAAAATCCCAATGTCCAATTTCTATTGGTACAAAAAGCCTAATCAGCACTAATCCCAATGTCCCATGATTCACTTTCAAAATCAAATGTCCAATATTCTATTTGCATCCAAATCTCATTACTCACTTAACAGTCCTCATTTACATTTTAATAAATCTATACATCAGTAGTCAATCCAAAGTAGATCATCTACATTATTGTTGATCTAAGCATCGGTAACCAATGTTTTCTGGATTTTAAAATAAACTTTGATGGCAACTCCATTGAATTTAAGAAACAGTCAAAATTTAAGTCGTGATAGACATATTGCCTCCAAAATCATCTATGAGCATCCTTAACCGACAAAGTATTGTTATCCAACAAAGAAACACACTCTACCAATAAATTTTCTTCCCACTGAAGCAACCTCCTCCATCAAATTTCTGCAACAAAAACACATTGCTTTAAAAGCAACCAACACACAAATATTTTCTGCCACCAACTACGGAGCTTTGATTTCTCTATCACATTGGGAGATATGAAGGATAAAGATCACACTTTTATCAAGCACAATAATAAAAAATCTTTTTTCTTTTTATTTTTAGCCAACTTTTATTTCAAAATTATCTTCATAAAAACACAATTTATATATGCATTTAATAAGAAGGAGAAATCCATATATTTAAGTAAACATAAATTGCGCACCATTAAATTGTAAGTAACCGTTTTTAATGGATGTTGTAGAGTGCTAATACCTTCCAAACACATAATCGACTCTCGAACTCAAAATTTAATTTCAAAAATCATTTTTCTATTTTTTAAAGATTTCTCAATGTTTTTCCGATTTTAAAATAAACTTTGATAGCAACTCTACTGAATTCGAGAAAGTGACGAAATTTAAGCCATGATAGACATCTTGCCTCCAAAATCATCTATGAACCTCCTTAACCTACAAAGTATTGTTATCCAACAAAGGAACACGTTCTACCAATAAATTTTCTTTCCACTAAAACAACCTAGCTCCTCCATCTCCAACCCTCTCTGTCCACCGAAATTCCACTCCTAAACATGTCTAATTCTCCTAGTTAAACTTTCATTTCCAACATATCTTTAAAATTAGTACACAACATCAGTTCTATTCATGATAGCATTCACACCTTCCATCAAAAGATTAGTTCGGAAAGCGTTGTAATTTAGTCATATCTATCAAGAAAAAGAAACAAAAGGACAAAGCATGAAACAGAGACAAAGAATCTATCTAAGACCATCATGTACAAGCTAACGACAACAACCAACATGAAATAGAGACATAATCTATCTAAGACCATCATCTACAAGCTAACGACAACAACCTTTAACTCGGCCACTGCTTACAAATATCAGTGCTGCTTTAAGTCATTATACTCTGCCATTTCTACCATATTTTTGTCAGTTTTGTATTTGCCTTTGAAGTTCAAGATATATAAAGATTAATGCCACATAACTAAACATCATGAAATGTTAAAAAAAAAACATGTAACTAACAAAATACTGATGAAAGAAAAACAATAGAATTTCATCGACATCAACATGGAAAACACAATACTTTTGTTAAGCTCCTACATTTCATTTCATTTTATTACACTTTCCATGAAACATACATAAGCAAAAAAAAGCCAATAAATAAAATTAAAATAAAAACATATATGGTAATTGTGATCTCTAGTCTTCTGTCTTTCTTCTACATATGATATAGCTTTGACATACCTTAACTTTCATGAACCATTCTCACTACAATTCAACTTCATCTAGAAACATATAATATAAAGAAGAAATAATCATTTATAGTAGTTAATTTACAATGATTGAGTAGAAGAAGTGAAGAATCATAGGGCTCTTGAATTGTTGGGTATTCAATTATGAGTATTTAGTCCCACATTGATCAGGAATGAAGGCTGTATATTGGATACATAAGGAGAATGACCCATACACCTAATGCCTTAAGGTTTTGGGTTGATATGTGGTGTCTAAATCTCTTATTAATCCTTGTTTAGCCCATTCCGAATTGTTGTGCTCCTTCAGACTCCCCAATAAGTTTTGTTGGAAAATTATCTCAATAATGCGGAATATTTTTTCATCGATAATTATCTCATAATGCGGAATATTTTTTCATCGATAATTATCTCAATAATGCGGAATATTTTTTCCCCCACTTGTGCAGATAAATGGCAAAATAGAAAATACAATTCCAAGAGCAATAATAATTGGCAGAAAATTAAATATGAGACAAACACAATTTTAACGTGGAAAACTTCACTCAAATTGAAAGAATAAAAACCACGTGACCTAGTCCAGTAAAAACATCCACTATAATAATTAATGGGTACACCAAGAGTCTTCCTAATAACAATAGGGAATATCAATCAACAATAACAACCCTATAACAACCTTATAACAACCTTCCACTAAAGTGGGTATGCCAAAGTAACTCTCAGAGAAGATAAAACTAATCAAATTATATATTAAAGTAACAAACTCAGTGGTAGGAATAACATACTAAATTTGTAGATCAAACGGAGCAAGTTTGCTACACACCGTTCCACCATTGGAACGAAACCCTTATTTTTCTTCTCTGGCAACCGTTCTTCTTCCGTTTTCTGTTTTTCTATGTGTGTGTTCTTAGGGATTTCTAAATCCCTTTTATTACCTTCAAGTGGACCAAGCCCACTAAAATGTTTTTTTTTTGTTTTTCTTTTTATTTCAATAATAATAATGTTAATAAAATTGGTGGGTTCCACTTGGAGAGTGAGCTCACCCAACAAATCTCCCCCTCACGACTCAAGTGGGAAGATACTGCTCAACCATGTCAGCTTTCTTTCTGCAACATATCATCTTCGACATAGGCAAGGTCTTTGTCATCATATCTGAACCATTCTCATCAGTATGAATCTTCTCAATTAAAAATGACTTAATTTCCAGTGCATCTCGTATCCAATGATACCGCACTTCAATATGCTTCGACTTTGCATGAAAAGTCGAATTCTTGCTGAGATGAATCGCACTCTAACTGTCACAAAATAACACAAACTTGTCTTCCTTGAGGCCTAATTCATGTAGGAATTTCTTCATCCACAAGAGTTCTTTGGAAGCTTCAGTTGTTGCAATGTACTCAACTTCAGTAGTAGATAAAGCAACACACTTTTGGAGTCTTGATTGCCAAGACACAGCTCCCCCTACAAACGTCATCATATAACCAGAAGTAGATTTTCTAGAATCAAGATCACCTGCCATATCTGCATCTGCGTAGCCATCCAAAAGAGGTTCACCACCTCCATAGCATAAACACACTTTGGAAGTGCCTCTAAGGTATCTAAGAATCCATTTCACTGCTTGCCAATGATCTTTACCAGGATTAGAGAGTAACCGACTAACAACTCCAACTGCATGAGCAATATCTAGCCTTGTGCATACCATAGCATACATCAAACTACCAACTGCAGATTCATAAGGAACCTTCTACATCTCTTCTTTGTCTTTCTCACTTGTAGGACATTTATCAGAATTCAATTTAAAATGAGTAGCAAGTGGAGTACTAACAGGTTTGCAATTGCTCATGTTAAACCTCTCTAACACCTTCTCAATATAGTTGTGTTGAGACAACCATAATTTATTATTCTTCCTGTCACGAGTAATTCTCATGTCCATAATTTGCTTTGCAGGACCCAAGTCTTTCATTGCAAAGGACTTGTTCAAATCGTTCTTTAAAGATTGAATCTTCTTAGTGTCATGACCAACAATCGATATGTCATCCACATATAACAAGAGAATGATATAATCACCATCAGCGAATTTCTTGATAAACACATAGTGGTCAGAAGTAGTTTTGCCATACCCATGTTTCTCCATGAAGGAATCAAATTTCTTGTACCATTGTCGAGGTGCTTGCTTAAGCCCATATAAGCTTTTCTTCAATTTACACACAAGTTGTTCTTTACCTTTGACTTCGAAACCCTCTGGTTGCTATATAGATCTCTTCCTCCAAATAACCATGAAGGAATGCAGTTTTCACATCAAGTTGTTCAACTTCTAGGTTCAAACTAGTTGCTAACTCAAGCACAACTCGGATAGAGGACATGTTCACCACAGGTGAAAATATTTCATCAAAGTCAATACCTTTTCTCTGATTAAAACCTTTCACAACCAATCTTGCTTTGTAACTTGGTTGAGAATTATTATCTTCTGTCTTTATCTTGTATACCCATTTGTTCTTGAGTGCTTTTCTACCATTAGGCAATTTTACAAATTCAGATGTATGATTCTCATGCTAGGAATTCATCTCTTCTTGCATAGCCTTTAACCACTTTTCTTTATCAACATTTGTAATAGCTTCTTGATAGTACTCTGGCTCTCCACTATCAGTGATCATCACATACTCATGTGGAGAATGTCTTTGAGAAGGTTGATGTTCTCTAGTAGATCGTCTCAACCCAAATTTGACTGGTGACTCAACTAGAACCTGCTTATCATGGTGAGGCACATGATCATCATTTACATTCTCATCATCTACTTGTATATCTCCCCCATCAACAAGAGTTTCTGTAGGAGGCTTCGGCGCAACATAAATGTAACTTCTGAAATTTGGTTTCTGTTTTTCAGCTTTATCAAAATCTTCAACAGTCTGGTCTTTAAGAAATATCACATCTTGGCTTCCGATAATTTTCTTGTCAACCGGATCCCACAATCTATAACCAAATTCTTCATCACCATAACCAACGAATATACACTGTTTGGATTTACTATCAAGCTTGGACCTCTCGTCTCTTGGAACGTGAACAAAACATCTACAACCAAAAAGTCTTAAATGATGGTAAGAGACATTTTTCCCTATCCACACTATTTGGAACATCACCATCAAGTGGAATAGAAGGAGAAAGATTGATAAAATCCATTGCAGTTTTCATTGCTTCACCCCAAAAGGATTTCGATAATTTTGCATGAGAGAGTATACATCTGATTCTGTCATTAATTGTACGATTCATTCTCTCTGCAACACTATTATGTTGAGGTGTTTTTGGAACTGTTTTCTCAAACCTGATTCCATGTTCTCTAAAATACTCTTCAAATGGACCTCTGTATTCACCACCATTATCTGATCGAACACATTTCAATTTTCTTCCTTTTTCTCTTTCAACACTTGCATGAAAGTGCTTGAAGACTCCAAATACCTGATCTTTAGATTTCAAAGGAAAGACCCACACTTTTCTAGAGTGGTCGTCAATAAAAGTAACAAAATATGATGCACCACCAAGAGATTTACTATCCATCATACAAACATCAGTATGAACTAAATCAAGAATATTTTGCCTCCTATGAAGACCAGTATTATGAAAAGAAACTCTATGTTATTTTCCAGCAAAACAATGAGTACAAGTTTTTAGAGACATACCTTTCATAGTAAGAAAATTTTTCCTCGCAAGTATGTTGAGTCCTTTCTCGCTCAAGTGACCAAGGCGCATATGCCATAAATCAGAAGATGCATCTTCAATTGCATTCACTTCTTCCTTGCATAGCTTCATAGGCATCCTATATAGAGAAGTGGAACTTTACTCCTTTGCAACCACTAGGGACCCTTTAGTGACTTTACATATACCACCACCACCAAAGTAAGTGTGATAACCATCAATATCCAAGGCTTTCACCGAAATCAAATTGAGACGAATATCAGGAACATGTCTAACATTCTTCAATTGAAGATTGCAACCAATCCCAGTTTCAACCCAAACATCTCCCATACCGATAATTTTACATACTCCTTCATCTCCCATTTTTACCATGCCAAAATCACCAGGACTGTAAGATGAGAAGAAATCACGCCTAGGAGTAACATGATATGAGGCACCCGAATCAATAATCCAAGTTGAATCCTGACATGCAAGGTTTATGGAATTATCATCACAAACAATGTAGACATTATTAACAGATGCAACTGCTGTTGTATCTTTATCATTTTTCTTCTCTTTATCTTCATCTATTTCCCTTGATTGATCTCTCTTAAGGAACCTGCCATTTTTTTTATGTGACCCACTTTGCCACAATGATAGCATATCACTTCTTTTCTAGTCCTCGACTTGCTTCTTGACTTGCTACGACTTTCAGAGTTGTCGCGTCTATGGAAGTTTCTAGATTGACTTCTCCCCCATGATTTTGTAACTAGTGCTTCTGACTTTGAGGAAGAACCAATCAAACCATGTTCCTTTCTTCGAGCTTCTTCGTTCAACATGCTCTCTTTAACTGTTGAAATTTTCAACTTTCCATTTGGAGCTAAATTGGTCAACGTCACAACAAGGACTTCCCAATTATCAGGCAAGGAACTCAACAATAACAACGCTTGCAACTCATCATCTAATTTTATTTAAGCAGTTGTCAACTGATTCACTGTATTCTAAAAAAGACTCATATGCTCTGTCATTGAATCCCCATCTTTATATTTCATATTCACCAGCTTCTGAATCAAGAATGCTTTATTTTGCACATTCTTTTGTTCATTCTTCCCACATCTTGTTAGCATCTATTTCAGTTTCAACATGTGGATATACCCTAAGATCCAACCACTTCCTGATCAACGCCACTGCCTTTCTATTCATCTTCTTCCAATCAGCGTCAGATTTATCTGCGGGTTTTAGCAGTGTCACCCTCAATAGGATCATACAAATCTTTACTGTATAACATGTCTTCCATGAGAGTCTTCCAAAGTGTGTAATTAGAAGAGTTGAGTTTAATCATATTGGGACCTTTATTTTCCTCCTCCATTTAAATGCAGAAATCAAATAACCGAGCTCTAGATACCACTTTGTTGGGAAAAACCAGAGATAATTAGCGATAATTATCTCAATAATGCGGAATATTTTTTTCCCCCACCTGTGCAGATAAATGGCCAAATAGAAAATACAATTCCAAGAGCAATAATAATTGGCAAAAAATTAAATATGAGACACACAATTTTAACGTGGAAAACTTCCCTCAAATTGAGAGAATAAAAACCACGGGACCTAGTACAGTAAAAACATCCACTATAATAATTAATGGGTACACCAAGAGTCTTCCTAATAACAATAGGGAATATCAATCAACAATAACAACCCTATAACAACCTTATAAAGTAACTCTTAGAGAAGATAAAACTACTCAAATTATATATTAAAGTAACAAACTCAGTGGTAGGAATAACATACTAAATTTGTAGTTCAAACGGAGCAAATTTGCTACACACTTGTTACGACCACTAGAACCAAACCCTTATTTTTCTTCTCTGGCAACCGTTCTTCTTCCGTTGTCTGTTTTTCTGTGTGTATATTCTTAGGGATTTCTAAATCCCTTTTATTACCTTCAAGTGGACCAAGCCCACTAAAACCTTTTTTTTTTTTTTTTTATTTCAATAATAATAATAATATTAATAAAATTGGTGGGTTCCACTTGGAGAATGAGCCCACCTAACATGAATCGATCAAGGTCACAAAAATATTTTATTCATCAATATGAGAGGAAAAATAGAATTGTGATTTAGAAATAGTAGATATTAAGCAAAATGAAAAATTTAAAACTTATTCTTGTCTAAATCCTACCTGTTCTAAATAGCTATCGACTCCATTCCATCCTTCTCTATCACAACATCTTGCCAATAAAATAAGGCAATCAAAACATTGCAAACTCATGTGCCAGCTAGGCTATTATAGGTAGAGTAGTGCTTTGCAACATTCTAGTATGTCTTTGCTTCATATTGTTGAATGTGAAAAATTGTCAGACTGAGGACCAAATATATTTGATTTGGTGTACAATTATTACAACCACCAATATTACATAATCATTCAAAGAAAGGTAATTTTTCGAAGTTAACAAATCAGAAGACTTAGGGTTTTAAAATAAATTTGCGGCTTTAAGACAACCACCAACTCTTCTTGTAGTGATTGAATTTAACCCTATACACCCCACCCCAACCTACAAATACGACCAAAAAGAAGTAATCATCCATCTCACACCCATTTTGATATATTCTAAGAGAATCAATTACTCTGCTCCATCTCACCTCTACCCGTGCTTGAATATCATTCCACTAGAGTGACCATCTAATTGTTCCACCACCATGTCCTCCTACCCCGACCCCATACTACCTACTAGACAACACTTTAAACCACAAACCATACTGATATTTTTAGTCCCCACACCTATTTACTCTAAAAGAGCAAAATTAAACTGGCGTAAAAGTAGCACACCAAACCCACCTTTCTTATGCTTCTCAACACACCAACTTCCAATTAATTCAATGATTCTCAAACTCCATTCACTAGCCTCCTCAGATTTTATCAATGAGTTTAATTTGTAATTCGTGATTCTATTTTTATTTGACTAAAAAATTGATCAAACAAGCGTAATCAATCATGTGTGAATTCAGTTTCTTTGACCAGATTAAGCATCACAATCATCAAAATATTAAATTAACGATCAAAACTATAATTCAATTAAATTAGAAACCGAAACCAAGTTATGTCAAATAAAATATATAGATAAAATAACCAAAATGCCCTTATTAAAATTACAAAATTACAATAATACCTAAAACCTTGAATCAATATCCTCTCTCTCCTACTGTGCCACTGCTTTCTCTTCCTCTCTCTCCTACTGTGTCGCGTTGTTACTGCCCTCTTACGTCGTTGCTCTCTCTTTCTCTCTCTCTCTCTCTTGTTGCGGAGCTGCCGCCTTCTTGCACCGTTGTTGCTCTCTCGCCTCGACCGTTCATCAAAACTCAAAAGGTTTGGATTTCAATTTCGTTCATCATCAGGATTGATATTTGGAGTTTGTTTGGAGTTTTGTTTTGGATTTATGTTTGGAGTTTGAATTTCAATTTCAAATTTCAGTTTCGTTCATCATCAAGATGACAAGATTTCAACTTAGATGTTAGTGCTGATTTGATGTGACTATTTTTGCTAATTTCTTGAATTTCATGTACTAATTTTTGTTTGGAGTTAGTGTTGATTTTCAATTTACATGTGAGTGTTGACATCATGTGCAATGCTTATTTTTGTTTGAATTTCATGTGCTAATTTTGTTGATTTTTGTTGCATACAAGGTGTTTTTGAACAAGATATACAGCAGATTTGGAGTGCTAGTGCTAATTTGCTAATTTTTGTTGTTGACTTAGATGTTTGTTGTTGATTTATGTTTCTTAAATTGGTTGATTTATTGAACAAGATATACAACAAATTTAGAATGATTGTTATCTGTTTAATCATTTTGTTTCCTAAATTGCTGATTTTGATAATTTAGAATAACGAAACATAAATAATGGCCGCCTATTTTAAAATACAATTCTTTAGATTTAAAATGATTGGTTTATATCAAAAGAGAAATCGGTGCAAGTATTAGTTTTAAATCTATTATTGATGATATCAAGTTAATTAAAGAGTATAAAAAATTACTTTAAGGTATTATTAAGTCATATAATTAAATTATTTAATACTTTATTTTGTTCTTGTTACATCTTAATTTTTTATTATATAATATTATTTATATATTTAATTGACATATATATATATTATAATTTTACGTCGTCACCTCAAATTTTGTAGTGAAATTCCGTGAGCAATAATACTTCATCTTCTCCCTATTCGTTTTTTTTTAATCACAAATTTTCTCCCAATTCTACCAGGTCACGTGAATACGACTGTTACACCAATTGCTCAATTTTTTATTTAAATATACCGTATATATATATATATATATATAATATTATTTACATCATGGCATTGCTGTTGAAAGGAAAAAAATTTATTATTTTCTTTCTGTCAATATATATATCAAATAAAAATTTGAAGTATGACATTACAAAGATGGAAGGTTGATCGAAGTAGTTAGGATTTGAGCATCTGACTGACACTGATTAGTTCTTCCCAACTAATCGAAGCGATTTCAGTTGAAGCTTATCTTCAGCTCCTCGGCGATAAACCTCAACTCATCTCATTTGTAAGTTCCACCTCTCCCCCGATTCTAGATTCTTAAGGGGTTTATTGAATTGAGATTTCTAGAGAATTTAAAAGACTTTTTGATTTTGAAAAAATTCTTTGTATTCGATTTAAATATTTTAGCTTCTGTTGTATTTTGTTTTTCATTTAAATATTGTTTTGTGCAATTGAATTTGCTCGAATTAAAGTTGAAATTTGAATTTTGTTATTGAAATTCTGTTTATATTGTGGTTGGTTGTATGATTCATCGCAGGAGGTAAAACACCAAAATATGTCTTCGAGTTTATATGAAATGAATATGAGGTCTGGTGGTGCAGATCTAGCCACTCCTATAGTACCTTTACTGAAGCTCCTCTGTTTAACAGTCATAGGACTACTTCTTGCAAACCCTAGAATGCAATTCATTCCAAAAGCCACATTCAAACTCCTAAGTAAACTCGTTTTTGCTCTCTTCTTACCATGTCTTATATTCACTGAGCTTGGTGAAAGCATTACTCTTAAAAATTTCGTGGATTGGTGGTTTATCCCTGTTAATGTTCTTGTGAGTACAGCTCTTGGTTGTTTAATCGGCTTCTTAGTTGTCGTTATATGCCGTCCACCTCCGCAGTTAACTCGGTTCACTATTATCATGACAGGATTTGGTAATACTGGTAATCTCCCCCTTGCTGTTGTTGGATCTGTTTGTCATACTAAAGATAATCCATTTGGGGAGCATTGTAACACTAGAGGTGTTGCTTATGTTTCTTTTTCTCAATGGGTTGCTGTTATTCTTGTTTATACTCTTGTTTATCATATGATGGAGCCTCCTATGGAGTATTATGAGATAGTTGAGGAAGGTGCTGAAATTGAAATCGAGGAAGAACGGGCCCTTAACGATATTAGTAGACCATTACTTGTTGAAGCTGAGTGGCCTGGAATGGAGGATAAGGAGACTGAACATTCTAAGACACCTTTCATTGCTAGGGTCTTTAAGAGCCTTTCAGGAATTTCTTCGTCCGCGATTCCTGATCTTGAAGTCACGGTTGAAAACAGCGGGGCGAACAGTCCGAGGTCGATTAGGTGTTTGGCTGAGCCTAGAGTTGTTAGGAGGATTAGAATTGTTGCTGAACAAACTCCACTTCAGCATATACTTCAACCACCAACAATTGCATCTCTGTTAGCTATCATAATCGGCACGGTACCTCAATTGAAAGCTTTGTTCTTTGGATACGATGCACCGTTATCCTTCATTACAGACAGTTTGGAGATTGTTGGCGGTGCGATGGTGCCTTCAGTGATGCTTATATTAGGAGGTATGCTTGCTGAAGGACCAAATGAGTCAAGACTTGGACTTAGAACTACAATTGGTATAGTTGTGGCAAGGCTATTAGTGCTTCCTGTTCTTGGTATTGGGATTATCGCGTTATCGGATAAGATGAATTTCTTGATTGAAAATGATGCTATGTTTAGGTTTGTGCTTTTGTTGCAGTACACATCACCTAGTGCCATATTATTGGGAGCAATTGCTAGTTTGAGGGGTTATGCAGTTAGTGAAGCTTCAGCACTTCTCTTCTGGCAGCATGTTTTTGCACTTTTCTCCCTTTCATTCTACATTGTAATCTACTTCAGAATAATTGTGTATATCTGAAGTTGCGTTACATACTGGATTTTACTACCTTGACATTATGTGGTAGTTGGTTAGAAGATTGTATACATTGTTGTTCTGTTGTCTAATATTGGAGTTGGAGGTACTATGACAATATAAAATTGTTAACTATATTGGTTTGGCATTGATGAAATATGCAGATATTGTTGTTCCAGTGATTTTTAACTGGTTTTTTCGGGGTCAATGATGATTATATTTTGAAATTTTCAGATGGAATTGGGTATAGTTTCTCTACTTTTTGATTATAGTGAAACAATCTTTCTAGATCAGAAGAGATCAATTGTACTATTAATTAGATGGTAAACTAAAAATTTCGGGGATCAGGATTACCATAGTTGTATTCAATTGAGATTCTCCAAGATGTATTCAATTGAGAGTTTGGAGAAGAGAGCAGGCGAGGGCTTTGTAGAAGAGAAAGAGATAATATTTTTTGTTTAATATTTTTTAAGAGTGATTTTATTAAGAACTATATAAGAATGTTTATGATTAATATATATATTTAAAAATTGATATTCATTTATTTAAATCGGTAGAAATTACGTCGATCACTAATATAATTTAAAGTCGCTACGAATAAACTTACAACATCTAAGATAATAGCATTATTCGACAAATTGCTACAAATTTTATTAAACATACAAATATGACAATTTAAGTATCTCAAATATGACTGTCTCTAAAACGCTGAATCATCTCATAAAATTTTCCTCAAAAAAGAATTCAATTTTTTTCTTTTCAAAAGCCACTTTTTAAACTAAAAGATTACTATATATAAAAAAACAAAAACAAAATTGGAGGACATAAACCTAAACAAAAGAAATATTAAAATCTTCCAACAAATATATAAATGTGTATAAAATAAAAATATTTATATTTATATGAAGTAACTGTTAATAATCTATCAAAACACAAAACATGTCCCTTGTATATCACGACAAACATTTATAATTGAATGAATCTACACTAATTTTGTTGACGATTAGCCAAAAACTCTTTATTTTAATCAATTATATTTTTCTCCATCCTATTTCAACTCAACGGTACGAGTTTGACCTCATAACATTAAAGAATAGTAAACAATTGTAAGAGTATTCAGTAGTGTCACTTAGTTTATAATAATTTTCATCCTTCGCATTTGCTTTTAAAAAGTTGATTTTATCCTTACCTACTTTTGCTATTATTTTTTCTACTAAAAAGGTTAATTATTCATAAAAAGAAACTTAAAAATTACTATACTCTGTTTACTTCAGCCAAACAAACCTGTGCATACTAACTTATATATGTCACTTCACTTTGCTCGAGTTTCACAAAAATTGTTAGCTACTATGTAAATTTAGTAATTACCAAGAAAGTTGCTTGGCCATGAAGTAAATATGGCTATCATGAAAAATTTTCATGAACCAAGTGGTCTAAACCACGTATAAATAGAGGTGATGGATGAATAGTGAAATTCATTCCAACTTAAAGAGAATCTAAACATTGAGAGAATTTCTATAGAGCTAGAGAGATTTCTAAGAATGACATTCTTGGGTGTAATTGGATTTTGGATAGTGAGAGATTGTGAGTGTTTGTAAACACTTTGTGTAAATTTCTCTTTTTCAATATAAAGATATCCAACAACTTGGAGACGTAGGTAGATTTGGCCGAACTCTATTTGTGCATTATTATTTTTCATTTTTCACTTTCACTTTAATTTGACAACATGAAGTTTTGTGTAGTTTCCTAACAACTAGTATAAGAGCTCTAGTTCAAATAATGATCCTAATGATGTCATATTTAAATGAGAGTAATGGCTGCAGATGAGGGAAAAGTGAAAATTGAAATGTTTGATAGTGCAAACTTTAGTTTTTGGTAGATGCAAAATGAGGATTATTTGTATTAGAAAAGCCTATATCAACCTCTCAAGGGAAAGTAACCAGCCCAAATGAAGGAAGATGATTGGAAACTTCTCGACAGGCAAGCCCTTGGTGTTATCTAATTAACGTTATATCGTAATGTTGTTTTTAACATTGCAAAGGAAAATACTAGAGCAAGTCTTATGTTGGTTGTTTCTAGCTTGTATGAAAAGTTGTCAGTCTTAAATAAAGTTCATTTGATGAGGCGATTGTTTATGTTACGATTGATAGAAGACACAATTATGGCATAACATCTCAATGAACTCAACATCGTCACAACCCAGTTGAGTTCAGATGGAATCCATTTTGATGGTGAGGTATGAGCATTGATACTTTTGTCTTCCCTAGCAAAAAGTTGGAATGCTATTGTCATCGCTATGTGCAACTAGTTAGGAAACAAAATATTGTAATTTGATGATGTTCTTGATCTGAATCTTAGGGAAGAGATTCAATAAAGAAAGTTGGGTGAATTATCATCCTCTTCATTATTACATACAGAGTCAAGAGGAATAAATTCAACCAAAGGAAATGGACACATTAGATCAAAGGATAGGCGGTCCAAATTTGAAAATTGTCGTAATTCTAATAGCTTGAAAACTATTAAGTGTCAAAATTTTGGAAAGATTGGGCACTACAAAAACCAATGAAAGATTCAACCAAAGAATCAAGAGAAGAAGGATCAGGGAAATGTTGCTTCCACATCAGGAGAAGGTGATGCACTAATATGCCCTTTGGAGAGCAAGGAAGAGTCTTGGGTATTAGACTCTGGATCATCTTCTCATGTTACTTCGCAGAAAACATTATTTGAGAATTATGTCCACAATAACCCTGGTAAAGTTTACCTTGGTAATGAACAATCTTGTGATTATGGGGATTGAAAAATGTCTGACATATTCCCGACCTGACAATGAACTTAATCTCAGTGAGCCAATTAGCCAATGATGGCTACATAACAGTCTTCCACGATGATGATTGGAAGATTTCAAAGGTGCAATGACAATTGCTTGAGGAAAAGAGAGTGACACTCTTTACAAGACATCAAGAGGATGTTATTTGATTGTAATTGCAACAAATGAAAAGTTCAATCTACGACATCAGAAACAAGGCCATAAGAGTGATAAATGGATGAATATTATGCACTAAAACGAAAGACTTCCAACTCTTTGATCAATATAAATTGACATTTATGAAAACTGTATACTTGAAAAACATAAAAGAGTCAACTTTCTAACAAGTGGAAGAACCCCCAAAGAGAGAAAAACTTGAGTTGGCCAACTCTGATGTTTGGGGTCCAACAACTATCTCATCCATTGGTGGGAAACACTACTTCATGACTTTCATCGATGATCACTTTTGGAAGGTATGAAGTATTTGAGGCTTTCAAAACGTGGAAAACCATGGTAGAGAAAGAGATAAAATTGAAGATAAAAAAGCTCAGAACCAACAATAGTAGTGAATACAAAGACACCAAATTCAAGAAGTTTTGCTATGAGTATTGGATCAAAATGGAGAGAAATGTGTCAGCTACGCCTCAACACAACAGTGTTGACAAGCATATAATCGGATGTTGATTAAGAGAGCTAGAAGTTTTCGTATGCAGTCAAGCCTACCAAATAAATTAGTGGTAGAAGCAGTCAACACATCAATTTACTTGATCAACCGAGGTCCATTAGTGTCATTGGAGCATAAAATATCAGAAGAGGTATAGAGTGGAAAAAAGGTAAAACTTTCACATATAAGAGTTTTCGATTGTGTAGTTATGTGCATATTAGTGATCAAAGTAGAAATAAACTTAATCCCAAATCTAAGAAGTCAACTTTCATTGGTTATGGAGAGGATGAGTAATTTGGTACTGCCTATGGGACATTGAAAACAAAATATGATCTGTAGTAGAGATTTGATCTTCAATGAAAGAGTGATGTATAAGGATAGCGATAACACATCAATTAATTATTCAAAACTAAGTGGTCTGCGTATGCACAGATAGATGATGTTCCAGAAACTCATATAATTGAAAGTTCTAAATCAAAACAATCAATTGAATTGAACAACAAACAAGAATCTGACACATCAGAGCATTATATTCTAGCTCCTTCATTAAGAAGGCCTTATTGAACACATGTCCCTAATATGAGGTACATGGACTACATGTTACTGATAGATGAAGGAGAGTCTAAAGATTATGCAGAAGCATGTTGTAAGACCCACAATTTTAAATTCTAATTAATGTATTTTAATGTATTTTGGTATTGAACTCTGAGGCTTTTCAGCCAAGTTATTAATATTGTGAGTTTAATGTCAAAAATATCTTTTTAGAGCCCCAATTAAATTTATTCGTTGAGGAATAACTTTATTGATTTATGATTAACAATTTGTCGAAAAGAAATTTTTTTGATATGCAGCATTTTCGGAAAAATTCATCTGCCAAATTGAATTGCGGCAAGAGAAGATATTTTTCTGAAAAAGTAGTTTGAGGAATTATGGGTGAAATGGTAATTTTGATAAATATCTAGATATTTTTAGATATTTGTTATATATATATATATGGAAAAGAAAAGGAAATAGAAATGAAGGAAAAAGGAAGAAAGGAAAACTGAAAGAAAACCATTTTCTCCCAGCCTTCGCGTGAACTTCTTCTTCTTTCTTGTAAGACATATGACTCCTTGATCATGACTATGCTATATGGGGAGAATACTAGACATATGCCTCCTTGATCATGATTTTGATATAATATCCAAACATACAATGTATATGCATTATTTGATTGATCTAATGGTTTGAATTGAGAAATATTTCAGGGAAATGAACAAACACTACTCATTTGGACAAAACTATGAAGTCAAGTAATCACTCAAAGATGGATGATATACTACCATCTTGAAGAATGATGTATAAATGTGTCTAGTGTTAATAGTGTCCATTAGGTAGACTTAATCGTAATGATTTATCACATAATATCTGCCAATGAAATCATAAAATAAGGTTTTAATCAATCAAGTAATAAATCAACAGATAAGTCAATTGATGAATCAATTGGGCAATCGATTGTCTGACTCAAAATAAAAGTTTTTACTAACTAAATCGTTTGGGAAATCGATTACTTAAAGGGTTTTAGTGAAATCTGTATTCTGGGTTTAAACCAATCAATTGGACAATCGATTAGCACGTCAATTGAGAAATCGATTTAGTGATTCACAGAACCAAGCTCGTACTAAGTAAATCGATTGGCAAATCGATTCAAAAATACTTTTTCATCAGACATGGGTTCTATGATCAACGCAATCAATTGAAATAAGTTTCTTAAGTTGCAAGGTATGCACTAATCGATTAGGTAATCGATTGAAAGAATAAACTAGTTAATAATTTATCAGAAGCATGTTGCATAATCGATTGGCACATCGATTTCAACCAAAATAGCTGAGCTACTGCAACAAGCCAAATCAATTGGCAAATCGATTGGTTTAAAACATTTGAGTCACTGTGACCAATCAAGTCGATTGGCAAATCGACTGGATTAAAACATTTGAGTCACTGTGACCAGTTAAGTCGATTGGCAAATCGATTGGAGTAAAACATCTGAGTCACTGTGATAAGCCAAATCGATTTGCAAATCGACTGAAGTAAATGTTTGAGTTATAGGGAGAATTCAGCCCATTGCCAAATCGATTATGACAATGAATATGAGTCGACTGAGTAATCGATTGTTTTGATCTCGTTGTTTGAACAAAACACTTATAATTAATTATTCAATCGATTCTGATACAAACTTAGTATCAGTTTCTGATTTATGTATTAAAAGAATCGATTGGCAAATCGATTAGATCCTATATTTTCAAGATTCAAGAAAAACAAGAAACACGATAATCGATTAGGCAATCGATTAAGCTGAACTTACACTTTTATGAAATCGATTGTTCTGATGTTTTTCTGAAAATATATAAATTGATTCAAGCACAAATCCTTCATAACTTGGATAACATTGAAAACAATCAAAAATAACACTTGAATCATAACAATCATTTTTCTCATAAACTCAATACTGAAATACACTTAGAAAACGATTGTCATATCTCACTAACAATGCATTGGCAAATTCTATGTGAGATATTCATTTGTGATTGAGTCATTCTTCTTAGTCTTCTTTTATTTCTTTTGTAAAGAACAATTATCTATAAAGAAGTTTCTGGAAAATCCAGTGGTGTAAACTGGTGGCTATCTTGGTTGGTGCTTGTGTTCATCAAGAAGAAGTCTCAACTTGATCTCGTGAGGGTTTGGCGAGTAGCTCTTAGGGATAAGTTGGTATTGTAATAGATGTGATGTTCAGTTGGATGGATAGGCCGTGATTGAGCTGGAAAGTCTGTAAAACATACTCGAGTCAATTCTAGTGAAAGGCTGAAATCATTGTTGATTTCAGGACTGGATGTAGGCTATCAAACTTATAGCCGAACTAGCATAAATTCCTGGTGCACGATTTCCTTTATCTCTTCTCTTTATTTTAATAGAGGGTCCCTATGTGCCTAGAATAGCTGGTGCAGGTGAAACATTAATCTTAAAACCCATATCAGATTGGTCTGATGAGGATAAGAAAAAGGTTGGCTATAATGCTAAGGCCAAAAATATTATAACCTCTACCTTGAATGCTGATGAATTTTTCAGGGTGTCAAACTGCAAAACTGCCAAGGAAATGTGGGATACACTCCAAGAAACACATCAAGGAACAACATATGAAAAAAGGGCCCGAATCAACACGCTAATGCATGAGTATGAGCTTTTCAACATGAAAAAGGAAGAATCAATAAATGACCTACAGACAAGATTTACTCATGTAGTCAATAATCTAAATGGTCTAAGTAAGGTGATAGATAATGAGCAACAGATCAACAAAGTGATGAGGAGCTTGACCAGAGAGTGGCAGCCCAAGATCACTGCCATTGCAGAATCAAAAGACCTTGGTAGCATGACAATTGCCACACTATTTGGAAAGCTAAGAGAGCATGAGATGGAACTGCACAGACTGAATGAAGCTGAACAAACTGACAGGAAACGAAAAGAGCTATCTCTGAAAGCTCAAGCTCATCAAACAAAGTCTGAACCAGAGATCTGCACTGACGATTCCAATAGTGAGACTGATATAGAATCAGAAATTGGATTACTAGTCAAAAAGTTCAAAAAGTTTCTGAAAAAGAAGGAAAACAAATCAAGAAAACCACCAAACTCAAAGACAAATGACATCAAGATAATCTGTTTTGAGTGTGGGAAAACAGGACACATAAGATTTGAGTGCTTTCAATTGCAAAACAAAAATAAGAATGTAAAGGCTAAAGGCAATCAACCACCTCCTAATACCAGAAAAGCCTAGATAGCCTGGAATGATAATGATGATGAATCATCTGCATCTTCAGAAGAAGGAGAAGCTAATCTTTGTCTAATGGCCAACACAGATTCTGATTCTGATAGTGAGGTAAGTTCTACATCCAATCCTTCTTATGATGAATTACATGACGCATTTAATGAACTGCATGATGAATATGTTAATGTAATCAAACAGATAATTAGCACTAAGAAAATGCTTGAAAAACAATGCATGATATGTGAAGAAAATAAAAAAGATCATAAGGTGATTGAAAACTCGAATGAACGTTTGAAAAAAGAATCACATGATAAACTCTCTAGGTGTATTGAACTCGAAAGAACAGTTGAATCATTAAAATCTGATTTAGCAAAATGAATCCTTTAAGAGTGATCATGGTGGAGAATTCCAAAATGAATCCTTTAACAACTACTGTGAATAAAATGGAATTCACCACATTTACTCAGCCCCAAGAACTCGACAATAGAATGGAGTTATAGAAAGGAAGAATAGGTCTTTAGAAGAACTAGCTAGGACTATGATTAAAGACTCAAATCTTCCTAAATATTTTTGGGCTGATGCAATCAGCACAACCACACATGTAGTTAATAGAGTTCTAATTCGGCCTATACTTAGAAAAACTCCCTATGAGTTATACAAGGGTAGAAAACCAAACATTGCTTACTTTAGAGTCTTTGGATGCAAATTCTTTGTATTGAATAATGGAAAAGAACATCTAGGAAAGTTTGACTCTAAGGCAGATGAGGAAATCTTTCTAGGATATTCACAATCTAGTAAGGCCTATACGATCTACAATAAAAGAACTAAAACTATAGAGGAATCTGTTCGGGTAAAATTTGATGAAATGTTTGCTAAAAACTTGAACAGCACCCCTCCTATAGTTGGTGATTCTCTGGATGAAATTGTAGAATCTGATCCAAAAGAACCTAATGAAACAGTACCTCAAACTAACTTTGATTATATAGAACCTATAAGGGAAGATGACTTACCTAAGGAGTGGAAATTAAATAAAAACCATCCTATTTACAACATCATAGGAGAAATCTCAAAAGGAGTTGCCACTAGAAAATCACTTAGACAATTCTGTAATTTCACAGCCTTTGTTTCTCAACTAGAACCTAAAAATATAAAAGAAGCTCTCTTAGACAATGAGTGGATAATTGCTATGCAAGAAGAGCTTAATCAATTTGAGAGAAACAAAGTATGGATCTTAGTTCCTAAACCAGAAAATAAACATATTATTGGAACTAGATGGGTGTTTAGGAATAAAATGGATGAAAATGGAGTTATAACTAGGAATAAAGCTAGAATAGTTGCTAAAGGTTATAATTAGGAAGAGGGTATAGATTATGATGAGACCTATGCCCCTGTAGCTAGATTAGAAGCCATTAGAATCCTGCTGGCTTATGCATGTATCATGGACTTTAGATTATATTAATTGGATGTAAAAAGTGCCTTTCTAAATGGTGATATCCAAGAGGAGGTCTATGTTAGTCAAACTCCAGGATTTGAGGATCCTGCTTTTCCAAACCATGTTTATAAATTAACATAAGCTCTCTATGGATTGAAACAAGCTCCAAGAGCTTGGTATGAAAAACTCAGCAATTTCCTCATACAACAAAATTTTTCAAGAGGAAATGTTGATAAAACACTTTTTATAAAGAAACAAGGAAAAGACATTCTGCTTGTCCAAATTTATGTTGATGACATAATCTTTCGATCCACAAACAGTAAGCTTTGCAAAGATTTTGAAAATATGATGAAAGGAAGATTTGAAATGTCCATGATGGGAGAATTAACTTACTTCTTGGGATTTCAAATCAACCAAAGCAAGAATGGCATCTTCCTAAGTCAAACCAAATACTGTAATGATCTATTAAAGAAATTTGGTTGTGATAAATTTAAATCTATTGATACACCCATGAGTCAAGCTTGTCATTTAGATAGAGATGAAAAGGGAAAACCTGTAGATGTAACAATGTTTAGGGGCATGATAGGATCTTTACTATATCTTACAGCTAGTAGACTTGACATTATGTTTAGTGTATGCATGTGTTCAAGATATCAAGCTAATCCAAAGGAATCCCATCTAAGTGCAGTCAAAAGAATTTTTAGATATCTAATAGGAACCAAAAATCTAGGTTTGTGGTATCCTAAGGGATTAACTTGCACTCTCGTTGGCTATTCCGATTCTAATTTTGTTGGTTGCAAATTGGACAGAAAAAGTACATCTGGTACTTGCCAACTATTAGGGAACTCACTTGTATCTTGGCATAGCAAGAAACAAAATAGTGTTGCACTTTCAACAGCTGAAGCTGAATATGTAGTTGCTGGAAGCTGTTGTGCACAAAAAGTGTGGATGAAACAACACCTTTCTGACTTTGGTGTTGATCTAGGAACTGTGCCAATCATGTGTGACAATACTAGTGCTATAAATATTACAAAGAATCCTGTAATGCATTCTAGAACTAAGCATATAGAGATTAGACATCATTATATTAGGGATCAATATCAACAAGGTAAGATCAAGCTTGAATATGTTAATACAGTTGATCAATTAGCTGATCATGGTTGTTGGCTACTTATTGACAAATTGAGGAACTGATCATCCTTAATCTCTTGTTGATAGTAAACAAAATCATGTGGAATGGAACAGGTGAGTCTTTCCGGCTATGGTAATGTATAGAGTTAGTAAGCACCCTATGAAAAGGGGTAGGCAACACTTTCTTCGAGTGGGCCTGGTGAAACAAGTTGTGACATGTATGTTGAATTTGAGTACAAACTTAGTGTAGACTGTTACTCGTACTTTAAGTTTTGAGAACGAAACTTCTTTTTGGAGGGTAGCAACGTAAGCCCCTTAATTTTAAATTATAATTTATGTATTTTGGGGAATTTTGTGTTGAATTTTTTATTTTAGCCAATTTTATGATATTTTGTGAGTTAAATGTCAAAAATATCTTTTTGGAGACCCGATTAAAATTATTCATCGATGAATAATTTTATTTTATTACGGTGAATCTTTTGTCGAAGAAAAAAATTTTATGAGATGCAACATTTTTCAGAAAAATTCATCTGCCAATTGAATTAAGGCAAAAGTAGATATTTTTCTGAAAAATTAGTTTGTGATGTGATGTGAGGTGACAAGCGTAATGATGGTTTTTATAAAAATATCTTTATATTTATTTAGATATTTAATATTATTATTATAATATATTATTATTATTATTATTTAAATATATATTATATATATATATATATATGTACTTAAGATAGAAGGAAGAAACAGAACCCAGAAAAAGCCTCGCGAGATTTCCTTTCTTCTTCTATGTTGCTAAGTTTTCTTTGTTTTTAATATCCACAAACAACAAAAACCTTCACTTTTCTCCTAGATCTATGCTTCGTTTTGAAAAGTGATAGAAGAGAAAGTTGCTCCTTGCCATGCTACGATGCTAGCGGGCTAGTTTTCGACGCGACGTCACAAACTTAAATTTTACCAGAATTAATTACGGTACCGTAATCGTGTGTTAAAGCTATCGTTAAGGTAAGGGCTCCTTCCAAACTTTTAGTTTGCATTTAGGACATTATTTGTCATTTTGTGGAAAAGAAATTTGATGTATTTGGGGTGTGATTTTGTGAAAAATTAATTTAATGTGATTATGTGTAATTTAGTGGAATTTAAATTTGAGGTGTGGTTTGTGGTGATTCAAGTTTGGTGTGATTTATATGTTCATAATTATTATTTTGAATTTTTTAGATGTGATTTATTTGTGGATTTTGTAGAAAATGAATTGATGAAATTTGGTGGTTTATGTGTAAAAATGTGAAATTTTGAAATTGGGTGAGTTATGTTTGAATTGTTGAAATTTAATTGAGGTGCTATATGCGTGTTGTGGAATTGAATTCATTGAATTTGGTGTGAATTGGACGTAATTAAATTTGATGTGTTTGAGTTATTTTCAAATAAATGAGTTTGAACTAAAGTTCAAATTTTAACTAAGTTAAAGTGTTTGAGCAAAAAGACAGATCGAAATTAAAAATGGTTAGAGTTTAAAATATTACTCTTTTAATCACTCTTTGATTGAATTTAAAAAGAAAAAAAGTTTATAGTATTTTATTAACTCAAATATTTCGGTGCTTTAATAGTCGAGTATGTGAATGATAAATTTGGACAATATTTGTTTTAAGTAAATAATCTAGATTATTTAATTTTAAGAGTTTGGTGTGTGAGAAAGATTTAATTTTAGGAATTTTGTTGCGTGTGGATTAGTTTTATTGTGAAAAAATTGTTATAAATATTCATGTTTATGTAGTTAGCTCCTTGAGTCTCGAAAAGGAATCGAGATCGTTGGCACCAAGTTAGCGGTGGGGAGAACTCTGATATATTAATATTGTTGTGGTGATTTATGGTTGAAAGTTTTGGAGATTGAATATGGGGGATTAATGTTTGAAAATTATAGTGACTTATGTTTGGTGAAATTGATGTGTTCATAATTAATATTATGAATTTTTAAGAAAAAATTTATGTGTTGATTGGTGGAAAGAGAATTTAATTCAATTTATGTGTGGATTGGTGGAAAATGAATTTAATTTAATTTGTATGGGTTGCATATGGAAATGTAATTTATGTCGTAATACTTTGACGATTGTATATACATATTTAGTTGTTGTTTTGATTTGTCGTAATTGCTTTGAGGTGTGAAGTTGGGTTGATAAAGTTTTGATGTATTTATGTGTTCATAATTGATTTAATGAATATTCGATGTGTGATTGAGGTGTGAATTTGTGGAGATTAATTTGGTGTTAATTATGTGTTCAGAATTGATAATATTAATGTTTGAAGTGACGATTGATTCAGAGCCATTTTAGAATTTAAAATCTGCATTTTCTCAATTGTATTCGGCTACGACAATGCAGTTTGTCAAAACTTCATTTTTCAACATTGTTTATGCATTTTTGGGCATACGAAAACCCTTTCGAGAAGTATGCTAAGACGAAAGGTTTTTTTGAGCATTTGAAAATCTAAGAATTTTGCTATGCGATAATTGTTAATTTCGGTTGGTGACCTTTACAATTATTGTGGAAATCTGGGCTTTGCCCTCATATGAGAAACAGGATCATCCTACCGATTAGTACCCTGGAGATGGGAAAGTAGTTAGTCATACCTGACTGAAGCTGTGTCAGGAGGATCTTGCTGGGCGCGTGGAGATCACCCGGGTTGTGTAGTTTTGGTGGCATGATCAAATTAGGTGGTTGTATAAGGACTAAATGTCTTTCTTTTGTGATTGTATTTATTTCATTTTGGAAGATTGTATCCATGCTTAAACTGTTTGATGTCTTTTCTTTTGATGGGTCCATGTTCCACTTTTTGATGTGACGTGGGGAAAGTTATAATTCTTGGGGTAGTGCTTTTGTACAGGTCTGCCGAGAATACTCCAGAGGTATTAGCTATGATCGATAAGCATCATAGCTCTAGTGTATTTTGATGTTTGAATATTTTTGATTTTTATTTCAATATTTGTTGACTTTGTCGTTATGTTACGATTTAAATATTTGTTCAAAAGTATTTTCTTTGTTTTATTTCTTTGTCTTAAAAAAAAATACATTCGCGCAGTTAAAAATTGAGGTGTTACGATTTTGAACTAAAATGGGATAGAATAAATCTAGTAAAGAATAAAATGACCTAAAATATTAATCCATTGAGATTTTTTCAGTTATGATGCACTATATTGATTATCAACCAAAATGGGTTACGATAAACCTTGTAAAGACCAAATGACCTAAACAAATTCATCCATAAATTTTTTTGCACATATTGGACGAACTAGATTGGTTAAGAACAAAACTTGTCTAGAATAAACATAGTAAAAACGAAAGAAACCTAAAATACTAATCCATTGAGAGTTTTGCATTTATTGGACGGACTGCATTGATTTAGAACCAAAATGGAGCAGAATAAACCTAGTAAAGACTAATATGAGCAAATATATTATTCCATTGAGACTTTTGCTCTTATTGGACAAACTCCATCGATGTAGAACAAAAACGGACTAGAATAAACCTATTAATGACCAAAATAACCTAAAGTATTAATCCATTAGGACTTTTTCACTTATTGAATGAACTACATTGATTAAGAACAAGCATGCGCTAGAGTAATCCTAGTAAAGACCAAAATGACCTAAAATATTAATCCATTGAGAATTTTGCATTTGTTGGACGCACATAATGATTATAAATGAAAATGGTATAGAATAAACCTAGAAAATACCAAAATGACATAAAATATGAATCTATTGAGACTTTTGCACTTATTAGGTGAACTACGTAGAATTAGAACTAAAATGGACTGTAATAAACCTTGTAAAGACAAAAAAGGAGCCAATATATTAATCCATTTATACATTTTCACTTATTGGCTAACTACATCGATGTAGAACCAAAATGTCTAAAATCTGGATTCATTCAGACTCATGCACTTATTGGACGAACTACATAGATTAAGAAGCAAAATAATATTAAATATTAATCCATTGAGAATTATGCACTTATTGGATGACCTACATTGGTTTAGAACCAAAAGAAAGTAGAATAAATCCCGAAAAGACCAACTCGACCTAAATAATTAATCCATTGACAATTTTTCCCTTATTGGACGAACTATGTTAATTTAAAACCAAAATTGACTAGAATAAACATAGTAAAGGCCAAAATTAGCAAATATATTAATCCACTAAGACTTTTGTACTTATTGGACAAACTACATTGATTTAGAACCAAAATAGACTACATTAAACTTAGTAAAGACCAAATTGCCCTAAAATATTAATCTAATGAGAGTTTTTAACTTATTGGAAGAAGTACATTGATTTAGAACCAAAATGGGATATAATAAACCTAGTAAAGACCAAAATGACTTAAAATATTAATCCATTGAGAATTTTGCACTAATTCGACGCACTACATTGATTATGATTCAAAGTCGGATAGAATAAACGTTGTAAACACCAAAATTTCCTAAAAAACGAATCCATTGAGAATTTTGAACTTATTGGGCAAACTACTTGGGATAAGAACAAAAATGGCATAGAATAAACCAAGTAAATAGCAAAATGACCTAAAATGTGAATCCATTATGAATTTTAAACTTATTGGGAGAACTTTACAAATTTAGAACCAAAATGGAATGAATAAACCTTGTAAAGACCAAAACGAGTAAATATAATATTCCATTGAAACTTTTACAATTATTGGACGAACTACACTGATGTAGAACCAAAATGGACTAGAATAAACCTATTAAAGATCAAAATGACCTAGAATGTTAATCCATTGGGACTTTTTCACTTTTTGGACAAACTACATTGATGTAGAACCAAAATATAATAGAATAGATCTAGTAAAGAACAAAATGAATTAAAATATGAATCTATTGAGACTATTGAACTTATTGGACGAAATAGATTGATGTAGGACAAAATAAAATAGACAAGACCAAAGTTACGGAAAATATTATACCATTTCGGCTTTTGCACTTACTGGATAAACTACATGGATTATCAACCAAAATGGATTAGAATAAACCCAGTAAACTCCAAAGCAATAAAAAAATATTAATCCATAGAGAATTATGGACTTATTGAACGAATTACATTGATTATGAACCAAAATGGACTAGAATAAACCTAGTAAAGACCAAAAAGATATAAAATATTAATCCATTGAGAATTTTACAACTTTTGGACGAACTACATTGATATAGAACCAAAATGGATAAGAATAACCTAATTCAGACCAAAGTGACCTAAAATATTAATCTATTGAGACTATTTCTCTTATTCGACGAACTGCATTGATTCAGAACCAAAATGGACTAGAAAACCTAATAAACACCACAATGCCTTAAAATCTTAATCCATTGAGACTTTTGCACTTATTGGACCAACTATATATATTTAGAACCAAAATGGACTAGAATAAACCATGTAAGGACCAAAATTATTAATCCATTGAGACTTTTTCACTTACTAGACAAACTACATTGATTAGGAACCAAAAACGACTAGAGTAAATTTAAAGACCATAATCACCTAAAATACTAATCCATTGAAACATTTGTGCTTATTGGACGAAATACCTTGATGTTGAACAAAAATAACCTAGAATAAATATACTAAAGGCAAAAATCACCTAAAATATTAATACATTAAGAGTTTTGCACTTATTAAACCAACTACATTGATTAAAAACCAAATTCAATTAGAATTAACCTAGTCCAGACCTTAATGACCAAAAATATTAATCCATTAACACTTTTCGACTTAGTGGACGAACTACATGGATTAAGAACAAAAATGGCCTAGAATAAACATAGTAATTTCTAAAATGACCTCAAATATTAATGCATTGAGAGTTTTTCACTTATTTGACGAACTACATTGATTAAGAACCAAAATGGATTAGAATAACTATAGTAAAGACCAAAATGACCTAAAATATTAATCCATTGAGACTTTTTCACTTATTGGATGAACTAAAATGCTTAAGAACCAAAATGGACAAGAATATACCTCGTTAATTCCAAAATGAACTAAAACATTAATTCATTGAGACTTTTGAACTTATTGGATGCACTACATTGATTTTGACCCAAAATGGGCTAGAATAAACCTTGTAAAGACCAAAATGACGTAAAATATTAATCCATTGAGACTTTTGCACTTTTTGGATGAACTAAATTGATATAGAACCAAAAGGGACTAGAATAAACCTAATAAAGACAAAAACGAGCAAATATATTAATTTATTGAAACTTTTGCATTGGTTGAATTATATTGATGTAAAACGAAAATAGACTTGAATAAAACCTTGTAATGACCATAATGATCGAAAATATTAATGCTTTGAGATTAATGCACCTATTGGACGAAATACATTGACGTAGAACAAAAATGGACTATAATAAACCAAGTAAAGACAAAAATTACCTATAATATTAATCTACTGAGGCTATTGCACTTATTGGTCTAACTACATTGATTAAGAACCAAAATGGATTAGAATAAACCTAGTCAAGACCAAAATGACCTAAAATATTAATCCATTGAAACTTTTGGAGTTATTGAACTAACTACATTGATTACGAACCATAATGGACTAAAATAACTATAGCAAGGACCAAGATGACCTAAAATATTAATCCATTGAGACTTTTTACTTATTGGATGAACTAAATTGATTAAGAACCAAAATGGAATAGAATAAACCTCGTAAAGACCAAAATGGCCAAAAATATTGTCCATAAAGAGAATTGCACTTATTGGGCGAAATAGCTTGCGTAGAACAAAAATGGACTAGAATAAATCTAGTAAAGTCTAAAATTACCTAAAATATTAAAACATTGAGGCTTTTGCACTTATTAGACACCCAATATTGATTAAGAATAAAAATGGATTAGAATAAATCTAGTCAAGACCGAAATGAACTAAAATATTAATCCATTGAGACTTTTAGATTTATTGGACGAACTACATTGATTAAAAACAAAAATAGTCTAGAATAAACCAAGTAAATTCCAAAATGACTTAAAATTTTAATTCATTGAGTCTTTTGAATTTATTGGATGCACTACCATGATTATGAACAATAATGGGCTAGAATAAACCTTGTAAAGACCAAAATGACCTAATATGTTAATCCATTGAGTCTTTTGCAATTATTGGACGAATTATATCGATAAAGTACAAAAATGGCCTAGAATAAACCTAGTAAATTCAAAAATAACTTAAAATATCAATTCATTGAGAGTTTGAACTTATTGGACACATTTAATGATTATGAGCCAAAATGAACTATAATAGTCCTTGTAAAGACCTAAATTGCCTTAAATTTTAATTCATTTAGACTTTTAGACATCCTAGACGAACTACATTGATTATGAACCAAAATAACCTAGAATAAATCTAGTAAATACCAAAATGACATAAATTATTAATCCATTGACACTTTTTCACTTATTGGATGAACTACATTGATTAAGAACAAAAATGGACTGGAATAAACCTCATAAAGATCAAAATGACCTACAACATTAATCCATTGAGACTTTAGCAGTTATTAAACGAATTACATTGACGTAAAATAAAAAATAGACAAGAAAAAACACAATAAAGACCAAAATTACCAAAAATATTAATCCATCGAGGCTTTTGCACTTATTGAACCAACTAAATTGATTAAGAACCAAAATGATTTAGAATAAACTGAGTCAAGACCGATATGACATAAAATATTAATCCATTGAGACTTATGGTCTTATTGGGCAAACTACATTGATTAAGAATAAATATTCCTTAGAATAAACCTAGAAAATCCCAAATTGAACTAAAATATTAATTCATTGATACTTTAGGACTTAATGGATGCACAACAATGATTATGAACAAAAATAATCTTAGTAAAGACCAAAATGACCTAAAATATTAATCAATTGAGACTTTTGCACTTATTGGACGAAATACATTGACGTAGAACAAAAACGGACCAGAAGAAACCTTGTAAAGACCAAAATTATCTAAAATATTAATCCTTTGTGGCTTTTGATCTTATTGGACCAACTACATTACCAATTCTCGAAATGACCTAAAATATTAATCCGTTGAGACTTTTGGACTTATTGGATGAACTACATTTATTAAGAACAAAAATTGACTTGAAAAAACCTAGTAGAGACCAAAATGATATAAAATATTAACCAATTGATAATTTCGCACTTATTGGACTCACTACATTGATTAAAAACCAAAATGGGCTAGAATAAACCCCATAATGACAAAAATGACTAAAATATTAATCCTTTGAGAATTTTACAGTTCTTTGATGAACTACATTGATTAAGAACCAAAATAACCTAAATATTTATCCATTAAGACTTTTGCACAATTAGATGAACTACATTAATTAAGAACAAAAATGGCCTAGAATAAACCTAATAGATTCCAAAATGACCTAAAATATTAATTCGTTGAGACTTTTGGACATCAATGATTATGTACCAAAATGGGTTAGAATAAACCTTGTAAAGACCATATTGACCTAAAATATTAATCGAATGATACTTTTTCACTTATTGGATGAACTACATTTATTAAGAACCAAAATGGACTATAATAAACCTCGTAAAGACCAAAACAAGCAAATATGTTAATTAATTGAGAATTTTGCACTTATTAGACGAGCTACATTGATAAAGAAAAAAAATGGGTGAGGAAAACGCTATTAAAGACAAAAATCACCTATAATATTAATCCGTTGAGACTTTTTCACTTATCGGATGCACTACAATGATTATCAACAAAAATGGGATATAATAAATCCTGTAAAGACCAAATTGACCTAATATATTAATACATTGAGACGTTTGCACTTATTAGACGAATTACATTGAAAAAGAACAAAAATGGCCTAGAATAAACCTAGTAAATTCTAACATAACCTAAAATTCCAAAAATGGCCTAGAATAAACCTATTAATTCACTTATTGGATAACTACATTGCTTAAGAACCAAAATGGATTAGTATAAACCTTGTAAAGATCAAAACTAGAAAATTTATTAATCCGTTGAGAATTTTGCACGTATTGGACGAACTACATTGATGTAGAACCAAAATTGTCTAGAAAAACTATAGTAAAGTGAGAACGACCTAAATTATTAATCGATTGAGACTTTTTCACTTACTGGAGGAACATGATTGATTAAGAACCAAAATAGACTATAATAAACCTTGTATAGACCAAAATGACCTAATATGTTAATCTATTTAGACTTTTGGACTTATTGGACGACCTATTTTAATTACTAAAAAAATGGCCTAGAATAAACCTAGTAAATTCCAAAATGACCTAAAATTATTAATTTATTGAGAATTTTGGACTTATTGGACGCACTACAATGATTATGAAACAAAATGGGCTAGACTAAAACTTGTAAAAACCAAAATGACCTATAATATTAAATCTTTGATATTTTTGCACTTATTGGGCGAACTACATTGATGTAGAACCAAAAAGGACTATAATAAACCTTTTAAATGCCAAAATGACCTAAATTTTTAATCTAGAGACTTTTACACTTTTTGGACGAAATACATTGATAATGAACCCAGGTGGACTAGAAAAAATCTAGTAAATACGAAAACGAGCAAATGTATAATCTATTGAGAATTTTGCACTAATTGGACAAAGTACATTGTTGTTGAACTAAAATGGTCTTGAATAAACCTAATAAAGACCAAAATAACTTAAAATGCTAATCCATATCGACTTTTGCATTTATAGGACGAACACCAATGATTTAGAATCAAAATGAACTAGAATAAACCTAGTTAATGCAAAAATGACCTAAATATTAAATGGTTGCGACTTTTGCACTTCATTGAGGAAATACGTTGACGTAGAACCAAAGAATACTAGAAAAAATCTAGTAAAGACTAAAAAGAAGCAAATGTATTAATTCATTGAGAATTTTCCACTTATTGCACGGACTACATTGATGTAGAACCAACATGGACTACTCCAATGTTAATAGACTAGAATAAACCTATTAAAGACTAAAGTGACGTAAAATATTAATACATTGTGAATTTTGCACACATTGATGTAGAACCAAAATGGACTAGAATAAACGTAGGAAATACAAAAATGACCTATAATATTAATTATTGAGCATTTTGCACTTAATGGGCGAACTTAATGGATTAAAATAAAAATGGCCTAGAATAAACCTAGTAAGTACTAAAATTACCTAAAATATTAATCCATTGAGACTTTTACACTTAATGGACGAACTACATAGATTTAAAACCAAAATGAAATAGAATCAACTTTGTAAAGACCAAAACAAGCAAATGTATTAATACATTGAGAATTTTGCACTAATTGGACAAAGTACATTGATGTAGAACCAAAATGGACTTGAATAAACCAAGTTAAGATCAAAATGCCCTAAAATTTTAATCCATTGAGACTTTTTTCCTATATTGGACGAACTAAATTGATTAAGAACCAAAATTTACTAGAATAAACCACGTTAAGCTCAAAATGACCTAAAATATTAAACCATTGAGACTTTGTCACTTATCAGAAGAACTACATTGATTTAGAACTAAAATGAACATGACTAACCTCGTAAAGACCAAAATGACCTAAAATATTAATCCATTGAGACTTTTGCACTTATTGGACGAAATACGTTGACATAGAAGAAATGTGGACTAGAATAAACCTAATACTTACCAAAATTACGTAAAACGTTAATCCATTCAGGCTTTTGCACTTATTACACCAACTACATTAATTAATAGCGAAAATGGATTAGAAGAAACCTAGTAATGCCCGAAATGACCTAAAATCTTGATTCATTGAGACATAAGCACTTATTTGACGAACTACATTGATTATTGTAAGACCCATAGGTTTAAATCCTAAATTATACAGTTTTAGTGTATTTTGTGTGGAATTTCTTAGGTCGTTAGCCCAGTTTCTACCCCCTTTTTTTTCTTCTTCGTTGTTTTTGCTTCCTTTTTCGTTCTTTGGCTTCATGAATAGAAACCCAAGGATTAGTGGGTAAGAGAGCAAGATTTTCTCAACTTCATACTTCCTCGTTGTTTCAAAAACGAAGAAAAACGGTGTTAGGGATTTCAAAACCGTCAAACACAAACCTGCTTGTTTCATCTAGATCTAAGCTTCGTTTCGCGAAGAGATAGAAGGGAAAGTTGCTCACTACCATGCTACGATGCTAGGGAACCAACTTTGGAAGCGGCATTGCAAGCGGAAGATTTTACGGAATTTACCCGCGGCCCCATAATCGCACGTTAAAGCTAACGTGAAGGTAAGGGCTCCTTCCAAACTTTTTAGTTCGCATTTAGGGATTTATCTGTGGTTGTGTGGAAAAGAATTTTGTTAGGGTTAGAGTGTTGATTTGGGGGAAATGAATCTAAGGCTTTATGGGTAAAATCTTAGAGTTAGGTTTTGGTGATATTGATGAATGTTTCATGGAAAATGAATTTAAACTCATTTATGTATGATTTTGAGTAAATGAAACTTGTTGTGTTTGAGTGGTGGGTTGTGTTGATTTGTGTTCGTCGTATTTGACGTGTTCTTAATTAATATTGATGAAATTTGATATGTGTATGGTTGGATTTTTTGGAGAAATGAATTGATGTGTTTTGGTGTGAATCGTGGATTGAATTTGATAATCTGTTTGAGTTTGCTTTATGTGGAATTTGAAAACCATTAAGTTAACTGAGGATTAAGAATGGGGAATCTCTTAATGTCTTGTTTACTTAATGTTTGTTTTGAAAATCATTTGAGTTAAAAGAGTATTAAGAATGGGGAATCTCTTAATATGTCTGTTTGCTTAATGTGTGTTTGTTTGTGAAAATCGCTTAAGTTAAATGAGAATTAAGAATGAGGAATCTCTTAATGTCTTGTTTACTTAATGTTCGTTTTGGAAATCGTTTAAGTTAACTGGATATTAAGAATGGGGAATCTCTTAATGTCTTGGTTACTTAATGTTGTTTTGAAAATCGCTTAAGCTAAAAGAATATTAAGAATGGGGAATCTCTTAATATGTCTGTTTGCTTAATGTTTGGTGTGAAAATCGGTTAAGTTAAATGAGTATTGAAAATGGGGAATCTTTTAATATCTGCATTTATTTAACGATTGTTGTTGATGGAGTTAGTGTATGCTCATGCATTTCATTTTGGTAAATTATGATTCGTGATTGTTGTGGATGGAGTTACTGACTCGTGATAGGTGGTACGTTTACGATTTACTTTTTGGTAAGTTGTGCTGACCCGTGATAGGTGGCACCTCGGTAATTGGTACTTTGGCATGCGATAGGCGGTACAATTATGATTTACGGCCATTCGAGGAGGGTTTTGGTTTGGAATTCCGAGTCCATGCATTTTGGCATATACGCATTGCATTAGGGTGCTTGGCATGCGAGTCGTGTTCGATTCAAGTTTATGATTGTGTTGAAATTGTTAAGTGTTATGTGTTGATATTATGCGTAAGAGTGATTGATTGTAAACTATTTCGAAACTCAAGTTGTCGTGGTGATTGTGTTGAAAATGCTAAGTGTTATGTTTTGGAATTGCGTGTAAGTGTGGTTGATTGCAAAACCTTTTCGAAACTTAAATTGTCGTGGTGATTTTGTTATAATTGTCAAGTGTGGATGTTTTGGAATTGTTTGTAAGTGTGATTGATTGTAAAACCATTTCAAAACTCAAGATGTCGTAGTGTTTGCGCTATAATTGTTAAGTATGATTGTTTGGATTTGTGTGTAAGTGTTGATTGGTTTCGATACCCTTTAAAAAGCTGAAAAATGCTGAATTTTGCTGTTTTTCTGTTGCTGTCTACTGTATATTCGAATACAGGAAGCTATATTTGAATACAACAATGCTGTTTTGTTAAAAACTTTAATTTTCAACTTTGTTTATGCATGTGTAGCATATGGAAACCTTTTTAAGGTGCATGCTAAGTTGAAAGGTTATTTGTGCATTTAAAATCTTAAATATTATGTGTTAAATGTTAATTTCGGTTGGTGACCCTTTACAATTATTGTGGAAATTTGGGCTTTGCCCTCAGATGAGAGCCAAGATAACCCTACCGGTTCGTACCCTGTGGATGGGAATGCTTGACTAGAGCTATGTTAGGAGGATCCTACGGGGCGCGTGGCGATTACTCAGGGTGTTTAGCTTTTTGGTAGAATGATCAAATTAGGATGACATAGAGGGCACAAATGTCTTTACTTTGAGTTGCGGCTTTCCTTTTAAAATTGGAAGATTGTATCTTTACTACTATTGTTAGGATGACATCTTATTTTGACGAGTCCATGTATCACTTGTTATTGTGTAAATACTTTGGATTCATATTTTGAGAAACTTTTCCGCTGCTTGTTAAATTATAATGACTTAATTATTTATTCAAAGGTGTTTATCTTATTTATTCCTTCTTTTATTTTAATATCTTTTGAAAAAAAAAAATACACCCTCGCTTTGAAAAATGGGGTGTTACAATTATGAACCAAAATGAACTAGAATAAACCTAGTAAAGACAAAAATGACCTAAAATATTAATCTAGCGAGATGTTTTCACTTATTGGAGGAACTACAATGATTAAGAACCAAAATGGACTTGAATAAACTTTGTAAAGACCAAAATTACCTAAAACATTAACCCATTGATACTTTTGCATTTATTAGATGAATTACATAACTTCAGGACAAAAATTAACTAGAATAAACCTAGTAAAGACAAAATTTATCTAAAATAATAATCCATTGAGACTTTTAGCCTTATCAGGTGACCTACATTCTTTTAGAACAAAAATGGCATAGAATAAACCTAGTAAAATCCTAATGGCCTAAAATATTAATTCGTTGATAATTTTGGACTTATTAGACGCACTACAATGATGAGGAAGCAAAATGGGCTAGAATAAACCTTGTAAAGCCAAAATAACATAAAATATTAAAGCATTGAGAGTTTTGCCCTTATTGAACGAAACATGTTAATATAGAACCAAAATGGACTATAAAAAACCTAATAAAGACCAAAACAAGCAAATACATTAATCTGTTGAGACTTTTACACTTATTGAATGAACTACTTTGATAAAGAACCAAAAAGGACTACAATAAACTTGGTAAAGCCCAAACTAACCTAAATTGTTAATCTATTAATATTTTTGAACTTATTGGATGAAATACATTGATAATGAACAAAAATGGACTAGAGTAAATCAAGTAACGACCAAAATGAGCAAATGTATTAATCCATTGAGAATTTTGCACCTATTCGACGAACTACATTGATGTTGAACGAAAATGGACTAGAATAAACCTATTAAAGACCAATATGACCTAAAAAAAAGTTAATCCAATGAGACTTTTTTACTTATTGGACGAACTACATTGATTAAGAACCAAAATGGGCTACAAAAACATAGTAAAGCACAAAATGAACTAAAATATTGATACATTGAGAATGTTTTACTCATTGGAATAAACCTAAATGGGATAGAATAAAATTTGTACAAACAAAAATGACCTAAAAAATGAATCCATTGAGAATTTTAAATTTATTGGACGAACTACATGGATTAAGAACCAAAACGGTCTAGAATAAACCTAGTAAATACCAAAATGACCTAAAACGTTAATCAATTGAGACTTTTGCACTTATTGAAAAAGTACATTGAGGTAGAACTAAAACGGACTAGAACAAACTTATTTAACACCTTAATGAGCAAATATATTAATCCATTGAGAAATTTGCACTTATTGGACGAACTACATTGATGTATATCCCAAATGGACTAGAATAAACTTAGTAATGACCAAAATGATCTAAAATGCTAATGGATTGAGACTTTTATAGTTATTGGACAAACTACAACGATTTATAACCAAAATTATCTAGAATATATATATATATATATATATATATTTATAAAAGAACGTAATGCAATTTACTACTATATTATATATTTATTAATTTGCAAAATTGATCTTCCAGTTGTTAGATCGATATTTATTTATGCTCCAAAATATAATAAAAATTCTCTTAAAATAAAATTCAAAAAAATAAGGTTGATTGAAATTAATGATGATTCAACTATTTTCTAGTGAATTAAATCTCACTTCGCATTTCTATTAAAAGTTAATGATGAATAGTAAATAACTTAACAATGTACGACAAAAATTTTATTAATACAAAACATCATTTTTATGTAAAAATATCCCTTTCCTACGCGCCTGCACCAAACAAACATCATTCATACAACTCTTTGAGATCATTAGTACCTAAATTTTGGTGTAAGGGGTCATTTCATCCCACAATAAAAATTAAACCAAATAATAAGTTAACATCCATAAAATATGAATATAAAATATTTTTGTAATAAAAGATTTAAAGAAATTGATTGATTAATAGTTTCCAAAGATGTATCAAAAGTCATACATATAATGTATTTAAATAAATAAAGTAGCAACTCACCGTAGAGCAAATAATTAGATCAAAATAAAAAAATAAAAAAACAATAAAGTGTATGCAAGTTATCCATGCTCCTAAACATATATGATCTGGATATAACCAGCCACATAGGTGTCCACACAGAAGTCACCCGTACCAATAGGGAAAAAATTAAACCAGCCACACAGGCGTTCACAAAGATGCATATGATAATGATGCTCAAAAGGTACATGTCGCCAACCACTTAAGCAACCACAAAGATAACAATATTTAAAACACAAATCACCAACCACTTAGACAATCACATAGATAAAATATTTAAAACACAAATTACCAGCCACTTAGAAAACCACAAAGATAACAATATTTAAATCACTCGTCACTTAGGCAACCACAAAGATAAAATAATCAAGGTTAAATTTAATCATATATGACATCAAGGTTTTATTCTCATGGATGTTTACAATCAAGAGTCAGTAATTTTGTTATCTCAAATATATAACACACAAAACAACTGAATAAATGTCTTAGAGTCATAACTTTCATTTTATAAACTAAAAAATTGGATTAGCGACGTGTTATTGATAGACGTAAAAACTCAAATAATGAAGAACACATACAAATATAAACTTTATTTCTTCTACTATAAATTTTCTCTCATTATTAGTCCTTTAGGCATACAAATCAAGGTTTATCACTAAACACATCACAAAAATAAACTTAATCATGTTATCATAATTAAAAATTAAGACTTTTCACCAATACCCCCAAGACTCATGTAGATTTCATAAAAATCAAAACATTGAAATGAAATAGCACAAAAATCGAAACTTTAAATTAAAAACATCATAACAAATATATTACTCATTAGATCATAATGAAAATCATAACTTTATAATTAAGTACACATAGACAACACAAAAATAGCAACTTACAGTGAAATATATGACAACAAGCATATTACTCATGTTATAACAATATATATTGAAATTTTACAATTAAGTTTATCAAAACAAACATATTACTCATAAAAAAACATTATAATTAAATTCTTTAAGGCAAAAAAAAAATCAACATTTTTCTTCTAAGACATCAAGACATATATCAATATCTTATAAACTATTAATTAATATTTTGCTTAACCTTGCATGGGGGAAAAGCCCTTACCTTAGGTGCTTTCTTTCTTAACACCTCTAAATTCACACGAGAAATAGCTCATGAGGCAATGATGAATTCAACACGAATAGATATTGGAACTTACGACTTATAAAATTACTTTAGGAGCGTATAAATGACAAATAGATGTGACAATAAGATACCCTAATGGAAATGTATGAACAACATTCGTGAGATTGTTAAAATAAGGGGGTTTCAGTAGATATTTTCTTTGCAATATTACCATTGATTTCTTGTCTAAAATTGAAGTGCACTTAATTCCAAAATTATGGTTACTATGTCTTGAATTTTATTATGTTGTTACAAAGCGAATTGAAATAATGTGTATTTATGTATATGAGTTAATTAGGATTAACTAGAAGAGTTCATTATATATTGCAGAGTGACAAACCACCCTTTTTAATTAAATACATAAATTACAGGGTGTCATGCCCTTTTAATTTTTTATCTAATAGTTATGAAATAAAAAATTGCATATAATTATTTTTATAAAGAATTAAAATAAAATCATAATTTTGGTTTAAAAGAGAGGAATGCATGAGATATGAAAAAGGATAATAGTCTTTGTTTTCCTCTCTTAATTGCACAAAAAACTAATAACTAAATTTATAATCTTCATTTGAAAAATAATTAAATGTGTTAAGTAGGAGAGAGAAGTGGGTGCATGGAGTCAAGAATGAAGGAATGTACATTATATCTTCTTTTAATTGTTTGAGATATGGATATAATGTTACATTATGCCAAGGCAACACCATTAATTGTCATAAAATCTTGTCATGAAGGAGAGTAAAGATGGATGGACCAAAAAATATTTTCAAAACACTTGTACATGAGGACTGAGTTTCACCAACTCTACTATCTCTTAAAATGCATACTTATCTAGTCTAATATAAAACTAACAAACAATATAACTTCTCTAAATTGTAATTTTAATTAATTATATCAACATATATTTTTAGCAACTAAAATAAATCAAGACAAAAATATCACTACATGTCACACATAACAAAAAAAAGCATATCTAACAGATATTTCATAATTATAGAAACTAATCAAAGAAAAATATACCCAATAAGCCATTTAAGAAAATTAATCGTACTCATGTAATTGTCACATCAAAACAATTAAATAAAAATAGGCTATAATTATTCAGGTAAAATTGAGAGTGATAAAATTTAATTTAATTTATTTTCATATAGAATAAATAAAAGTTAAATAGTAAATCATGAAAACTACTAAAAAGAAGCATATATAATATATATGAAAATATTGAGGTGTTACAAACTAGGCTAGCATTAACCTAGTAAAGACGAAAATGACCTAAATTATTAATCGATTGAGAATTTCCCACTTATTGAATGCACTACATTGTTTATAAACTAAAATGGGGTAGAATATATGTAAGACCCTTAATTTTAAATCCTAAATTATACAATTTCAGGGTATTTTATGTGGAATTTCTTAGGCTTTTAGCCTAGTTTTTGGTATTTTGTGAGTTTAATGCCAAAAATATATTTTTGGGACCTGTTTTCAATTCTTTTTCAACGAATAATTTATTTATTTTACGAAGAATTTAATATCGGGCTGTTTTGTTAACAACATCTCGAGTTGATGAAAATTTTATCTATCAATTGAGTTGCAACGAGAGTAGATATTTTTATCAAAATAGTTTGAGAAGTGATGGGAGGTGATGTGAAAATGTTTGCTTGCATATAGGATGATATATATGTATTTGTGGAGTTGGAATTTGGTGAATTTGATGTATGATTTTGTGGAAAAGGAATTTAATTCATTTATGTGTGTTTTGAGGAAATTAAATTTGATGTGTTTATGTGTGGATTTGTGAAAAATTAAATTAATGTAAAGTGTGGATGAAATTTGATGTGTTGAGTGGTTTGTGAAAATTAATTTGGCTTGATTTATGTTTGAGGAATGTGGAAATTCATGGGTGATTGATGATTAGATTTGGTGTGGATTTGTGAAAAATGAATTTAATGTAAAGTGTGGATTGAATTTGATGTGTTGAGGAGTGGTTTATGAAAACTAATTTGGATTGATTTATATTTGAAGAATGTGGAAATTCATGGGTGGTTGATAATTGGATTTGGTGTGGATTTTGTGGAATTTGAATTGATCAAATTTAATGTGAATTGTGGATTAAATTTGATGTGTGGTGGTGGAAAATATATGTTTGAGTATGCTTTGTGTTTAATTTGAAAATCATTAGTGTTAAATGAATATTAAAAATGGGGAATCTTATAATATCTCTATTTACTTAATGATTGTTGTGGTAAGAGTCAAAGTATGCTCATGTATTTCATTGTACATGGTGGTCGCGATGGTGCCATCGTGATAGTGGCGACCGTGATGGGACATGAGATGATGCCATGTGATCTGTTGGTTCATCTTATCCTTGCAAAGATTTTCACGTCGTGTAGGTCTGTGATAGACTGCACATTTTTAGTAAATCGTGCTGACTTGTGATAGGTGGCACCTCGGTAAATAGTATTGGTCTGTGATAGGTGGTACATTTACGATTTACGTCATGCTGACCCATGATATGTGGCACCAAGGTAAACAGTGCTAGTATGTGATATGCAATATGTTTACAATTTACGCTTTTTAGTAAATCGTGATGACCCGTGATAGGTGGCACCTCGATAATTAGTACTAGTGTGTGGTAGGCAGTACAATTATGATTTACGCCCCTTTGAGGAGGGTTTTGTTGGAATTCCGGAATTCATGCATTTTGCGCATATACGCATTGCATTAGGGTGTTTGACACGCGAGTCATGTTTGATATACTGTGATGATTGTATATGTATGCTCAATTGTGGTTGTGATTGTGCCCTAATTGGTAACTGTGATTGTTTGGATTTGTGTGTAAGTGTTGATTGACTGCGAAACCATTTAAAAGTTGATTTATTCTATTTTTTGTTGTTTTATTCGAATACAAGAAGGTGTATTCGAATATAGATGTCCTGATTTTGCTACTAACTTCTGAAACAAAACTATATTCGACTACAAGAATGATGTATTCGAATATAGATGTCCATATTTTTCTACTGACTTCCGAAACAACATTGTATTTGAATACAAGGATGCTGTATTCGAATACAACAATGCAGTTTTGTTAAAAACTTCATTTTTCAACTTTGATTATGCATGTTTGGCATATGAAAACCCTTTCAAAGAGTGTGCTAAGGTTAAAGGTTATTTTATACATACAAAACTAAAATGCTATGTGATATTTGTTAATTTTGGTTGGTGACCTTTACAATTATTGCGGAAATCTGGGCTTTGCCCTCATGTGAGAATCAAGATCATCCGACCGGTTAGTACCTTGGAGAAGGGAAGATAGTTAGGCATACTTGTCCGATGCTAAGTCAGAGGGAATCTTGCGGGACGCGTGGAGATCACCCAGGTTGTATAGATTTTTGTAGCATGATTAGATTATAGGGTTGCATAAGGTTCAATTGTCTTTCTTTTGTGGATGTAGTTATTTCAATTTGGAAAGACTGTACATATACCTCATATTTTTAGCTTCACTTTTATTTTGATGGGTCCTTGTACCATTTTTCAATGCGATGTGAGGAAGTTAAAATTCTTGGGACAATATTTTTGTACAAGTGTCTGCCGAGAATACCTCAAGTGTATGAGCTATGTTTGATAAGTCTCATAGCTCCCGTGTATTTTGCTATTTAAATACTTTAAATTTGTATTTCAAAAACTATTTATGATGCTTGTAAATATTTGTTGACTTTTGCCATTATGTGATGACTTAAATATTTTATCCAAAAGTATTTCCTTTTTTTATTTCTCTTAATTTCTGAAACTCGATTTTTGTTTTAAGGAAAAAAAAACAAGATGTTACAATATACCTAGTAAGGACTTATTGGGAAAACTACATTTATTAAGGTTTTTGCACTTATTGGGAAAATATGAATTCATTGAGGTTTTTGCACTTATTGAGAAAACTACATTTATTAAGAGAAAAAATGGACCAAATGACCTACAATCTTTACTCATTGAGACTTAAGTATTAATTGGATGAATACATTAAATATTAACAAAAATGGACTAGAATAATAATCCTCGAAGAATTTTGTGCTTATTGAACAAACTACATTGATTAAGAACCAAAATTGACTAGAATAAACCTAATAAAGACCCAAATGTCCTAAACTATTAATCAATTGAGAATTTTGAACTTAATGGAAACGATACACTGATTATGAACCCAAATGGGCTAGAGTAAGCCTTGTAAAGATTAATACGACCTAAAATATTAATCATTTGAGATTTTTGTACTTATTAGATGAACTACATGGATACAAAGAAAGATGGCATAGAATAAATCTAGTAAATAACTAAATGACCTAAAATGTTAATCCATTGAGACTTTTGCACTTATTGGATTAACTATATTGATTTAGAACAAAAATGGACTAGAATAAACCTATTAAAGACCAAAATGACCTAAAATATAAATCCATTGAGAATTTTACAGTAATTGGATGAACTACATTGATTAAGAACCAAAATGGAGTAGAAAAATTCAAGTAAAGACCAAAATGACCTAAAATACAAATCTATTGAGACTATAGCACTTACTACATGAACTTTATCGATATAGAAACAAAAAGGACTAGAAAAACCTTACAAAAGACAAAAATGACCTAAAATTGTAATCCATTGAGAATTTTGCACTTACTGGACACAATGCATTGATTACGAAGCAAAATGGGGTAGAGTAAACCTTGTAAAGACCAAAATGACCGAAAATATTAATCTTATGAAATTTTTTCACTTATTGGACGAACTACATTGAGACAAAAAAAATGGCGAGGAATAAATCTAGTAAATACCTAAATGACCTAAAATGTTAATCGATTGAGACTTTTGTACTTATTGGATGAACTAAATTGATTTAGAACAAAAATGGACTAGAATAAACGTATTAAAGACCAAAATGACCGAAAATGTTAATTCATTCAGAATTTTGCACTTATTTGACGAACAAAATTGGTAAAGACAAAAAAGGAATAGAAGAAATTTAGTAAATACCAAAATGACCTAAAATGTTAATTTGTTTAGAATTTTGCATTTATTGGATGAACTACATTCATTTAGAACAAAAATGGACTAGAACAAACCTATTAAAGACCAAAATGACATAAAATATTAATCCATTGAAACTTTTTCACTTATTGGACGAACTACATTGAATAAGAACCAAAATAGACTAAAATAAATCTAAGAAAAACATAAATGACCTAAAATATTAATCAATGGATACTTTTCACTTATTTGACATACCACATTGAATAACAACAAATATGGCCTTGAATAAATCTCGTAAAGACCAAATTGACCGAAAAATATTAATCTAGTGAGACTTTCACACTTATTGGTATAGCTGCATTGATTTAGTACAAAAATGGCTTTATGTTAGTCCATTATGAGGACCAAAATGGATTTATGGCTTTATGTTAATCCAATAAGGACCAACATGACCTAATATGTTAGTCCATTGTGGTTTTTGCACTTATCGGATCAACTACATTGATTAAGAAACTTATTGGATTAGAATAAACCTAGTAAAGACCTAAATGACCTAAAATCTCTATTCATTGAGACTTATTTCACTTATTCGATGAACTTAATATATTAAGAACCAAAATGGACTAGAATAAACCTAGAGAAGACTAAAATGAACTAAAATATTAATCCATTTAGACTTTTCCACTTATTGGACGAACTTCATTGTTAAAGGACCAAAATCGCCGAGAAAAACCTACTAAAGACCAAAATTACTTAAAATATTAATTCATTGGGGCTTTTGCACTTATTAGACCAATTATATTGATTAAGAACCGAAAAGGATTAGGATAACCCTAGTCAAGACCCAAATGACAAAATATTTATTCTCATATTCATTTATCGGATGAATACATTAATTTTGAACAAGAAAGGACTAGAGTAATAATCCTTTGAGAAATTTTCACTTATTTGACGAACTTTATTGATTATGAACAAAAATAGACTACAACAAACCAAGTAAAGACCAAAATGACCACGTAAAAATATTAATCCATGGAGAATTATGCACTTATTAGTCACAATACATTAATTTTAAACTAAAATGGGCTAAAGTAAACTTTGTAAAGATCAAAATGACCTAAAATATTAATCCATTGAGACATTTGTACTTATTGGACGAACTTCATTGTTTAAGACCAAAAATAACCTTAAAAAAAACATATTAATGACCAAAATGACCTACAAATTAATTTATTGAGTGTTTTGCACTTATTGGACGAACTACATTGATTTAGAACCAAAATGGACTAAAATAATCCTAGTAAAGACCAATATTATGCACTTATTGGACGAACTAAGATTATTATGAACAAAAATGAACTTCATTGTATATGAACCAAAATGGGCTAGCATAAACCTTGTAAAGACCAAAATGACCCAAAATATTTATCCTTTGTGAATTTTGCACTTATTGAACGAATTACTTTGATTAAGACAAAAATGGCCTGGAATAAACCTTGTAAATACCAAAATAATCTAAAATATTAATCCATTGAGAATTTTGAACTTATTGGATGAACTACATTGATTGAAACAAAGACGGGCTAGAATAAACCTAGTAAATATCAAAACGACCAAAACAATTAATCAATTAAGAATTTTGCACCAATTGGAAGCAATACATTGATTATGAACAAAAATGGGATAGAATAACTCTAGTAAAGACTAAAACTACTTAAAATATTAATCTCTTGAGACTTTTGCACTTATAGGACCAACTACACTGATTAAGAAACAAAATGGATTAGAATAAACCTACTCTAGATCCAAATGACCTAAAATCTTTATTCATTGAGAGTAATACATCTATTTGATGTATACATTAATTATGAACAAAATTGGACTAGAATAATAATCCATTGAGAACTTTGCACATAATGGATGAAATACAATGATTATGAATCAAAATGGACTAGAATGAATGTAATCAAGACCTAAATGACCTAAAATATTAATGCATTGAGAATTTTGCACTTATTGGATACAATACATTGATTTTTAACCAAAATAGGCTTAAGCGAATCTTTAAAAGATTAAAATTTCCTAAATTATTAATCCTTTGAGAATTTTGCACTTATTTCACACAATACATTAATTTTGAACCAAAATGGACTAGAGTAAACCTTGTAAAGACTAAAATGACCTAAAATGTTAATCCTTTGAGAATTTTGCACTTATTGGATGAACTACATTGATAAATAAAAAAATGGCGTAGAATAGATCTAGTAAATACCTAAATGACCTAAAATGTTAATCCATCGACACTTATGCACTTACTGGACGAACTACATTGATGTAGAACAAAAATGGACTAGAATAAAGCTAGTAAAGGCCAAAATGACCTAAAATATAAATCCATTGAGAATTTTGCACTTATAGGATGAACTATATTGATTAAGAACCAAAATGGACTAGAATAAACCAAGTCAACACCAAAATGTTTTAAAATATTAATCCATTGAGACTTTTGGACTTATATGACGAACTACATTGATTAAAATCAAAATGGGCTAGAATAAACCTAGTAAAGACCAAAATTAGCTAAAATATTAATCCATAAAATTTTTTGCACTTATTGGAAGCTTAACATTGATTATGAAGAAAAATTGGCTAGAATAAACCTAGTAAAGACCAAAATTACTTAAAATATTAATCCATTCAGAATTTTGCACTTATTGGACGAACTATATTGGTTTTGAACAAATGGACTAGAATAAAAATGGTAAAGACCAAAATGACCTAAAATATTAATCCATTGAGACATTTTTACTTATTTGACGAACTTTATATATTCAGAGTCAAAATGGACTAGAATAAACCTAGAAAAGACTGAAATGACCTAAAATATTAACCTATTCAAAATATTTCACTTATTGAACGAACTTTAATGATTAAGAACAAAAATAGCCGAGAATAAACCTAGTTAATACGTAAATGATCTAAAATATAAATTCGTTGAGAATTTTATACTTATTGGACTAATTGCATTGACATTGAACCAAAACGGACAAGAATAAACCTCGTAAAGACCAAAATGAGCATATATATTAATTCGTTGAGAATATTGCACTAATTGGATGAACATTATATATGTAGAACCGGAATGGACTAGAGTTAACCTAGTAAAAACCAAAATGATCTCAAATATTAATCCATTGAGAGTTTTGCACTTGATGGACAAAACACATTAAATAGAAGAACAAAAATGGCCTAGAATGAGCCTAGTCATTAGCAAAACGACCAAAAATATTAATCCATTGAGACTTTTCCACTTATAGCAAGAACTACATAAATTAAGAACCAAAATGGACAAAAATAAACCTAGTAAAAACCAAAATGACCTAAAATATTAATTGATTAAGAATTTTTCACTTATTGGACGAACTTCATTGATGAAGAACAAAAATGACTTAGAATAAACCTAGTAAATATCAAAATGATCTAAAATATTAATCCATTGAAACTTTAATACTTATTGGACAAATTGCATTGATATAAAACATAAATGGATTAGAATAAATCTAGTAAAGACCAAAATGAGCAAATATATTAATCCATTGAGAATTTTGCAGTAATTGGATGAACAATATTGATATAGAACCAAAATGGACAAGATTAAACCAAGTAAAGACCATAATGACCTAACATATTAATCCATTGAGAGTTTTGCACACTATGGAGAAACCACATTGAATAACAACAAAAATGGCCTAGAATAGGCATAATCAATACCAAAACGACTGAAACTTTTAATCCATTGAGATTTTTCCACTAAATGGATAAACAACATTGATTTAGAACCCAAATGTACTAGAATAAACATAGTAAAAATCAAAGTGAGTAAATAAATTTTCCCAATTAGAATTTTTAACTTATTGGACAAACTTCATTGATATAGAACCAAAATAGACTTAGAAAATAACAAAATCACTTAAAATATTAATCTATTGGAAATATTGCACTTATTGGCAAACTGCAATGATTAAGAACCAAAATGGGCTAGAATAAACCTCGTAAAGACCCAAATCTCCTGAAATAATAATCCATTGAGACTTCTGCACATATTGGACTAACTACATTGATTAAGTAACAAAATGACCTAGAATAAACCTCGTAAAGACCAAAATGACATAAATTACTAATCCATCCAGACTTTTTCATAAATTGGAGAAACTAGATTCATTAAGAATAAAAATGGACTAGAATAAATATTAAGAACTAAAATAGGTTAGAATAAACCTCGTAAACACCCAAATGACCTGTAAATAATAATCCATTGAGACTTTTACACTTATTGGACTAAATACATTGATTAAGAACAAAAACGGACAAGAAAAAACCTAGTAAAGACAAAAATGACCAAAATTATTAATCCATTCAGGCTTTTTCACTTATTGGAGAAACTACCTTGATTAAGGAAAAAATTGACTATAACAAACCTAGTAAAGACCAAAATGACCTAAAATATTAATCCAGAGATTTTTTACTTATTGGGTGAACTACATAAATTAAGAACAAAAATGGACTAGAATAAACCTAATAAATACACAAATGACCTAAAATATTAATTCATTCAGAATTTTTCACTTATTAGATGAACTTCAGTGATTAAGAACAAAAATGACCTAGAATAAACCTTGTAAATACCAAAATGACCTACAATATAAATCCTTTGATACTTTTGCACTTATTGGACTAATTGCTGTTGGACATTTCCTTGTTTCTGATATTATTGACAAACATACATCATTAAATAAATCTGACATTGTAAACTGAGAAAAATTTCAGGACCAACAACTCAACCCTACAAACTTGAGACAATTGCTTGGAACTTAAGAAATCAACAAAAGCTTGAAGATTCACAGGCAAATCGATTAGTAAAATCGATTTTGTAACAGGGTTGAATGAAATTATGCAGTCTGGGATTAAGCAATCGATTGGCACAATCGATTTTCACATTTAAGCATGATATCAATCGATTAGGCAAATCGATTGGTACATCTATCAGAAAATAAATTGTGCAAGTCAGAGAGCCAGTTAGCCTCAAATCGATTAGGCAAATCGATTGGTTAATTTACCATGACTAAACTGATTGCTCACATCGATTAGACAAATCGATTGGTATATCTACTGAAATTAAAATGTGCAAGTCAGTAGCCTGCCTTGCAATCAAATCGATTGGGCAAATCGGTTGAGCCAATCATATCCGTTTTGATAATTGTCTATATCGATTGGGATAATCGATTTCGAATGTCACAAAGCCAAACCAACAATGAACAAATCGATTGGACACATCGATTTACCCAAATTAACTTCAAAATGAATTTGGTCTGGGACATACGCAATCGATTAGCACAATCCACTAAATCATTTATGTTGAAATAAGTTTGGCATCAATCGACTGGGTAAATCGATTGAATGAACCAAACAATGTAATGAGCTTCAGACTTAAATCCACAATTGATTAGACACATCGATTATGTTGTTTTAAATCAATTTTGTAACTTGTCAAATCGATTGGGCAAATCGATTCATGTAATTCATTGTGTCTCTGGAACCAGTGAAATCGATTGACCAATTCGATTGGTACAAAAGTTTTTAGAAACAGTGATGGATTAAGGATTATGTACATGGTTGCATCGATTGGGCACATCGATTGTTTTGATCTCGTTGTTGGAACAAAACACCACAAATCGATTGTGCACATCGATTCAAATATGAACATCCATCCAAGTCTGAAGAACTCAGGTAAACTAGTCGATTAGGTAAATCGATTAGTATGTGCAGTTTCAAGATTCAAGAAAAATAAGATTCGCGAAATCGATTGGACAAATCGACTAGCATGCTTTACAACTTTAAGAAATCGATTGGCCTAATCGATTGACACGTTGTTTTTTCTGAAACTATATAAACTGCATTTACTCATTTCTTCTCATATACACATACATCTAGTGAATAATATTTTTGACAATACACCTTCACTACATACACAATACTACTAATCCTTTCTCAACTGATATTACTTTGAATATCATTTTCAGCCTTAAACAATCTACATTGGTGCTCAACAAGGATTGAAAAAGACAAAATTGAGAAAGATAGCTTTGAGAAGAATGAAGATCAAGAACGTTGTATATTTGATCAATTGCAATTTCTGTAATTCAAATTCTGTAACCAAATTACTTTGAGAAAATCCAGTTACAACTGGTAGTGATCTTTTGTGATTGAGGGATCTCATCAAAAGGACACTGGACTGAAATCTTGGAAGAGTTTGTGGGAGATAAACTCTGGGATTCAGGGAGAGAAGATTAGAATAGAAAAGAATAGTTTAAGATTGATAGGCGAGGAGCTGGAACATCTGTAAACTGATTCTAAGACATTCTAGTGAAAAGGCTAAGATCGGGTTTGATCTTAGGACTGGATGTAGGCCGTCACAAAGCGGCTGAACCAGTATAAATATCTGCGTACACTTTTCTTTCCCTTATCTCTTTTAGATTTCTGCAATTATTGTGTTCTTGATATTGATCGAATGCATGATAAAGATTCTGTGATAGACAGCTTTGCATGACAAATTGTTTTGACATGGTTGCATGAAAATCAATATCTTGAATACAAATTGTTTTTGATGCACTTCTCCATATAATCAATAACTGATATTGCTTGACATTCTTTATAATTGATTATTAGGGATCTTCCGCAATCTTGTGTTTTGTAAATTTACAATTTATAAAACTGCTGCGCATATTATTAGAATAGATATTCTTTTTGCATACATTTCCATAAAACTGAGGCCTGAATTACCATCAATTGCATTGATATAGAACCAAAATGGACTAGAATAAACCTAGTAACGTTCAAAATTAGCAAATATATTTATCCTTCCAGACTTTTGCACTTTTTGGACGAACTACATTGTTTATGAACCAACATTGACTAGAATAAACCTAGTAAAATCTAAATGACCTAAAATATTAAACCATTGAGACTTTTGCAGTTATTGCAGAAACTACATTGATTAAGAACAAAAATGCCCTAGGTTGACCTTAGTGAATACCAAAATGACTGAAAATATTAGTGCAATGATACTTTTTCATTTATTGGAAGAACTACATTGATTTAGAACCGAAATAGACTATAATAGAAGTAGTAAAGACCAAAATGAGCAAATATATAAATACCTTCAGATTGATGCAATAATTTGACGAACAATATTTATGTAAAACCAAAATGGACTACAATGAACTTAGTAAAGACCAAAATGACCTAAAATGTTAATCCATTAAGATTTTTACATTTTATGGACAAACCAAATTGAATAAGAGGAAAAATGGTTTAGAATATGCCTAGTAAAGGTAAAAAACACGACTGAAAATATTAATCCATTGAGACTTTTCAACTTATTGGAAGAACTACATTCGTTTAGAACCCAAATGGACTAGAATAATCCCAATAGAGACCAAAATGAACAAATATATTAATCAATTAAGAGTTTTTCTCTTATTGGAGGCACTACATTGATTAAGAACAAATATCGGTCATTTTAAACTTCTTAATGACCAAAATGACCTGAAATATTAAACATTTTATAATTTTGCACTTATTGGACGAACTACATTGATTAAGAATTGTAATAGACTAGAATAAACTTAGTAATGACAAAAATGAGCAAATATATAAAAACATTGAGTCTTTTGCACTAATTGGAAAACTATATTAATGTAGAACCAAAGTGGACTAGAATAAACATAGTAAAGATCAACATGACATAAAATATTAATCTATTGTGAATATTGTACTTATTTGACGAACTATAGTGATTAAGAGCCAAAAAGGGGTAGAAAAAAGCTTGTAAGGACCCACATCACTTGAAATATTAATCCATTGAGACTTTTGCCCTAATTGGACTAATTACATTGATTAAGTACAAAAATGGCCTAAAATAAACTTTGTAAAGACCAACATCGGCCAAAATAAACCTCATAATGACCAAAATGACCACAAATATTAATCTTTTTTAAATTTTACACTTATTTGACGAACTTCATTGATTTAGAAATGAAATGGACTAGAATAAACCTAGTAAAGACCAAAATGACTTAAAATATTAATCCATAGATACTGTTTAACTTATCAAATGAACTACGTTTATGTAAAACCAAAATGGACTAGAATAACCCTAGTAAACACCGAAATGAGCAAATATATTAATCTAGTTAGACTTTTGCACTTATTAGAAGTACTACATTGATTTAGAACAAAAATGTATTAGAATATACCTAGTAAAGACCAAAATGAGCAAATATTTTATCCATTTAGACTTTTGCACATTTTGGAGAAACTACATTGATTAAGAACAACAATGGCCTAGAATAAACATAGTAAAAACCATAATGATTGAAAAAATAAATCTTTTGACACATTAGCACTTATACAAAATACTAAATTGATATAGAACAAAAATGGACTAGAATAAACCTAGTAAAGACCAAAATGAGCAAATATATTAATCCATTGATACTTTTGCACCAATTGGACGAACTACATTGATGTAAAAACCAAAATAGACTGGAATAAACATTGTAAAGACCAAAATGACCTAAAATATTAATCCATTTAGGCTTTTACACTTATTGGATAAATCTCATAGAATAGGAACAAAAACGACCAAAAATATTAATCCATCAAAACGACAAAATATATTAATCCATTATAACGACAAAAAATATTAATCCATTGAGACTTTTTCATTAATTGGACGAACTACATTGATGTAGGACTAAATTAGGGTAGAATAAACCTAGTAAATACCAAAATGAGCAAATATATTAATCCATTGAGAATTTTGTACTTATTGGACAAACTACATTGATGTCTTAAAATATTAATCTATTGAGATTATTTAACTTAGTGGACAAACTACATTGATGTGGAACCATAATGGATTACAATAAACCTAGAAGATACCAAAATGAACGAATATATCTTTCCATCAAGACTTTTGCACTTATTGAATAAACTACATTAATTAAGAACCAAAATTGACTAGAATAAACCAAGTAAGAACAAAATGACATAAAATATTAATCCTTTGAGAATATTGCACTTATTTGACGACCTACAATGATTAAAAACCAAAATGGTCTAGAATAAACCTAGTAAAGACCAAAATAACTAAAAATATTAATCCGTTGAAACCTTTCCACTTATTAAATGAGCAAATATATTAATACATTGAGACTTTTTGACTAATTGGAAAAACTATATTCATGTAGAACAAAAATGGACTAGAATAACCTAAATAAAAACTAAATGACTATAATAAACTTAATAAAGACCAAAATAAGCAAATATTCGTATCCATTTAGACTTTTGCACTTATTGGACGAACTACATTATTTATGAACCAAAATTGACTAAAATAAATCTAGTAAAAACTAAATGACCTAAAACATTAATCCATTGAGAGTTTTGCATTTACTGGAGAAACTACAATGGTTTAGAACAAAAACGGCCTAGAATAAACCTAGTAAACACCAAAATGACTGAAAACATTAATCCATTGAGTTTTGCACTCTTGAAAGTATAAATTGAGATAGAACCAAAATGGACTAGAATAAACCTAATAAAGACCAAAATGAACAAATATTATAATCCATTGAGGCTTTTTTACTAAGTGGACGAACTACATTGATTTAGACCCAAAATGGACTTATAAAAACTTAATAAAAACCAAAATCATATAAAATATTAATCTATTGAGAATATTTCACTTTTTGGATGAACTACATTGATGTAGAACATAAAAAGACTAGTATAAACTTAGTAAATACCTAAATGACCTAAAATATTGATCAATTTAAATTTTTTCACTTATTGGACGAACTACATTAATGTAGAACTAAAATCATCAAATATATTAATCCATTGAGACTATTTAACTTATTGGACGAACTACATTGATGTTGAACCATAATGGATTAGAATAAACCTAGAAAAGACCAAAATGAGTAAATATATTTTTCCATCAAGACTTTTGCATTTATTGCACAAACTACATTATTTAAGAACTAAAATTGACTAGAATAAACCAAGTAAAAACAAAATAACTTAAAATATTAATCCATTTGACGACCTACAACGATTAAAAACAAAAATGGTCTAGAAAAAACCAAGACTAAAATGACTGAAAATATTAATCCATTTAGGCTTTTACTTGTATTGGACAAATCCCATAGAATAAGAACAAAAATTGCTTAGAATAAGCCTAGCAAAGATCAAAACGACGGAAAATATTAATCCATCAAAACGACCAAAAATATTAATCCATTGAGACTTTTTCATTAATTGGACAAATTACATTGATGTATACCCAAAATGGACTTATATAAACTTAAAAGAAACCAAAATGACATAAAATATTAATCAATTGAGAATATTTCACTTGTTGGATTAATTACGTTGATGTAGAACATAAATGGACTAGTATAAAATTAGTAAAGACATAAATGACCTAAATTTTTTATCCATTTAAATTTTTCACTTATTGGACGAACGACATTGATGTAGGACTAAAATGGAGTAGAATAAACCTAGTAAACACCAAAATGAGCAAGTATATTAATCCATTGAGTCTTTTTGCACTTATTGAATCAACTACATTGATAAAGAACAAAAATGGATAAGATTAAACCTAGTAATGACCTAAAATCTTAATTGATTGAGAGTTTTTCACCGATTGGACGAACTACAGTGATTAAACACAAATATGGACTAGAATACACCAATTAAAGACCAAAATGAGCAAATATATTAATCCATTGAGACTTATTCACTAATTGGACGAACTACATTAATTTAGAACCAAAATGAACTAGCATAAACATAGTAAAGAACAAAATGACATAAGATATTAATCTATTATGAATATTGCATTTATTGGACGAACTACATGTGCTAGAATAATCATCGTAAATATCCAAATCATATAAAATATTAATACATTTAGACTTTTGCAATTATTGGACTAACTACTTTGATTAAGTACAAAAATGGCGTAGAGTAAAACAAGTAAAGAACAAAATGACCTAAATTATTAATCCATTTAGATGTTGCACTTATTGGAGGCACTACATTGATTAAGAAAAAATGTCGGCCAAAATAAACCTTGTAATGACCAAAATGGCCTAAAATAATATTCCTTTTAGAATTTTGTACTTATTGGACGAACTACATTGATTTAGAAACAAAATGGATTGGAATAAACATAGTCAGGACCAAAATGATCTAAAATATTAATCCATTGAGAATATTTAAGTTATTGGACAAACTACATTAATGTAGAACAAAAATGGACTAGAATAACCCTAGTAAACATTGAAATGAGCAAATGTATTAATCTAGTTCGACTTTTGCACTTATTGGAATTACTACATTGATTTAGACTAAAAAATCTACTAGAAGAAACCTAGTAAAGACCAAAATGAGCAAATATATTTATCCATTGAGACATTTGCACTTATTGAACGAACTACATTGATTAAGAACCAAAATGGACTTGAATAAATCTAGTAAGGACCAAAATTATTGAACATATTATTCCATAGAGACTTTTGCACTATTACAAAGTTCTAAATTGATATAGAAGGAAAATGGACTAGAATAAACCTGGTAAAGACAAAAATGAGCAAATATATTAATACATTGAGACTTTTGAACTAATTGAACAAACTACATTGATGTAAAACAAAAATTGACTAGAAAATCCTAGTAAAGCTCAAAATGACCTAAAATATTAATCCATTTTGACTTTTTCACTTATTGAATGTAATACAATGAGTTAAAACCAAAATGAACTATAATAAATGTAGTAAAGATTAAAATGAGCAAATATATTAATTGGTTGAGACTTTTGCACTTATTGGACAAACAAAGTTGATTACAAATCAAAATGGACTCGAATGAACCTAGTAAATATCAAAATTACTTAAAATAGACTTTTTCACTTATTGCACGAACTACATTCATGTAAAACAAAAAACGGACTAGAATAAAATTAATAAAAACCAAAATGACCTTAAATATTCATCCATTTATACTATTTAACTTATTAGACAAATTACAGCGATGTAGAACAAATATGGACAAGAATAAACATAATACAGACAAGAATGAGCAAATATTTTTTTCCACCAAGGCTTTTACATTTATTGGACGAACTACTTTTTTTAAGAACAAAAATAGACTACAATAAACCTAGTAAAAACCAAATGACCTAAAATGTTAAGATTGAGACTTTTGCACTTATTGGAGAAAATACATCGATTAAGAACAAAAATAGCAGAAAATAAACCTAGTAAACACCAAAAAGACTGAAAATATTAATCCACATAGACTTTTGCACTATTGGAATTAATCAATTGACATGGAACCAAAATGGACTAGAATAAACCTAGTAAAGACAAAAATGACCTAAAATATTAATCTATTGAGAACATTGCACTTATTGGATGAACTACTGTGATTAAGAACCAAAACGGCCTAGAATAAACCTAATAAAGACTAAATTGACCTAAAATATTAATTGGTTGAGACTTTTGCACTTATTGGACAAACAAAGTTGATTACAAATCAAAATGGACTCGAATGAACCTAGTAAATATCAAAATTACTTAAAATAGAATTTTGCACTTATTGGACAAACTACTTTGATTAAAAACCATAACGGACTAGAATAAACATAGTAAAGATCAAAATGAACATATATGATAATCCCTTGAGACTTTCGCACTAATTTGACGAACTTTATTAATGTAGAACCAAAATGGACTAGAATATACCTAGTAAACACCAAAATGACTAAAAATATTAATCCATTCAGACTTTTGTACTTTTGGAATCAATAAATTGACATGGAACCAAAATGGACTAGAATAAACCTAGTAAAGATCAAAATGACCTAAAATATTAATTTGTTGAGAACATTGCAGTTATTGGATGAACTAAAGTGTTTAAGAACCAAAATGGCCTACAATAAACCTAATAAAGACTAAATTGACCTAAAATATTAATTCGTTGAGAATTTTGATCTTATTGGACAAACTACATTGATTAAGAATCAAAATGGATTAGAATAAACCTAGTAAATATCAAAATGACCTAAAATAGACTTTTGCACTTATTGGACGAACTACATTGATTAAAAATCATAACAGACTAGAATAAACGTAGTAAAGACCAAAATGAACATATATAATAATCCATTGAGACTTTTGCACTAATTTGACGAACTATATTAATGTAGAACCAAAATAGACTAGAATAAACCTAGTAAAGACCAAAGTTACCTAAAATATTAATCCATTGAAAATCTTGCACTTATTGAAAAATCCACATTGAAGAAGAACAAAAATGGCCTAGAATATGCCTATTAAAGATTAAAATTGACGAGAATAAATTTAATAAAGACCAAAATAACGTAAAATATTAATATATTTAGAATATTGCACTTATTGGACGAACTATGGTGATTAAAAACAAAAATGGGCTAGAATAAACCTCGTAAACACCTAAATAACCTTAAATATTAATCCATTCAGACTTTTGCACTTTTTGGACAACTACATGTATTATGTACCAAAATTGCCTAGAATAAACCTAGAAAAGAACAAAATGACCTAAAATATTAATCCATTGAGACTTTTGCACATATAGGACGAACTAAATTGATGAAGAACCAAAATGAACTTAGAATAAACCCAGCATAGACCAAAATGACCATTAATCTATTGAGACTTTTGCACTTATTGGACTAACTACATTGATAAAGTAGAAAAATGGCCTAGAATAAACCTAGTAAAGACAAAAATGACCGAACATGTTATTTAATTCAGACTTCAACACTAATTGGATGAACTACATTGATGTAAAACCAAAATTTACTAGAATAAATTAAGTAAAGAACGAAATGACATAAAATAATAATCTATCGAGCATATTGCACTTATTGAAAGAACTATTGTGATTAAAAACTAAAATGGCCAAGAATAAACCTCGTGAAGACCTAAATAACCAAAAATGTTGATTCATTAAGACTTTTGCACTTATTGAATCAACTACATTGATATAGAACCAAAATGGACTAAAATCTTAATCTATTGAGATTTTTGCACATATTGGACAAACCACATTGAATATGAACAAATATGAACAAGAATAAACCTAGTAAAGACCAAAATTACATTAAATAATAATTAATTGAGACTTTTCCACTTATTAGACGAACTAGATTGACTAAGAACTAATACGGCCTAAAATAAACCAAGTAAACACCAAAACGACCAAAAATATTAATCCGTTGAGTTTTCCACTTCTTGGAAAAACTTATATAATTTAGAACAAAAATGGACAAGAATAAACCTAGTAAAGACCAAAATTAGCAAATTCATTAATCCATGGATACATTTGCCCTAATTGGACGTACAACATTGATGTAGAACCAAAATGAAATAGAATAAATTTAGTGTAGACTAAAATGACATAAAATATTAATTTGTTGAGAATTTTGCACTTATTGAAGGAACTACATTGATAAAGAACAAAAACGGGCTAGAATTAACCTTGTAAAAACCAAAATGACCTAATATATTAATACATTGAGACTTTTCCAATTATTGGACAAACTACATTGATTTTGAACCAAAATGGTGTAGAATAAACCTAGTAAAAACAAAAATGAACTACAATCTTGATTCATTGAGATTTTTAAACTGAATGGAGAAACTACATTAATTAAGAATCAAAATTGACTAGAATAAACGTGGTATTGACTAAAATGACCTAAAAAGTTCATCCACTGTAAATTTAGCACTTATTGGATGCACTACATTGATTAACAACAAAAATCAGCTAGAATAAACTTAGTAACAACCAAAATGACCTAAAATATTACTCAATTGAGAGTTTTAAAATTATTTGACGAACTACATTGATGTAGAACCAATATGGACAAGAATATAACTAGAAAAGACCATATTGAACAAAAATATGAATCCATTGAGATGTTTTCACTTATTGGACGAACTACATTGATGTAGAACCAAAGTTAATAAGAATAAACCTAGTAAAGAGCAAAATGACATAAAATATTAATCCATTGACACTTTTTCACTTATTGGATGAACTACATTGTTGTAGAACCCAAATGGACTAGGTAAACACCAAAATGAGCTAATATATTAACCATTTGAGACTTTTTCAATTATTAGAAGAACTGCATTGACGCAGAACCAATATGGACTAGAATAAACCTAGTAAAGACCAAAATGACCTTAAATAATAATTAATTGAGACTTTTCCACTTATTGAACGAACTACATTAATTAAGAACTAAAATGGACTAGAATAAACCTATTAAAGAACAAAATGACCTAAAATATTAATCCATTGGACTTTTTTACATATTGGACAAACAACATATATTGAGAATAAAAATGGGCTACCATAAACCTAGTAAAGACTAAATGACCCAAAATGTTAATCCATTGAGACTTTTGTCCTTATTTTACGAACTAAATTGATTAAAAACAATATGGGTTACAGTAAACCTAGTAAAGTCTAAAATGACCTACAATATTAATTCATTGTGAATTTTGCACTTAGTGGATGCATTACATTGATTATGAACAAAAATATGCTAGAATAAACCAAGTAAATACCAAAATGACCTAAAATATTAATCCATTGAGACCTTTGCACTTAATCGAAATACCAAATTGATATAGAACCAAAATTGACTAGAATAAATCTAGTAAAGACCCAAACGAGTAAATATATAAATCCATAGAGACTTTTGACCTAATTCATCAAACTACATTGATGTAGAACCAAAATGGAATAGAATAAATCTAGTAAAGGACAAAACGGTGTAAAATATTAATCCATTGAGACGTTTGCACTTATTACACAAACCACATTGAATAACAACAAATATGGTTAACAATAAGCCTACTAAACACCAAAATGACTAACATTATTATTCAATTTTTACTTTTCCACTTATTGGAAGAACTACATTGATTTAGAACAAAAATCGACAAGAATAATCTTAGTAAAGACCAAAATAACGTAAAACATTTGTCTATTCAGACTTCTGCACTTATTGAATTAACTATATTGATAAACTCTAAACCCTAAACCTAGTAATCTATTGAGACCTTTCGACATATTGGATGAACTACATTGATTTGGAACCAAAATGGATTCGAATAAACCTAGTAAATACCAAAATGACTTAAAATCTTGATTCATTGAGACTTCTTAAGTTATTGGAGGAACTACATTGATTAAGAACGAAAATTGACTAGAATAAACCTAGTAAAGTCCAAAATGACCTAAAATAATAATCCATTGAGAATTTTGCTCTTATTTGACGCACTACATGGATTCAAAACCACAATAAGCTAGAATATACCAGGTAAAGACCAAATGACCTAAAATATTAATTAATTAAGAATTTTACACTTATTGGATGAACTACATTGATGCAGACCAAAATTATACTACAATAAACCTAGTAAATACAAAAATGAGAAAATATATTATTCCATTGACACTTTTGCACTTATTGGACGAACTACATTGATTTAGAACAAAACTGGACTAGAATAAAACTAGTAAACCAAATGACCTAAATATTAATCATTTGAGACTTTTTGTCTTATTTAATGAACTACGTTGATATAATAGAACCAAAATAGTCTAGAATAAACCTAGTAAAGACAAAAATAACTAAAATATTAATTCATTGATACTTTTTACTAATTGGATGAACTACATTGATGTAAAACCAAAATGGACTAGATTCAACCTAGTAAAGAACAAAATGACCTAAAATCTTAATCCATTGAGACTTTTGCAAATATTGGAAAATCAACATTGAATATGAACAAAAGTGGTCTAGAATAGCGCAAGACCAAAACGACCGAAAAAATTAATCCATCGAGACTTTAAATTTTATTGGAAGAATTGTAAGACCCGTAATTTTAAATTATACCTTATGTATTTTAATGGATATTGGTATTGAACTCAGGGGCTTTTTAGCCAAGTTATTAATATTTTGGAGTTTATATGACCAAAGAGATATTTTGATGCCTGATTAGAATTACTCGTCGATAAATAAATTAAATTAACTGCGGTGAATCTTTTGCGAAGAGTTTAAATGCGTTATGGGTAAAAAGGTAATTTAATAAATATCTAAAGATTTGGAGATATTTGTTAATTAATATTAATATATATATATATATATAAAGAAAAGGAAAGGAAGGAAATAGAAAGAAAAGAAAATAGAAAGGAAAGAAAAAGGAAGAAAGGAAAAGAGAAGGAGAGAAAACAGAAAATTCCATCTTCTTCCTCCCTTGCCTCGCATGCGTTTTCTTGCTTCCTCCATCTTCATCCATTTTCGTTCTTCCTTGCTTCCTTGAGTTCGAAATTGATAGTGGGTGATAGGACAAGGATTTCTCAACTTCACTCTCCCTCTTTGATCCGAAAACGAAGAAAAACAGTTTAGGGATTTCCAAACCGTCAAACACAAATCTTCCCGTTTCTTCTAGATCTAAACTTTGTTTCACGAAGAGATAGAAGGGAAAGTTGCTCACCTCCGTACTACGATGCTAGTGGACCAACTTTGGAAGCGGCATTGCGAGCAGAGATTTTACCGGATTTACTCGCGGTACCGTAATCGAACGTGGAAGCTAACGTGAAGGTAAGGGCTCCTTCCAAAATTTTAGTTTGCATTTAGGGACTTACTTGTGGTTGTGTGGAAAAGAATTTGGTTAGGGTTAAAGTAATGTTTAGTGGAGAATGAATTTGAAACTCATTTATGTATGATTTTGAGTATATGAAACTTGTTGTGTTTGAGTGACGGATTGTGTTAATTTGTGTCGCCGTATTCGGCGTGTTCATACTTGATGTTTGTTGATTGATGTGTTTTGGTGTGAGTTATGGATTGAATGTGAAAGTATGTTTGAGTTTATTTTGTTTGGAATCTGAAAACCATTAAATGAAACGAGTATTAAGAATGGGGAATCTCTTAATGTCTTGTTTACTTAATGTGAGTTTGTGAAAATCGTTTAAGTTAAACGAGAATTAAGAATGGGGAATCTCTTAATGTCTCGTTTACTTAATGTTGTTTTAAAATCATTTAAGTTAACTGGGCGTTAAGAATGGGGAATCTCTTAATGTCTTTGTTGCTTAACGTTTGTTTTTGAAAAATCATTTCAGTTAAATGAGTATTAAGAATGGGGAATCTCTTAATGACTTGTTTACTGAATGTCTTGTTGTGGAAATCGTTTAAGTCAAAAGTATATTAAGAATGGGGAATCTCTTAATATGTCTGTTTGCTTATGGTTGTTGTGAAAATCGTTAAGTTAAATGAGTATTAAGAATGGGGAATCTCTTGATATCTGCGTTTACTTAATGTCATCGTGAAAATGATTTTGTGGAGAAATGAAGTGTCGTGTTTTGGCGTGAATAGTGTAATAAATTTGTGAATATGTTTGAGTCTGTATTGTGTGGAATTTGAAAACCGTTAAGTTAAACGAGTATTAAGAATGGGGAATCTCTTAATGTCTTGTTTACTTAATGTGTGTTCGTTTGTGAAAATCGTTTAAGTTAAATGAGAATTAAGAATGGGGAATCTCTTAATGTCTCGTTTACTTAATATTTGTTTTGAAAATCGTTTAAGTTAAATAAGTATTAAGAATGGGGAATCTCTTAATGACTCATTTACTTAATGTTGTTTTGAAAATCGTTTAAGTTAACTGGGCGTTAAGAATGGGGAATCTCTTAATGTCTTGGTTACTTAATGTTGTTTTGAAAATTTTTTAAGTTAACTGGGCGTTAAGAATGGGGAATCTTTTAATGTCTTGGTTACTTATTGTTTGTTGTGGTAAATTGTGCCACGGTAAACTGTACTGACCCGTGATAGGTGGTACGTTTACGATTTACGTTTGGTAAGTTGTGTTGACCCGTGATAGGTGGCACCTCAGTAAACAGTGCTGACCCGTGATAGGTGGTACGTTTACGACTTACGTTTCTTGGTGAATTGTGTTTGTCCGTGAGAGACTGCACAGGTGTTTGTCCGTGAGAGACTACACCCTGGTGAATTGTGTTTGTCCGTGAGCGACTGCACAGGTGTTTTTCCGTGAGAGACTAGACCCTGGTGAATTGTGTTTGTCCGTGAGAGACTGCACAGGTGTTTGTCCGTGAGAGACTACACCCTGTTAAATTGTGAATTGTTGGTTCATCTTGTCCGTGTGGGTATTGTGTTATAAGTGTTAAGTGTTATGTTTTGGAATTTGGTGATAACATGTTTGATTGCAATACTATTTCGAAACTCATGATGTTGTAGTATTGTGTTATGAGTGTTAAGTGTTATGCTTTGGAATTTGGTGACAACATGTTTGATTGCAATACCATTTTGAAACTCATGAGGTCGTAGTAATTGCGTTATAAGTTTTAAGTGTTAGGTTTTGGAATTTGGTGGTAGCATGTTTGGTTGCAATACTATTTCGAAACTCATGTTGTCGTAGAGATTGCGTTATCAGTGCTAAGTGTTAAGATGTGGATTTGTGTATGAATGTGATCGAGTTAGTTTATGTATTTTTGGAAGAATATGCTGTCAATCGATTGCCCAGTTGATTGCCCAATCGATTGGCATTAAGTCAGTGGCTCAGCTATGTTGTCAATCGATTGCCCAATCGATTGCCCAGTCGATTGCCCAATCGATTGGCATTAAGTCAGTGGCTCAGCAATGCTGTCAATCGATTGCCCAATCGATTGACATTAAGTCAGTGGCTCAGCTATGCTGTCAATCAATTGCCCAATGAACTGCCCAATCAACTGTCGATTGAATTAAGCCTAGGATTCAAACTTCACTAAAACCCTTCAAGAAATCGATTTGGAAATTGATAGGCTTTAATACAGGGGCTCAATTATCCACATAATCGATTTCCCAATCGATTGTTTTAGTGGAAATTCTTGTTTTGAGTTAGGTAATCGATTGGCATTAAGTCAGTGGCTCAGCTATGCTGTCAATCAATTGCCCAATCAATTGCCCAATCAACTGCCCAATCAACTGTCGATTGAATTAAGCCTAGGATTCAAACTTCACTAAAAACCTTCAGGAAATCAATTTGGAAAATGATTGGCTTTAATACAGGGGCTCAATTATCCACTTAATCGATTTCCCAATCGATTGTTTTAGTGGAAATTCTTATTTTGAGTTAGGTAATCGATTGCTCAATTAATTTATCAATGTTTTGTTCAGTTGTGTATTACTTGATGGATTGAGAACTCTATTTGATTTCATTTACATTTGGCAAGCATTGTATGAACTTTTAGCATATGGAAAATCCTTTTAAGGTGCATGCTAAGTTGAAAAAGTATTTTGTGCATTTAAAAACTTAAATGTTATGTGTTAACTGTTAATTTCGGTTGGTGACCCTTTACAACTATTGTGGAAATCTGGGCTTTGCCCTCAGATGAGAGTCAGGATGATCCCACCGGTTCGTACCCTCCGGACGGGAATGTGGATGGGAGTGCTTGATTGGAGCTACGTTAGGAGAATCTCACGGGGCGCGTGGAGATTACTCAAGGCGTATAGTTTTTTGTTATGTATAGAATGATCAGACTAGGTTGTCACTCAGGATACATATGTCTTTCTTTTGGGCTACCTTTATGTTAAGTTGAAAGGATGTACCTGTACTATTGTTGACATCAGGACATGCTTTGGATTTATATTTTGAATAACTTTTCCGCTGCTTGTAAATTTTAATGACTTAATGATTTATCCAAAGGTTTTACCTTATTTATTTCCCTGTTTTATTTTAATTTCTTTTGAAAAAAAAATACACCCTCGCTTTGAAAAACGGGGTGTTACAAGAATTATATTGATTTCGAACCAAAATGGACTAGAATAAACCTAATAAAGACCAAAATGAGCAAATTTATTAATCTAGTTTTACAATTTCAATAATTGGATGAACTAAATTGATTTAGAACCAAAATGTACTATAATAAACTTAGTAAAGACCAAAATGACATAAAATATTAATCTATTGAGAATTTTGCTCGTATTGGACGCACTACTTTAATGAAAAACGAAAATCGGCTATAGTAAACCTTGTATAGACAAAAATAACCTAAAATATTAATCATTTGAGAATTTTGCACTTATTGGACGAACAACATTAATGTAGAACCAAAATGGATGAGAATAAACCTAGTATAGACCAAAATGATCTAAAATATACGAACTAAATTAATTAAAACCAAAATGGGCTACAATAAACCTAATAAAGTCCAAAATGACCTACAATATTAATTCGTTGAGAATTTTGCACTTATTGGATGTACTATATTGCTTATGAACCAAAGTATGCTAGAATAAACCAAGTAAATACCGAAATAACCTAAATTATTAATCTATTGAGACTTTTGCACTTATTGGAGAAACTATATTGATTAAGAAAAAAAAAGCCTAGAATAAACCATGTAAACTCCAAAATGACTGAAAATAATAATACATTGAGACTTTTGCACTTATTGGAAATACCAAATTGATATAGAATAAAAATTGACTGGAATAAACCTAGTATATACTCAAATGAGCAAATATATAAATCTATTGAGACTTTTGTACTAATTCGACGAACTATATTGATGTAAAACAAAAATGGACTAGAATAAATCTAGTAAATGCAACATTACGTAAAATATTAATCAATCGAGACTTTTGCATTTATTGGACAAACCACATTGAATAAAACCAAAAATGGCTTAGAATAAGCATAATAAAGACCAAAACGATTGGCAATAATAATCAATTGTGACTTTTTCACTAATTGGAAGAACTACATTGTTTTAGAACAAAAATGGACAAGAATAATCTTATTAAAGACAAAAATAACATAAAATATTAATCTATTCAGACTTCTGCACTAAATGGACTAACTACATTGGTTAACTGCAAACCCTAAACCTAGTAATCTATTGAGACATCTCCACAAATTGGATGAAAATACATTGATTTTGAACCAAAATGGATTAGAGTAATCCTAGTAAATACCAAAATAACCTAAAATCTTGATTCAGTGAGACTTTTTAACTTATTGGAGGAACTACATTGGTTAAGAACTAAAATATTAATCTATTGAGAGTTTTACACTTATTCGACGAACTACATTGATGTAGACCAAAAACAGACTAGAATAAACCTAGTAAATACCAAAATGAGAAAATAAATTATTCTATTGAGACTTTTGCAGTTATTGGACGAACTACATTGATTTAGAAAAAAAATGGACTAGAATAAACCTAGTAAAATCAAATGACCTAAAATAATAATCATTTGAGACTTTTTGACTTATTGGACGACCTACATTGATTAAGAACCAAAATAAACTAGAATAAACCTAGTAAAACCATATTAACTAAAATATTAATTATTTGAGACTTTTAAACTTATTTGAGGAACTACGTTGATATAGAAACAAAATGGACTAGAATAAACCTAGTAAAGACAAAAATAAATAAAATATTAATCCATTTATACTTTTGTACTAATTGGAAGAACTACATTAATGTAGAACCAAAATGGACTACAATCAACATATTAAGAACTAAATGAACTAAAATATTAATCATTGAGACTTTTGCAAATATTGGACAAACAACATTGAATAGGTACAAAAATGGCCTAGAATAACGCTAGTAAAGACCAAAACGACCAAAAATATTAATCCATTGAGACTTTAAAACTTATTGGAAGAATTAAATTGATTTAGAAGCAAAATGGACTAGAATAAACCTAGTAAAGACCAAAATGAGCAAATTTATTAATCCATTGATACATTTTCAATAATTGGACGAACTAAATTGATGTAGAACCAAAATGGACTAGAATAAACTTAGTAAAGTCCTAATTGACATAAAATATTAATCTATTGAGAATTTTGCACTTATTGAACGCACTACATTAGTTAAAAACGAAAATCGGCTATAGTAAACCTCGTATAGACCACAATAACCTAAAATGTTAATCCTTTGAGAATTTTGCACTTATTGGACGAACTACATCGATGTAGAACCAAAATGGACAGTAATAAACCTAGTAAACACCAAAATGATCTCAAATATTCTAACTAAATTGATTAAATCCAAAATAGGCTACAATAAACCTAGTGAAGTCTAAAATGACCTACAATATTAATCTGTTGAGATTTTTGCACTTATTGGACGCTCTACATTGATTATGAACCAAAATAAGCTAGAATAAATCAAGTAAATACCCAAATGACCTAAATAATTAATCTATTGAGACTTTTGCACTTATTGGAGAAATTGTATTGATTAAAAAAAATGACCTAGAATAAACCAAGTAAACTCCAAAATGACTGAAAATATTAATACATTGAGACATTTGCACTTATTGGAAGTACCAAATTGATATAGAATAAAAATGAACTAGAATAAACCTAGTAAATACCCAAATATGCAAATATATAAATTCATTGAGACTTTTGCACTAATTCGACGAACTATATTGATGTAGAATAAAAATAGACTAGAATAAATCTAGTAAAGGCCAACATGATGTAAAATATTAATGCATTGAGACTTTTGCATTTATTGGACAAACCACATCGAATAAGAACTAAAATGGCTTAGAATAGGCATAATAAAGACTAAACATATGCTAGAATAAACCATTTAAATAACAAAATAACCTAAAATATGAATCCATTGAGACTTTTGCACTTATTGGAGAAACTATATTGATGAAGAACAATAATGGCCAAGTATAAACCGAGTAAAGACCAAAAGAATGAAAATATTAATACATTGAGACTTTTGCACTTTTCGGAAGTACTAAATTGATATAGAACCAAAATGGACTAAAATAAACCTAGTAAATACCCAAATGACCAAATATATAAATCCTTTTAGACTTTTGTACTACTTACACGAACTACACTGATGTTGAACCAAAATGTACTAGGATAAATCTCGTAAAGGCCAATATGACGTTAAGTAATAATTCATTAAGGCTTTTTTCACTTATTGGATAAACTACATTGAATAAGAATAAAAATGGCTTAGAGTAAGCCTAGTAAAGACTAAAACAATCGACAATATTAAACAATAGTGACTTTTCCACTTATTGGAAGAACTACATTGATTTAAAATCAAAATTGACTAGAATAAACTTAGTAAAGACCAAAATCACAATATAAATCTATTGAGAATTTTGCACTTATTGGACGAACTACAGTGATTCAGAACAAAAATTGGCAAGAATTAACCACGTAAAGACCCAAATGGCCTGAAATAGTAATCAGTTGAGACTTTTGCACTTATTGGAATAACTACATTGATTAAGTATAAAATTGGCCAAAATGGAACCACATTAGTACATTGAGACTTTTCCACTCATTAGAAGAACTACATTGATTTTGAACAAAAATGGATTAGAATAAACCCTCTAAAGACCAAAATAACCTAAAATCTTGATTCATTGAGACTTTTTCATTGATAAGATGAACTACACTGATTAAGAACTAAAATTTACTAGAATAAATCTAGTAAAGACCAAAATGACCTAAAATATTAATTCATAGAGAATTTTGAAGTTATTGGACGCACTAAATTGATTAAAACCCAAAATTGGCTAGAATATACCTAGTAAAGACCAAAATGACCTAAAATATTGATGATTTGAGAGTTTTGCACTTATTGGACGAACTACATTGATGTAGAACTAAAATGGACTAAAATAAAGCTAGTAAAGACCAAAATAACCTAAAATATTAATCCATTGAGACTTTTTCAATAATTGGAAGAGGTAATTTGATGTAGAACCAAAATTGACTAGAATAAACCATGTAAAGAACAAAATGAACTAAAATATTAAACCATTGAGACTTTTTCACTTATTTGACTAACTACATTGAATAAAGCTAGTTAAGAACCAAAATCGACTAGAATAAACCTAGTAAAGACCAAAATGACCTAATATATTAATCAATTGATAATTTTTCACTTATTGGGCGAACTATATTGAATAAGAACAAAAATGAACTAGAATAAACCTAGTAAATACCAAATTGACCTAAAATATTAATCAATTGAGACTTTTTTACTTATTGGAGAAACTATTGCCAAGAATAAACCATGTAAATATCAAAATCACTGATAAATATTAATACATTGAGACTTTTGCACTTATTTTGAGTACTAAATTGGACTAGAATAAACTTGATAAACACCCATATGAGGAAATATATAAGTCCATTGAGACAAAAATATTAATCTGTTGATACTTTTGCAGTAATTGGACGAACTACGTTGATGTAGAACCAAAATGGAATAGAATAAACTTAGTAAAGAACAAAATGAGCTAAAATCTTAAGTTATTAAGAATTTTGCACATATTGGACAAACCATATTGAATATGAACTAAAATGGCCTAGAATAAGCCTAGTAAAGACTAAAATGATCGAAAAGATTAATACACTGTAACTTTACCACTTATTGGAAAAAGTACATCGATTATGAACCAAAATGGACTAGAATAAATCAAGTAAAGACAAAAATAATCAAATATACTAATCCATTGATACATTTGAATTAATTGGACGAACTACATAGATGTGCAACCAAAATAGACTAGAATAAATTTAGTAAAGACCAAAATGACATGAAATATTAATCTATTTAAAATTTTCCACTTATTGGACGGACTACATTGACTAAAAACCAAAATTAACTAAAAAATAAACCTTGTATAGATCCAAATGACCTAAAATAATACTCCTTTGAGAATTTTGTACTTATTGGACGAACAACATTGATGTAGAAAGAAAATGGAAAAGAATAAATCTAGTAAACACCAAAATGACCTAAAATATTTATCATTCGAGTCTTTTTCACTTATTGGACGAACTGCATTGATGTGGAACTAAAAAGGACTAGCATAAACCTAGTAAACTCCAAAATGACCAAAAATATTAATCCATTGATAACTTTGAATTATTTGGACGAACTACGTTTATTATGAACAAAAATGATACAATTTATTAATCAATTTAGACTTTTGCACTTATTGAATGAACTACGTTGATTTAGAACAAAAGTGGACTAGAATAAATCTACTAATGATCAAAATGTGCAAATATATTAATCCATTGAGACGTTTCCACTTGTTGGCCAAACTAAGTTGATTTAGAACAAAAATGAACTAGAACAAACCTTGTCAAGACCAAAAAAAGACCAAAAATATTAATTTATTGAGATTTTTGCACTTTTTGAACGAAATACATTGATTAAGAACCAAAATGAACTATATAATAAACCTAGTAAAAATCGAATGACCTAAATAATTTATCATTTGATACTTTTGAACTTATTAGACAAATTACATTGATTAATAACCATAATGGATTAGAATAAATCTAATATAGATCAAAATTACCTAAATTATTAATCTATTTAGACTTTTGCACTTATTATTATTATTATTATTATTATTATTATTATTATTTTTTAAAAAGAAGTGTTACTCTTGATGAAATGTTGTAGAAGTTGGATGGAATTGCAGTTGTTAATTTTGCATCAATGATTCAATTACTCAACTACCATTTTTTAATGATCTAAGGTTAAAAGGAATAAGAATGTATTTTTATTAGTGTTTTATTTTCATTAATTATTAATTAATAATGTAGATTGATAAAACTGTACAAAAGTTGATATGACAATTAATATGTACACGAGTTGGTACAACAAAGTTGGTTCCGTGTTGAATTTCGAGAAAGATGACGAAAGGGTATCACAGTGGAATAGCACACTTAATATTAAAAAGTAAATTATATTTGAACCGTTCGATTTAATCTAATAATAACTATTTATGCCTCTGATTTCTCATAATAAAATTCTCCTCTCACTTGATATATATATATATATATATATATATATATATATATATATGATGTGAATACGATGAGAACCTCTAGTACAGTATTGAGCATCCTCATTTTCCTTAAAGTGAAGGAAAGAATAGAACAAATATATAATAACAGCTTCCCGGTACGCATGAGGCATAAACACGTGCCCAAGTTATAGAACATATCATCCTGATTAAAAAAAAAGGAAAGGAAAAATACAGAAAAGAAACCGGTTTCATTTTTATACAAACTCATAAAATTTACTAAGCATCGAAAACACCATTATCATTGCCATCCACCAGCTTCCAATCAATGACCTTAAGCCTTGCGATCCACTACAATGAAGTTTGTGATCATGGTAAGTGCACATCTGTTTTTTCCTGAAGTCCAAATCAAAACATTAGAGTTAATTAGTTCTGTTAATACTTTAATATAATGTTCCAATTAACATTTGTCCTTTGGAAAAATAATATTAATAAAAATATAGTAAAAATTCACAAACACATCAAGACTAATTACTTCGATTCAACACCGACCATTGAGAAGAAAATGATAAAGTGGTTTGCAGGTTTGGAATGATCATGAATTAATTAATAATATTGATTACTTCAAAAAAATCAAAAAAATTAATGAACTTTAACATTCTTTAATTATTTTGTAAATGGTTTGGTTATTTTGTCGACTCATAAATAACTTGTTTGTAGCTTATTCAAAATAATAATAATAATAATAATAATAATAATAATAATAATAATAATTTTTTTTACTATTGTGAGGATTAAATTATTTATAAAAGCACAAGATTAAATTATTAAATGTATATTAATGTTTATACACATAAAAGGGACATCGATTTTTATTTATAGATAAGATGGTAAATATATTATCATAAATTTAATATCAGAAGATTTTTAAAATTTAAAACATGATATAAAATCTAATAATTTTAATATTTTTCATGTTACATTAGAATATTTTGAGATAAATAAATATTTTTTCTAATAATAGTAGCAAACATTATTTTATATTTTATTGATATTTAATAAAATATATTTCTTTATGTGTGTCCCTGTAAAGACAATACATTTGATTTTGTCAAGGTAGAAAATGAATTAACTCACAAAAACATAATTCACAAACCTGTCAGCACAGAAAGCAATGATGTAGTCTGTTCCTGTGCAAGTGAAAATACTAGTTGGATCATCATAAGCATAACTATATGAAGTTGGACAAGCCTCCTTAAATTTCTTCGAATAAAAAGTGGGTCTACAAGTAGAAGGGTTGCCAAAATTCCCTCTACAACAATATTCATCAGTATTAAACACATCACAAGCACTTCGACAACCAATGGTCTTGCCGTTAGCCTTAACGGAAAGTTCTTTAGGGCAAGTTAATCTAAGGTCAGAATCACAACCTGCAGTGGAGCAATTTCCCTTTCCATTTAAAGGCTTAACGGAAATGGGCACGTTGAAGCCATCAACGAGACTAACGTCATAGAAATCAGGTTGAGCAAGTGTGAATTCAGCTAGTGATGCAGGGGTTTTTCCTGCGCCTCCACATTTCAATGTTGTGCCACATGAACCGGTTTGGCATGGACCGTTTCCATCTTGGTCGAAGTTGCAGCCTGTTCGAGCCCAAATTCGGCCACTCCAACTGATTGGGGCAGTGAAAACGGAGGATTGTCCTGGCTTTAGGACGAAGCCTCCACCGTTGAACTTTTCCCCAGGAATTACAGCTGGCCAGACAGTCTCCTTACAGTAGTTTACTATAGTAAATACTCGTGCCGACTCACATGTTCTTTGCCCTGTTCTCATCATCGAAATTTGAGGCAAATGGTAAAAATGTCGTAAAATCAAAAATAATTTTGTATTAGTAAATTCGTGAGTTTATCTTATATTAAAATTAATATATATATATATATATATATAATTAATACATCAAATATTTCAGTAGTTCAAAATTTAAACTCAATTATAAGGAAAAATGGAAATTAAAAAAATTCAACTAATAAAAAAGAAAAAAAAATCAAATGTAAAATCTAAATTGAGAAAAATAAATAAAAAACTCTATTAAAAGTTTCCTGCAAATTTATCAGGTTCTCTGTTTCATTTTAAGTTTGTAAAATTTTAATTAACAGTCGAATCAATTAAAAATCGATAGTAGAATTATACGATTTCATGAGTTAATTCTTGATTTTAACAATGTTTGGTAAAAATATACAAAAATTATAATGAAAGAATTTGAGAAATAAGAGATTATGGAGTTATAATCTGACAAAATTAATAATTATATACGTGCCCTTGTATTTGTCCTCCAAAAGACAATTTTCAAAATATGACAAATAGGGATTTGAGTTGTGTGTAGTCACAGATCAAAGTTTCAAGATTCAAATTTCAAGAACCGAATTTTTACTTAAAAAATAAAAATTTATACTTAAATATTTAAACTGTACAATTGAAATCCTGTAACCGCGAATATTCAAATTGCCTAATAAATTTTTTCATTTACAGAGTCTGTTAGAAAAGGACTCTGCCAAGCTAATATTATTACCTGATAAAATGATTACTAGAACCAATGAAATTGGTAAACTCATTTGAAGATGCAATGTCATATCTATGCCTGTTTGATAAGGAATTGGATTGAGATACACAAGGAAGAATGTGAAAGCAGTTGTGAAATATAAAAGAAGGGGCTTGAAGAAATAAAAGAATACGTGCGCAAAGAAAGTAAGTGAATCAAAGCAACATTATTTAAAGAATGGATTATTCTTTTCCTAATACATAGCTGCAAGTTTATCGAGGTTCTATCTTTCGTAAACTTCCACTTCATTTACAGTATCAGTATAATATACCTGGTGATTGCGCATACTAATGATGAGACACTTGGCAATAACACTCAACGTTTGAGATATACACTACTTTTGTTCTTATAATAGTATGTGGCGTATCTCAAACACAGGATATATTATCATTTAAATAAATTTATTTAATTTTAAAATTTTTCAAATTATTTGATTTATGAGATATATTGTAAATATATATTTTTAAGCTTGTTAGGTTATCGTCTTTAATACTATAGGTAAAATGCGTTAGATAGTTTCTATATTTCTAAATATTATAGTATTTTTATTCTTATATTCAAACAGAAAGGGATAATTTTATCTATAATATGATTGAAATGAATAGTAAACTATAATCAAAATATAGAAATTTAATTTATAATTATAATCAAAAAAATTTAAATTATAAACAAAATTCAAATAATTTCTAATAATAAATAGTTTTAATCAAACAAAATTTCTAATAATTCATGCAGTTTTTAATATGTACCATTTACAATTGAACTAAATATAGCATCATAAAAACATAACTTATGATGTATTT